>OZ038378.1:166021962-166394310 GCA_964036045.1 Eutreptiella sp. 'Long Island Sound 2002'
GGGGTCCCCCATGTGCAAAGGGGGTACTTTTGATTTCATACAACGGGGATGACCCACGCAAGAGTGGAGGGGCGTCATCCCCGGGGGCCACTTCTGAAAATCCCCCGGGTGTCGGGGGTCCCCCATGTGCACAGGGGGTGACCTATTGGAACGGATCCCCCTCCTCAACTCCCCAGCAAGGACTCGCATGGGGAGTTGCTTCAGGAGGGGTCGGTAAAAATTAGAAACCTGCCGGGTGAGGGTTTCAGTGCCTTTTTGCAGCCTTTGAGCAGCAGGTTTTTTGCCTGCCATAGGGCAGCATGTCGCTTTGCTCCCACAACATACCATGTTTTTAGCGGTCACTGAGAAGCAATATTTTTCGCTGCAACTGAGTGGCATGCTGTTTTGCTGCCACAGAGTGTCAGGCTTTTTTGCAGCAACAGAGTAGCATGCTCTTTTGTTGCTACAGCGCAGCAGGCTTTTTGCTGCCCCAGAGCAGTGTGTCCTACTGCTGCCACTGAGCAGCAGGCCTATTAGCAGCACTGAGGAGTAGTCTCCTGGCTACCATTAAGCAGCAGAGTTTTTTTTTGCTGCCACTGAGCAATAGGCTTTTTTGTGGTCACTGAGCAGCGGAGTTTTTTTACTGCCACAGAACAGCAGGATTTTTACTGCCAAAGAGTGGTAGGCCTTCTTGCTGCCACCAAGAGGCGTGCCCTTTTTGCTGCCACTGAGCAATGTTTAGTTGTTGCCGCTAAGTAGCATGCCTTTTTGCTGCTACTGAGCGTCAAGTTTTTTTGCTGCCACTGAGTGACAGTTTTTTGACTACCACGGAGCAGCCTGTCGTTTTATTGGCACCAAACACTGCAGCCTTTTTGCTGTCACTACGCAGCACGCTTTCTGCTGCCACGGAGCAGTGTGTCAATTGGCTGCCACCGAGCGGCGTGCTTTCTAGCAGCATCAAAGTAGCAGGATTTTTGCTGCCACTGGGTGGCAGGCCTTTTTTGCTGCCACTGAGCGGCATGTAGGGGTAACCACAGAGTGCAGGCCTTTTTGCTGCAACTGGGTAGCAGGCCCTTTTCCTAGCGCTGAGCAGCAGGCTTTTTTGCTCTCAAAACCGTCAATAGTTGTAATTACGCAGCAAGCTATATGCTGCCAAGGAGCAGCAGGTGTTTTAGCTGCCGCGGAGTGGTGAAGCAACGTGCTGTCACAGAGTAGCAGGTTTTTTGCTGCCACAGAGTGGTGCAGCTTTGTGCTACCACGGAGCAGCAGGTTTTTAGCTGCCACAGTGCAGCGGACTCTACAGCTACCATGCAACAGAGCAGCAGGGTTTTGGCAGCCACTGTGCGGCTGGATTTTGCAGCCACTGAGTAGCAGGTGTTTTCCTGTCACACTGTAGCACCAGTAGTACCAGTTTTTGTTGCGACTGAGCAGCAAGCTACTTGCTACTACTGAGCGAAAAGCTTTCTGCGGCCACTGAACACAAGTTTTTTTTTTACTGCCGCTAAGCAGCATGCTTTCCAGCTGCCACAGAACAGAGGTATTTCTAGGCGGCCACTAAGCAGAGGGACTTGAGCGGCCATGGAGGAGCGAGCATTTTTTGCTGCAGTTGGGGGTTTCTAGCAGCCACAAAACAGATGGCTTTTTTGAGGCCCCTGACAGGCAGGCTTCTTAGCAACCTCGGGATGCCAGGCCTTTTGTGGCCACAGAGCAGCAAGGTTTTTGGCTGTCACGAAACAACAAGCTTTTTTACAGCCAATGGGCAGCAGGACCATTGTGGTTGTAGAGCCGGCCCTAGGTCCGCTGGGGGACTAGTACCCAGAGTAGGGGTGCAAAGGAGGCAGCCCAAGGTCCACTGGGGGACTAGTACCCAGAGTTGGGGCGTGACTGAGACGGCCCTAGGTCCACTGGGGGACAAGTACCCAGAGTTGGGGCGCGACCGAGACGGCCCAAGGTCCACTGGGGGACGAGTACCAAGAGTTGGGGCGCAACTGAGACGGCCCTAGGTCCACTGGGGGACTAGTACCCAGAGTTGGGGCGCGACTAAGACGGCCCTAGGTCCACTGGGGGACTAGTACCCAGAGTTGGGGCGCGACTGAGACGGCCCTAGGTCCACTGGGGGACAAGTACCCAGAGTTGGGGCGCCACTGAGACGGCCCTAGGTCCACTGGGGGACAAGTACCCAGAGTTGGGGCGCGAATGAGACGGCCCTAGGTCCAATGGGGGACGAGTACCAAGAGTTGGGGCGTGACTGAGACGGCCCTAGGTCCACTGGGGGACGGGTACCTAGAGTTGGGGCGCGACTGAGACGGCCCTAGGTCCGCTGGGGGACGAGTACCCAGGGCGCGACTGAGACGGCCCTAGGTCCACTGGGGGACTAGTACCCAGAGTTGGGGCACGATTGAGACGGCCCTAGGTCCGCTGGGGGACTAGTACCCAGAGTTGGGGCGCGACAGAGGCAGCCCTAGGTCCACTAGGGGACTAGTACCCAGAGTTGGGGCGCGACTAAGACGGCCCTAGGTCCACTGGGGGACGATTACCCAGAATGGGGTACGGTTGGGACGGCCCTGGGTCCACTGGGGGACTAATACCCAGAATTGGGGCGAGACAGAGCAGCAATTTTTGCGCTGCCACAGAGCGTCGTGTGTTTTGTGTTGCCGTAGTGAACGTATTTTAGTTCTGCCACACAGTAGCGTGTGGTGTGGGCTGCTACAGAGCAGCAGATTTTGACTGTTGCCATGGTGCAACGCTTTTTTAGTTTGTTTTTGTGTTTGTGCTATAATATTGTTTTTGGTGACTCTGTTTCTTGTGCGGCATTTTTTTTTTGTGCTATCACAATGCCGCATTTTCCATGTACAACCACAGTGCAGTGTGCAGTTTTTCAGTTTCTGCTGCCTCAGTGCGGCATGTTTTTTCAGTGCTGCCACGGTGCAGTGTGTGTTTTTTGTGCAGCCAGAGGGCGGCATGTTTGGGCTTTTTGCTTTGTGCTGCCTCAGTGCAGCATGTTTTTTGTGTGCTGCCGCAGGGCATGGTTTTTTGTTGTTCTTGTTTTTTGATTTCTGTGCTACCACAGGGCAGCATGGTTTTTGTGCCGCCGCAGTGCAGCGTGTTTTTTGTCCAGCTGCAGCTGCAGTGCTGCAGTATTTTTTGTTTTTTTTTTGCAATGAGCGATGAGGGTTTTTTTGTTGTTGTTGTTTGTATTTGTTTTTTGTGATGCCACATTGTTTTGGGCCCACCATTTCTAGTTCCGCGAGTGTCTAGTGCTGCCCCAGTGCAGCGCATTTGTTGTGCTGCTACAATGTAGCATATTATGGTGTTGCAATGCAGCGTGTTATGGGTGTTGCCACAGTGCATCAATTTTTTTTTGGTTTTTGTTTTTTCTGCTACCAAAGCGCGGTGTGTTTTTGTGCTGTTGCAATGCAGCGGTTTGTATGATGCCACATTGCAGCGGGCTTTTGGTTCTGCCGCGGTACAGCATGTTTTTTTGTTGGTGTTGCCACAATCCAGCTTGTTTTTGTGATGCCGCAGTGCAGCGTGTTTTGTGTGCTGCCACACTGCGGCATCAAATTTTGTGCTGCCATGGCACAGCTTTTTTATGTAGCTGCCATAGTGCAGCATGAAATTGTGTGCTGCCACGGTGCAGCGCTTATTGCTGTGCTGCCATAGTGCGGCTTGTTTCGTGCAATGGTGCGGTGCTGCATGTTCTTTGTGTTGTCATAGTGCTGGGTATTTGTGTGCTGCCACAGGGCAGCGTGTTTTTTTGTTCTGCCACAGTACAGCATTGTTTTTTTTGTTTTGTTAGTGCGGCCACGGTGCAGCTGTTTATCTTCCTTGTGTTTTCTGCTGCCGCAGTGCAGCGTATTTTTTGTGTTGCCACCGTGCAGCTTGTTTTTGTGCTGCCGCACTGCGGCATGGTATTTGGCGCTGCCACAGTGCAGTGTTTTTTGTGTTGCTGCCTATTTTTGTGCTTCCACTGTGCTGTGTGTTTTTTGAGCTGCCGCAGGGCAGCGTGTTATTTGTGCTGCCAAAGTGCAGCCAGTGTTTTGTGCTGCTGCAATGCTGTTTTTCTTTCTTTCTTTCTTTGGCTGCTACAGTGCCACAACAATCGGGACCAAATGGTGTCATGGGCCCATTGGGAGCCCAATACCCCAGGTGCAGGTGGGGGTGCGGCTGGGATGCACCCCAAGTCCACTGGGGGACAGGTACCCAGACTTGGGGTGCAACAGGGACACACCCTAGGTCCGCTGGGGGACGAGTACCCAGAGTAGGGGTGTGACAGCCACAAAGTAGTATGCCCTTTAGCCGCCACGGAGCATGCGGCTTTTTTGTAGCGACATGGTGGCATGCCTTTTTTGCGGCCACTGAGTAGCCGTCCTTTTAGCTATCGCTGATCGCTGATCGTTGGGCCTTATAGCTGCCACTGAGCAGTATGCTTGTTTGTAGCCATTGGCTTTTAGGCAGCCACGGATCATGGTTTTTTGCTGGCGCAGCGGGCTTTTTTGTTGCCGCGGCGGCATGCCCTTTGCAGCCACTACTCAGCGAGCTTTTTGCTGCCGTTGAGCACCAAGGTTTTTGCTGCCACGAGGTAGCTGGCTTTAAGCGGCCACTGAGCAGCAAGCTATTGCTGAGCAGCAGGTTTTTTAGCAGCCACTGCGCGTGGGCCTCTTTGCTACCACTGAGTAGCAGGCCGTTATGCAGCCACCGGGCACCAGCCTTTTAAGCTGCATAGAGCAGCGGCGTCCGTTGCTATCATAGGGCAGCAGGGTATTTTGCTACCATTGAGCAGCAGGATTTTTGCAGCTTAAAAGTAACAGGGTTTTTGCGACCATTGAGTTGCAGGCCTTCTTGCTGCCACTGAGCGCCAGCCTTTTTTGATGCATGGAGCAATGGGGTCTTTTGCTGCCATAGGGCAGCAGGGTTTTTTGTTGCCGCAGAGCAACGGGGCTTTTTGCTTCTTCTAAGCAGCTGGGTTTTTTGACTGCCAGTGAGCTTCTGACCCTTTTGCAGCCATAGAGCAGGAGAATTTTTGCTGCCATTGAGCAGTGGGCCTTTTCGCGGCCACTGGGCAGCATGCCTTTTTGATGCCACTGAGCAACAAGTCTTTAATTTGCAGCTACGTAACAAGCTCCTTTGCTGTCACCGGGCAACAAGCCTCTTTGCTGCACCAAGGTAGCATGCTTTTATGCTGCCACCGAGCCATGGGCCTTATTGTTGCCACAGAGCAGCATGTCCAATTACTACCACAGATCGCCAAAAATTTCTGCTGTTCTGAGCCACAGAGCCATAGAGCAGCAGGGTTTTTCTTAGCTGCCGCAGCACAATGGGCCTTTGTGCTGCCAATGAGCAGGAGGGTTTTTGCTGCCGCAGAGCACCAGGCCATATTGCTGCCACACACTGGCGGCGTTTTTCGCTGCCATTTAGCGGCAGGCTTTTTTGCTGCCCTAGGGCAGGTTTTGTTTTTCCTCAGTCACTGAGCAGCAAGCTTTTTCACAGCAACTGAGTAGCATGCTCTTTTGCTGCCACTGAGCGGCAGGCTTTTTAGCTTCAACTGAGTAGCATGCTCTTCTGCTGCCACTGAACAGCAGGCCTTTTTGCTGCAACAGAGTAGCATGCTCTTGTGCTGCCGCTGATTGGTAGGTTTTTATGGGCACTGGGCAAGAGGCCTTTTTCGCTACCACAGTGCGGCAGACCTTTTTGCTGCCATGAGCAGCAGAACAATTTTTGATTTCTTTTATTTTTTATTTTAATTTTTTTTTTGCTGCCACCGAGCAGCATGTCCCTTTGCAGCCACTGAGCACCAGGCCATTGTGCTTCACTCGGCAGCGTGCTGTTTTGCTACCGTTGGGCAGCGGGGTTTTTTGTTTGCTGCCACTGAGCAACAGGCCTTTTTTGCAGCCACTTAGCAGCAGGTTTTTGCGTACCAGAGAGCAATATGTCGTTTTGCTGCCATTGTACCCCATGCTTTTTTGCCGTCACAGAGCACCCATTCTTTTGCTGCAACTGCGTGGCATGCTGTTTTGCTGCCACTGGGCAACAAGCTCTTTTGCTGCAACTGAGCAGCGTGCTTTTTTGCTCCCACGGCGTGCTTTTTTGCTCCCACAGCGTGTCAGGCCTTTAGTGCAACCACGTGGCATGCTCATTTGCTGCCACTAAGCAACAGGGCTTTTGCGGGCATAAGCAGGGGGCTTTTTGCTACCACACAGCAGATGGATCCTTTGCTGCCACAGAGCAGCATGTCTCTTTGCTGCCACTGAGCGCCAGGCTTTTTTGCGGCAAGTGAGGAGCATGCTCTTTTGCTGCCACAGAGTGTCAGGCTTTTTAGCAGCAACTGTGTGGCATGCTCTTTTGCCGCCACTGAGCTGCGAGCTTTTTTCCTGCCGCAGAGCAGCGAGTCCTTTTGCTGCCACCGAGCAGCAGGCCTGTTTGCTGCACCGAGGAGCGGTCTCCTTAGCTACCATTGAACAGAAGGTCCTTTTTTTGCCGCCACTGAGCAACGGGCCTTTTTGCGGCCACTGAGAAGCGGAGTTTTTTACTGCCACAGAGCAGCGTGTTTTTTGCTGCCAAGGAGCGGTGGGCTTTCTTGCTGCCACGACGAGGCATGTTTTTTGGCTGCCACTGATCAACAGGCTTTGTTGTTGCCACTAAGTAGCATGCCTTTTTGCTGCTACTGAGCGTCAGGTTTTTTTGCTGCCACTGAGTGGCAGTTTTTTGCCTACCACAGAGCAGCATGTCGTTTTGCTGCCGCTAAACACCGCGCCTTTTTTGCTGTCACTACGCAGCACGCTTTTTGATGCCACAGAGCATCTTGTCCTTTGGCTGCCATTGAGTGGCAGGCCTTTTTTGTTGCCATTGAGCATGCTCTTGTGTTGCCACTGAGCGCAAGCCTTTTTGCTGCAGATGTTTGTAGCAGGTGTTTTCCTGTCACTGTGTAGCCAGTTTTTGCTGTGACTGAGCGGCACGCTGCTTGCTACCACTGAGCAATAGGCTTTTTGCTGCCACTGAACGCAAGCTTTTTGGCTGCCGCTGAGCAGCATGCTTTCCTGCAGCCATAGAATAGAGGGCCTTTTGGCGGCCGCTACCCAGTGGGATTTTTGCGGCCACGGAGCAGCGGGCATTTTTGCTGCCACTCAAAAGCAAGCTTTTTGCTGCCGCCGGGGCTTTCTTGCAGCCACAGATCGGCAAGCTTCTTGGCAACTTCAGTGCGCCGGGCCCTTTGGTGCCACTGAGCAACATGTTTTTTTGCTGTCACGAAACAACATGCTTTTTTGCAGCCAATGGGCAGCGGGCCCTTTGCTGTCACAGGGCAGCGGGCCTTTCTTTTTTCTTTTTTCTTGTTTATGTAGCCACTCAACAGAGGGGCTTTTTGCTGCCGCAGAGCAGCGTGTTTTTAGCCTAGCTGAACCGCGGGCCTTTTTGCCGTTGGGTAGCAGCCCTTTTTGCTGCCACTGAGCAGCAGGCTCCTTTGCTGCCATAGGGAGGCTCGCTCCATTGCTGCCGCTGACCAGAGTACCCTTTAGCTGCACTAGGTAGCACGGTTTTTCGCTGCCACTGAGCAGCAAGCTTTTTTGCAGCTATTGGGCGGCAGGGTCTTTAGGTGCCACATAGCAAGGCAGTAGGGTGTTTTGCAACCATCGAGCGGCAAGCTTTTTGGTAGCCGCTGTGCAGCACGATGATTTGTAGCCACTGAGTACCGCGCTTTTTTGCGACAACCAACAGTGGGCCTTGTTGCTGCCACTGAGCAGCAGGACCTTTAGTAGCGGCTGAGCAACAGGTCTGTGTGCTACCGGTAAATTGCAGGCTTTTTTGCGACCAAGGACTAGCGAACCGTTTAGCTGCCACCAAGTGGCAGGTCTTGTTGCTGCCACTGAGCGGCATACCTTATAGTGGCCACTAGCTTTTTGGCAGCCACGCAGCTGCACGGCTCTTTGCCGCCCAAGAACCACAGGCTTTTAGTAGGTTTTCTGGAGCGGCGGGCTTTTTGCTGCCGCAGAGGAGCAAGCCCTCGTGCTACCACAGAGTGGCAATTTTTTTTTTGCTGCCACAGAGTAGCAGGTTTTGGCAGCCAAAGGGTGGCATGTCCTTTGGCTACCGCTGAGCGGCAGGGTCTTTTGCATTGAATGGTAAGCTTAGTAGTTGCCACTAGGCAGCGTGCATTTTTGCCGCCACCGAGCAACAGGTTTTAGCTGCCACTGGGCAGCCTGCCTTTCTGCTGCCACTTAGCAGCAGGGACTTTTATTGCCATAGAGCGGCAAGCTTTTTAGCAGCCATTGGGCAGCAGTCTGTTTTTGCTGTCACCTAGCAGTGTGTTTTTATTTGCTGCCACCGAGCTGCGAGTTTTTGCAGCCACTGAGCGGCATGCCTTTCTGAAGCGACTGGCCAGCAGGGTCTTTTGCAGCTATTGAGCGACAAGCTTTTTAGTTGCCGTTGAGCAGCACGCTTTTTAGGTGCCACTGGGGAGCGGATCTTTTTGTGGTCACCTGGCAGTGTGCTTTTTTGCTGCCACTGAGCAGCAGGTTTTGCAGCCACCAAGCACAAGGTTATGCGGCCACAGAGCGGTGTGTCCTTTTGCTACAGGTGTGCACGAGGCTTTTTTAGCTATCACTAGGTTAGGGCTTTTCTTTAGTTTTTGTTGCAGCAGGGCTTTTTGCTGTAAGTAAGCGTAAGTAAGCGGTGTGCTTTTTTTGGTGCCGTTGAAAAGCATGCTTTACTGCTGCCGCTGAGCAGCATGCCATGCGGCGGCCACAGCACAGCACACCACAGAGTGGCAAGTTTTTAGCTGCCAGTAAGAAGCAAACTTATTGGCTGCCGCTCAGCAACAGGTCTTTTTGCTGCCATTGAGCAGCGTGCCTTTTTGCTGCCACTGAGCAGCAAGCTTTTTCGTTGCCAATGAGTAGCAGGTCTTTTTGCTGCCACTGAGCAGTGTACTTTTTGACAGCAAGCCTTTTTTGCTCCCGATGGGCCGCAAGCTTTTTAGCAGTGGCGGAGTCGCGTGTTTTTGCTGCCACTCAGCTGCATGCCTTTAGCTACCACCGCGCGGCGTGTCTTTTTGCTGCCGCTGAGCAGCATGCTAAATAGCTGCCACTAAGCAGCAGGCTTTTCAGCCGCCACTAAGTGGCAGGCTTTTTGCTGCCACAGAGCATCAGGGATTTTTGTTGCGGCTGCGCAGCACCCTTTTTAGCAGCCGCAAAGTCGCAAGTTTTTGCTACCACTGAGCAGCATGCCTCTCTGCTACCGATGAGCAGCGTGCTTTCTAGCTGCCACTGCGCTGCAAGCTTTTTAGCTGCCACTGAGCGGCATGCCTTTTTGCTGCCACTGAGTAACAGATCCTTTGTTGCTGCTGTGCAACGTGCCTTATCACTGCCACTGGGTGGCAGCAGGCCCTGCTGCAGTTGCGCCGCAGCATGCCTTTCTACTGCCACTGGGCAGCAGGGGCTTTTGCTGCCACTGAGCGGCAATTCGTTTGGATACCAGTGAGCGGCAAGCGTTTTAGCTGCCATAGAGCAGCAAGCTCGTTAGCTGCCACTAAGTGGCAAGCTTTTCTGTTGCCATTGAGCAGCATACCTTTTTGCTGCAGCTCCGCAGCATGCTTTTTTGCTACCACTGAGTAGCGAGGTTTTTGACTGCTGCTAAGCGGCACTTTTTTTAGCAGTCACTGAGTAGCGGGCTTCCTTGCTGCTACTTTTTTTTGGCCGACACTGAGCACCAGGCTTTTTTGCTTTCACCTAGCGGTGTGCAGTTTGCTGCCACTGAGCAGGTTGGGGGTTGCCAGTGAGCACCAGCTTAAATGGCCACAGGGCAACATGTCCTTTTGCAGCCGGTGTGCAGCAGGCCTCATGATGGCGCTAAGCTGCAGGCTTTTTGGTGCCTCTAGCCAGCTAGTTTTTTGCAGTCACTAAGCAGCATGCTTTTTCGCTGCCACTGAGCAGCACGGCTTTCTGCTGCCACAGAGGAGCATGCCTTTCTGCTGCCATTGAGTAGTAGGGGCCTTTGTTGGAACTGAGTGGCAAATTGTTTAGCGACCGTTGAGCAGCAAACTTTTTAGCAGCCACTGGGCAGCAGGTCTTTTGTTGCCACTGCGCATCAAGCTTGTTAGCGGCCACTGAGTGGCAGGGTTTTTTGCAGCCACTGGGCAACATGCCTTTGTGCAGCCGCAGAGCAACAGGCGCTTTAGCCGTCTCTAAGTAGCTAGTTTTTGCTGCCACTGAGCGGCATGCCTTTTTGTTGCCGCTGAGCTGTATGCCTTTTTGCAGCCGCTGAGCAGCGCGTTTTTTAGCTGCCATCGAGCAGCAAGCTTTTTTGCAGCCACTGAGCGGCAGGCCTCTTTGCTGCCGCTGGACACGGTGCCTACTTGCTGCCCCTGAGCAGCAGGTTTTTGTAGACACTGAGCAGCGGGTTTTTTGTAAGCACTGAGCAGTGGGCTTTTTTCCTGCTCTTCAGCAGCACCCCTTTGTGCTGCTGCTGAGCAACAGAGGCTTGGATGCCACTGAACGGCGGCGGTCGCTTTTGCCGCCACAGGGCACCGTGGTGCAGTGCAGCAGGTTTCCTACTGCTGCAGTGCTGCGCAAGCCAGTGTTAGCGGTGTAGGTCCGCCACACTCATAGGCCCCTCTAAGTGATGGAGGCTTGCGCAGCAGAGGCTGTTGTTGTAGTGTTGTTGTTGCTCTGTTCAGACAACAGAGGGGACAGGTATTTTCGAAAACTACCCTTTTCCGGATTTTTGGTGGCCAGTTTTCTCGACACGCACGCCAGCACATTTTTTTTTTGTGGTTTTTTCGGGTTGTTTTTTATATTTTACAAAATCGTTCTCCCACGCACCCATCTTGTACAGGTCCATCGGTGCACGGTCCATCCAGAACGGAATGATGCGCCTCCGGGTAAGAGGGCTACGGGGCCTGCGTGTATACCGTCCCCAACAACAACAACAACAACAACATGTGTGTGTGTGTGTGTGTGTGTGTGTGTGTGTGAGCGGGTGGTTACACCCGTCTCCAGCTAAGTACCTCCAGAGTAGACATGTAAGTAGCGCTGCGGTTTTCAATAGATCATACAATCATTGGCTAGACAGGGCCAGACAGTGGGCAGGGTCTGTGGTGATCAGCGCACAATGCACTGTGAGAACAAACTCCTCTTCACCGTCACCCCTGTCGCAGAAAGGACCTTGCCTACCTTTTTGTTAATGGCCTGATGAAATTGTCTCGGTGACCAGTGCTCTGCCTTCGCTTGCTTTCGTCTTCACTGACGTTGTGCCCCGCGTTTGGTCCCCACTGGTTTTCCCGCACGAAGTGTGTGGTCTGCTGTTGGCACGCCCCCCAGTGTCCGTTCGGCAGTTTGCGTTTTGTTGAAGACATCTCCACGCTTGGCGCTGCTTCGTCTACTCCACTAATCTCGTTTCTGTATCCTCCGACCCTCTCATGGCCGACCCCCCTATTATCTGCCGCCGATGTCACAAAGGCGGGCACCATGCCTCTGCCTGTCCAGAAGCTAGCACCGGCAATCGCTCGGAGTGAGGAGGCCGCGGCCCCCCACCATCAAAGTGTTGGACCTGTGAGCTGATCGATGGCGCTGATGCAAACCACTGGGGAGATGAGTGTCCAGTAGCCGCACAGCGACTGAAGGATCGCCAATGCACCCTATGTGGTTCGCCAGACCACTGGAAAAAAGGATGCCCCAGATACGAAGCAGACAAACATAAGGCCCGCAACCCCACAACCACCTACTGGCCCACCGGTCCCAAGCGATCAGCAATCTCATGGTGCCTGCGCTACGGAGTCAAAGGGGAACACCCCACAATGGATTGCACAGCCGCCGGTCCCCCAATCATCTGTCTGACGCCTCCGATGCCGACGATCTGCAGGATGTCTGCCTCTGGTGCTCCATTAAAGGCCACTCCCATCAATCCTGCATGCGCCGAGCTCCAATCCAGGCAAAAGAAAATGCTACAGCTATTGCGGGTCTAACAGATCGCGTGGATGCCCTACAAAAATCCGTCACAGACTGCAATGCCTTGTCAAGAAAAGTGTCCACATTGGAGGGACATATGTCCAGCTTAATGACCTGGAAGTCAGCTACAGAGGGCCGCTTGACGGTTTTGGAGTCCTGGCAGTCCTCTGCCAACAATAAATTCGTCGCCCGGTCCAGCTTTGATGCATTCGTGGAAGAAAAATTCACCCCGACGCAACGACAGGCCGCTACAGCAGTAGCAATATCGACCTTCGATGAATTTGTCAACACGCGCTTCCTCCCAACTGAACAACAGGCCTCGGCATCTCTTCCAACGGAATCGTTCAACGACTATGTCATGAGAATGGAACATGCGGGGTTCAAACCAGCTGACGAGGACACACCAATGTCAACGGCACGGCTCACGGGCGCCCCACGCATGGCTTCGGAGTCGCAGGAGATCGGTAGCCCAGGGCAAACGGCAAAGGAAAGAGCGGCAAAGCGTGCCCACACTCCGTCTGGCGCCGGCGGTGCAAGCTCCTCGTCTTCAGTGTTCGCCACGCCGGCCTCCCGTATGCAAGCAGGGGCAGCTGCGTTTGGTGGAGTCTCACCTCCGAGTGC
Source organism: Eutreptiella sp. 'Long Island Sound 2002' (assembly GCA_964036045.1). Lineage (NCBI taxonomy): Eukaryota > Euglenozoa > Euglenophyceae > Eutreptiales > Eutreptiaceae > Eutreptiella > Eutreptiella sp. 'Long Island Sound 2002'. The sequence continues at coordinate 166,034,499 of OZ038378.1, forward strand.
GCCGTGGCTAGCGCTGAAACCTACAGAAAGCTCTCAGTGGTCAGACGACGCCCTTGACCTGCTATTTAGCGAATGGACAGCCCATATGGACTCCAGATTGCAGCAGTGCGCGTCGAAGCATCTCCAGGGTGAAATGAAGAGCACGGTGGAAACCCTGGCCCGTGATACGTGGTCACCGGAGAAGAAGCGTGGCATCTCTGCAGTGTTGACAACATCTCGAGTTCCAGTGCGCCTGTTCACCAATTTAAATCGGTAGGGGAGGGGGGAGATCATTTTCTGTTTCGGGCGTCCTCACCCCCGCAGACATGCAATGAGGGCCCCCCCGTAGACAGTTTGGTCAGCACCATGCTCTCCCTCCAGTGGATACGGCAAAAAATGGGTCTTGCCTCTTACATAGTCCAGCAAACATCAGAGTTCGTCTCCCATCTGGACACCCACGCATATTATCCGATGGACATGACACACACCGGTGATCCAATCCACAACACACGTAACCGTATCAACGCCCTATCCCATTGTGACTCCCAAAGCAGTGAGCGTGCCTTATGTGACAAACGACACACCGACAACGTAGCCGGACAGTGGGCACATGCTTCGCCTCCGCCCCCCCTGCAGGCACAACCATTCAGAGATATACAGTGTTCCAAGGTGCCTGGGTGGGTTTTCCGCAGAGTATGCCACACCCTCTCCGCGGTCAGTGGATGGTCCACACCACACGGGTGGCTTACAGCATGTCACATCCAATGGGACAATCCAGCGACACGGCTGATACACTCCTCCTCCTCCCCCCACGTCCTGACATCTTGGGACGAATGCAGCTCCGTACTCCCTCTGCCCTCCCCCCTCCCTGACCCCCTGCAACACCTGTGGATTTGGGCCCCAGCATCTGAGGTCCCAGCGGTGCAATACCACTTCCCCCAAATGTCCACTGTGGGTTGGTTCAGGACTTCACAGCCCATTCACCTCATGACCTCGTCCAGTGCCCTGGATGCATGTGACAGCATCCAAATACACCGTCTGCACCTGTTGTTGTCGCATGAAGGATCGAGCCTCTTGGTCCACCAACCCCCACCTCAGAGCACCAATGTCCTCAGAGCTTTACGTATCCAGATGTCACGAGCCCTGTCGGATAAAAATCTTGGTAGATGGGCAGCACTCCACCAACGAAGGATATCCTACCTCCCGTACAACACGCATGCAGCGCTCAGGATGGCTCGCAGGTTGAGCCACGTCCACGTCTGGTACACTCATGTAACACCCCCCCAGTACGCAGTATACTTAGTATTCCATATATATCTCCACCTTGTGTATGTGGGCGTCACAAGCAAAGCACTGATCGTTCGCCTCCGGAAACACCAAACAGACGCGTCGAGTTTCCAAGATTGCTCTACACTCCACCGATTAATGTTGCAAACGGACAGTGCCCACTCGGGGATCATCCCCTTGCAATTCATGAGTGATGAGTGGTACGCCAGCGTCAGGGAGCGACACTGGTAGTTTGTGTTCAAAAAATGGGCCTGAAACGATGTTGCGCCAGGCATTAGCACCGAGGGGCAAGGGTCGGGACCACGGGGATGGCCGAACCAACGAGTCCTGCAAGTCCTGCACAGCATGAAAGAGGCCCGACAGATAAAGGATTTCCCGCGACTTAAATTTCTGCAGCAGGACCTTCACAGTCTGGCCTCGCAGATGAGTGTACCACTGTACTCCGTAGGCAGTATCATCGTCCCGAATCTGCAGCCATCTCAGAAAAGTGCTATTCACAGAGTCACCCGAAAAATGATTGCTTCTGTTGCCAGCCCCGCATGGGAAAAACAGGCCCTGGCTAAGGCCATACGGGTCGTCCGCAGTAGCCCTGTAAACGTCCGCCGCGTTTTTGAGCAACACGCTCGGCGATTCGATAAGTTAGGCGACCAGCCCCCATGCAAGTGTCTCACAGCACCAAAATTCCCGGGGGTCTCCACAGTCATCGATGGACACATAGCGTACACACCACTGTGGGTGCCTACCTGAGACACCTATGCCCGTCCCAACGACCCCCTACCCCTCAGCGGCTCCTCCGTCCGCTCCCACCTCCTCTCTGACCTGAAAAAGATGGCGGATCAAATCGGTGCATGTCTTCCACCCCTCGAACTCATGCTCCCAGACTCCCTGTGGCCAGAGACGGGCCACAAGCTTACGCAAGTCAGGAAATTTGCCAAGTCGGTCTGTCAGTCCCACTATGTCCGCATCGTCGACAAGGGGGTGGGAGTCCTATGGGCATTCTGCCGCCACTGGGTATGGGGCATCATCCAACAGTTCCTGAAGAGCGAAGGCTACACCCCGTCCCCTAAAACGTTGCCCCAAGCCATGGCCTTCGTCTCTGCAGAGCTCGACGCCAGAGGCTGGGACCGCAACACAGCCGGTCAACTTCCCCTCCTCTATCTCCTGGGCAAATTCAAATCACTGGCTAAGGGTAAATGGCTCTGGCGCGGCATTACCTCCCTCCCCCAACCCCTGCTACCCAAAAAATCGCTGCGCATCGCCGCACGGGCCAACACAGCCTTCCTCCGACTCCTGTGCCAAGAAGTCCCCTGCTGTTTTCTAGCTCAGAGCATCTCAGAAGTAAGCCAATGGTTCCACTGGTTAGACACGATAAACGCCCGGTTCATTAGTGAGGTGGATTGCAAGGACCAATTCAATAATATATGCCCCACAGACATAGAATCGCACCTGACGGCAGCCAGCAAGTGGCTCGCCAAACGCCGCAAGTGGCGCATGACAGATATTGAGTGGTCCATTCACAAAGACTCCAAAATGCTCGACAGAGCGGGACGGGCAAAAGCAACGAAATTCTGGTACATCACCCACGCCCAAATGTCAGACACAATCACGTTTGAAATGCACTGCAATAACTTCATCAGAGCAGTGGGAGGGTTATGGTGCCGCCACGGTTGCATTCCAATGGGCGGTTCTTTTTCAGCCCAGGCAGCCGATCTGCACAACCTATGGCAGGTATATTCAAATCGCCACCTCCTGCGCCGCCTAGGCTCCCTCACTGTTTCCGAGGCAGGGTTCCCCTACTGGGAGTCCCCGCAGGGGATAACCGCCCTATGTCAATTTAGAGACAACATCCTGATTGCCACCACCAACCCAGACACCACCTCCCACCCCATCGTCTCTACAGTGTGTAACCTGCTTGGCGAGGCATGGAACCTGGATGTGCTCTGTGAGTGTATGTCGGGGCCAGGGGACCCCTGCAAACATCACTGCCACTCAGCGTCCACCACAGCCCTCGGCTTTGACATGATTCGGGGGGAAACGGGTAAAGGACTAGCGTACCTACACCCCAGCGCGCTCTCATCAACCTGGAGTTTGAAGAGTGCACCCCCCCTCCTGTCCCCTGCAAGCGCCTATCCCGCTTACCTGCCGGGTATCATGACGGGCGCTTTGAGCAATGCACGCCCTTGGGCCACGACATGGGCAGGGGAGCTGCTGTCCCTCTCTGCTTGGTTACAGATAGCGCTTCTTAGCGGGTATGCATTGCCACAGGTCACCAGGGCGGCACACTCAGCGGTCACGCGGGGCCTGTCTACCAGCCCCAACGACCATACAGCCACAACCCGCTACCTGTACACGGTTCGCCACCTCCTCCCCATGCCACACTGCTGCCACCTCACCTTGTGCGCCGCGTGGCTGCGGCGTCATGCACACTGGGCGGGGGACAGCTACAGCAGTTGGCACCTGGACCCATCCCTGTCACCAGACGGAACCACGGGCTTCTGGTGCGGAGATTGGGAAATCCTCCACCTCCACGCCGCCAAAATTAAACCCAGCAACCATGATTGCCCCCCTTGGGAGACCATGTGTGTGTAACCCATGAATGTGCATGTTTGTGCCACAGACATGTAAGAGGCCTGGAGTGGACCAGTGGTCAGCGGCATAGACTCGTCTGCCTATAGCGGAGGTTCGAATCCTCCTATCGTCGTAAACACACCACCACCCCCTACAACAGCACACGCGGCCAGCGGGTCCACGGGCACCGGCAGCGGGCGGTGCGCCTCGCTTTTTCAGGCAACCCCCCCAAACCCCCGGCCCCCTACGCGCGCCGCAAAAAACGCACCACCGCCCCCTCCGGCAGCGCGCGCCGCTTGCGCGTCTTGAAGCCCGGCAGCGTGGCGAGGGGGGCGCATTCGCTGCAGCCGGGCACCTGCAGCGAGTCTTCTCTTCGGCAGTGCAGCCACGCGCACAGCGGGAATTGAACCGGCGCCTTCACGGCACGAGCCCGGCGATTCAACCGCTGGGGTAGCACTCACCAAAGCCACAAAAAGCACCATGCACGCATACCAACACAGCGACACCCCACGATGTGCGCCACAAAGCGACAGCGAAAAGCGTCGGATTCACTAACCATGACGGGCCCCTTGGAGTCTGTGTGTGTGTGTGTGTGTGAGCGGGTGGTTACACCCGTCTCCCGCTAAGTACCTCCAGAGTAGACATGTAAGTAGCGCTGCGGTTTTCAACAGATCATACAATCATTGGCTAGACAGGGCCAGACAGTGGGCAGGGTCTGTGGTGATCAGCGCACAATGCACTGTGAGAACAAACTCCTCTTCACCGTCACCCCTGTCGCAGAAAGGACCTTGCCTACCTTTTTGTTAATGGCCTGATGAAATTGTCTCGGTGACCAGTGCTCTGCCTTCGCTTGCTTTCGTCTTCACTGACGTTGTGCCCCGCGTTTGGTCCCCACTGGTTTTCCCGCACAAAGTGTGTGTGTGTGTGTGTGTGTGTGTGTGTGTGTGTGCCTGGGTGGTTACACCCATGGCCAGCGAAGGTGAGGGCCGTGTGACCAGCTGTGCGTGCATGCGTGTTCTGCTGTCTTGCGACCGGACCCTTGGTGCAGCGACTTACCCCTCCGTGATGATGGCGATGTCAGTGAGACGTCACACCAAGGTGCTCGCCATTGGAGAGGGATGACTCGGGCAAACCCGAGTGGGAGTGAGTCCCGAGCACCGGTCATCTGCAATGCTGTTGTCTGTTCCTGCTACTCTCTTGTGTATGTGTGAACGTGTGTCTGTGAATCCGACTTACAGCACCACTGCTGTCAGTCGACTGCTCGTCTGAGGGCCAGCATTTTTTGCTCCTCTGATGAGGATGCTGGAGACTTGTACCCACAGTGCCTCCCGGTGCATTTGTATCCACATTGGTTATCTGTTGGTTCTTTTTCCCTTCACTATCACTCAGTCTGTGGTCTGCTGTTGGCACACCCCCGTGACCGTTCGGCAGTGAAATGTTTGGTGCTCAATGCTCCGTTTTTTTCATCTTTCAGTTTCCTCTTTCTGCACCCTGTTGTATGCCGCACATCTTCGGTACCTTTTTCTCTCCCCCCCAATATACGGTTATGCACTGGAGTACTCCCCAGGCGAAAATGAGGTTTGCTGGCACCAACTGCTATCTGCCGCTCTGGACACCACCTGTACTGTACTGAGGCTATATCCCGGGTGTGTTTGACACGGCTACGTGTCGGCCGGGTGGGACCCCCCAGGGAGTGCCGGGGGAGTGAAAGTATGGATTGCTGCCACCAACTGCTACCTGCCGTCAGTGTTTAATTTGTACCTTCATGGCTTCCTACTCTTCCTCTGAGCCCGGATTTGTAGACCCCTCCACAGTTCCCCTAGTGCCGGAACGTTTGGGCAGACACTGGTTTTATGTGCTACGGCGTGCGTTCAGTGCTGTTATGCACACTGCTCTGACTGCAGTCCATGCGTACACTACACCATGCGGTGCACTAGGCCGTGTAAGGGGGCATGGGGCTTTGTGCACTCGCCCGCGGCTTTACAGGTGGGGGGCTCGAGTCGCCCATCCAGGTGCATCGTAGGGAGTACTGTACTCAGCGAGCTCATGTCCTGTTTTTCCTTTTTTCAACCCTATAGAGCCTTACTTACTGTAGCCACCGAGGACGTGTTTTCAGGCTCAACACGGAGGTGGCAGTGTGCTTGAGTGTGTGTGTGTGGGTGAATGCACGCAATGCAGGGTAAGAGGCGTGGAGTGGTCCAGTGGTCAGAAACATAGACTCGTGAGCCTATAGCGGAGGTTCGATCCCTCCTGTCGTCTTAAACGCACCACCGCCCCCTACAACAGCACACGCGGCAACCGGGTCTACCGGCAGCGGGAGGTGCGCCTCGCTATTTTTCATTCGCCCCCAACCCCCGACGCAAGCCACAAAAAACGCACCACCGCCCCCTCCGGCAGCGCGCGCGGCTTACGGGTCTTGAAGCCCGGCAGCGTGGGGAGGGGGGCGCATTCACTGCAGCCGGGCACCTGCAGTCTTCTCTTCGGCAGTGCAGCCATGCGCACAGCGGGAATCGAACCGGCGCCTTCACGGCACGAGCCCGGTGATTCAACCGCTGGGGTAGCACACACCACAGCCACATACACAAGCGTGCACGCATACCGACACAGGCACGATATAGGACACTCCAGCAAAACGAAGTGTGTGTGTGTGTGTGTGTGTGTGTGTGTGTGTGTGTGTGTGTGTGTGTGTGCCTGGGTGGTTACACCCATGGCCAGCGAAGGTGAGGGCCGTGTGACCAGCTGTGCGTGCATGCGTGTTCTGCTGTCTTGCGACCGGACCCTTGGTGCAGCGACTTACCCCTCCGTGATGATGGCGATGTCAGTGAGACGTCACACCAAGGTGCTCGCCATTGGAGAGGGATGACTCGGGCAAACCCGAGTGGGAGTGAGTCCCGAGCACCGGTCATCTGCAATGCTGTTGTCTGTTCCTGCTACTCTCTTGTGTATGTGTGAACGTGTGTCTGTGAATCCGACTTACAGCACCACTGCTGTCAGTCGACTGCTCGTCTGAGGGCCAGCATTTTTTGCTCCTCTGATGAGGATGCCGGAGACTTGTACCCACAGTGCCTCCCGGTGCATTTGTATCCACATTGGTTATCTGTTGGTTCTTGTTCCCTTCACTATCACTAAGTGTGTGTGTGTGTGTATGTGTGTGTGTGTGTGTGTGCGTGTATGTGTGTGTATGTGTGTATGTTTGTGCGTGTGTGTGTGTGTATGTGTGTGTGTGTGCGTGTGTGTGTATGTGTGTGTGTGTGTGTGCTCGCGCGCGCGCGCGTGTGTTTGTGTGTGTGTGTGTGTATGTGTGTGTGTGTGTGTGTGTGTCCCGACACCCCATCCCACCCCATCGTTTCCATAGTGTGTAGCCTGCTGGGCGAGGCGTGGGGCCTGGATGTGCTCTGTGAGTGTATGTCAGGCCCAGGGGACACCTGCAAACATCGCTGCCACTCAGCGTCCACAACAGCCCTCGGTTTTGACATGATTCGCGGGGAAACGGGTAAGGGACTGGCGTATCTGCACCCCAGCGCGCTCTCATCAACCTGGAGTTTGAAAAGTGCACCCCCCCTCCTATCTCCTGCAAGCACCTATCCTGCCTACCTCCCGGGTATCATGACGGGCGCCCTGAGCAATGCACGCCCTTGGGCCACGACATGGGCAGGGGAGCTGCTGTCCCTCTCCGCTTGGTTACAAATAGCCCTTCTCAGCGGGTATGCATTGCCACAGGTCACCAGAGCGGCACACTCAGCAGTCACTAGGGGCCTGTCTACAAGCCCCAACGACCACACGGCAACTGTCCGCTACCTCTACATGGTTCGCCAACTCCTCCCCATGCCACACTGTTGCCACCTCACGCTGTGCGCCGCGTGGCTGCGACGACATGCACACTGGGCGGGGGACAGCTACAGTAGTTGGCAATTGGATCCATCCCTGTCACCAGACGGCACCACAGGTTTCTGGTGCGGGGACTGGGACATCCTCCAGCTCCACGCCGCCAAAGTTAGACACGGAAACCATGACTGCCCCCCTTGGGAGTCTGTGTGTGTGTAGTTCGATAACGTCCGTACATGTGCATGTTTGTGCCACTGACACGCAGTGTGGGGTAAGAGGCCTGGAGTGGTCCAGAGGTCAGAGACATAGACTCGTGAGCCTATAGCGGAGGTTCGATCCCTCCTGTCGTCATAAACGCACCACCGCCCCCTACAACAGCACACGCGGCACCGGGTCTACCGGCAGCGGGAGGTGCGCCTCGCTACTTTTTCATGCAACCCCAACCCCCGACACAAGCCACAAAAAACGCACCACCGCCCCCTCCGGCAGCGCGCGCGGCTTACGGGTCTTGAAGCCCGGCAGCGTGGGGGGCGCATTCACTGCAGCCGGGCACCTGCAGTCTTCTCTTCGGCAGTGGGGCCACGCGCACAGCAGGAATCGAACCGGCGCCTTCACAGCACAAGCCCGGTGATTCAACCGCTGGGGTAGCACACACCACAGCCACATACACAAGCGTGCACGCATACCGACACAGGTGGGATATAGGACACCTCAGCAAATGTTAGACCCGGTAACCATGACTGCCCCCCCTTGGGAGTCTGTGTGTGTGTGGGCGGGTGGTTACACCCGTCTCCAGAGAAGCCCCCAGAGTAGACATGTAAGTAGCGCTGCGTTCCTCAACATCTCTTACACTCATTGGCTAGACAGGGCCAGACAGTGAGCAGGGTCATCAGTGATCAGTACTGCATTGCACTGTGATAACACGACTCCTCTTCGCCGTCACTCCTGTCGCAGAAAGGACCTTGCCTACCTTTTTGTTAATGGCCCGATGAAATTGTTTCGGTGACCAGTGCTCTGCCTTCGCTTGCTTTCGTCTTCACTGACGTTGTGCCCCGCGTTCGGTCCCCCCTGGTTTTCCCGCACGAAGTGTGTGTGTGTGTGTGTGTGTGTGTGTGTGTGTATGTGTGTGCGTGTGTGTGTGTGTGTGTGTGTATGTGTGTGTGTGTGTGTGTGTGTGTGTGTGTGTGTGTGTGTGTGTGTGTGTGTGTGTGTGTGTGTGTGTGTGTATGTGTGTGTGTGTGTGTGTGTGTGTGTGTGTGTGTGTGTGTGTGTGTGTGTGTGTGTGTGTGTGTATGTGTGTGTGTATGTGTGTGTGTGTGTGTGCGCGCGCGCGCGCGCGTGTGTGTGTGTATGTGTGTGTGTATGTGTGTGTGTATGTGTGTGTGTGTGCGTGTGCATGCGCGCATGCACCTGATTACAGCAGTATTTCAACCTTTGCGCTCCTGTCCGTTGCATGCGGGAGACTTTGGGCCTTCAGCGCTTCATCTTTTCTTTCCTGTACTGTACGTTCTGTGTGCACGTTTGCCTCGGATTCAAATGATATTTGCTAAGTTTGGCTGGGTATCTCCCTCGTCATTTCGTTGTGGGGAGAAGGAGCGGATGTACACAAGGTGGGGGTCCTGTTTTCCCCTTTCCGGATCCTGATGAGCGCTGGCCACAGACGCGCACACAATGCGAAATCACCGAACACCAACACCCAGCAGGCAACAGGGCACGGCAATGCAACTTGTAAGGCTACAGAACATGGAGCGTAAAAACAGACCCTGGGCTAGAAGCCTTTCTGAGTGGCACGGAGAGCGGCAGCACAGTCCGCTCTTCTTCCTCGGAAGGACTCCCCCCCGTCCCCCAATGCGCACAAGCGAAGGAGCCGAAAAAGATTTCGCGAATTTCGACACAACTGCCGGTTGCAGTCCACCAGTGTTGGCGGTTTTGCCGCCAGCGCACCCTGCGTTGATCCTGCTGTTTGGCGCATCGAGCCGTGCGCGTGCGCTACCCACATCGGTCCCGGCTCTGCGGTGCGCATAGCTCGTCCATGCGCTCGTCACCCGTTCAGGTGTTCCCTGTGTTCGTCAATACGCTGCCGTTAAGGCAGGATTGGCAGGAGAACCCCATCGTGTACCGCACGCTGTGCCATCTGATGATGCACGTGCCCGACAAGCTCATGCCGCACATGGCCACTGTGCTGAAGCTCTGCGCATATGCGCTGAAGGCCCCCGAGAACGAAGTGTCGGCCGAAGTGAAGGCTGGGATCGCCCCGGTGTTGAAGCAGTTGCTGCAAGGGAACGAGGCGGTGCAGCAACACGCGTCCCAGATGTCCGCAGAGGACCAGGCGGTGTTGCGGCAGCTGCTGTAGTTACCGTGCAACCGTGTCGGTTGCCCTCCGGTCGCCGTCCCTGGCACTCCAGCCAATCGGTTTCTTTGCCGCGGCCCTGTAGCACCCAGAGTACCAGAGTGGAAAAGAGGCAAGACGAGGAAGCGGGGGTCTGGCGGCCACGGATGGTCTTTTATGGCTGAGGACGAGGAGGATGAGCGGGGCTGCGCCGGAGGGGGAGGGAGGCTGCACGGGGCTTGCAAGAGCGGCTGCAGCAGCGGTCATTGGCGGCTGGAAAGCGGTTTGGGTAGCCATGCTGGCGGTTGCAAGACGGTTGGCAATGGGGTGCGCACAGAAGCGGTTGGGGCGGAACTGATAGTCATGGTCGACAGGGGGCGGGGGTCTCCGACACCCCCTTCAAGCGCAGGCCTGAGGGTGAGGCCGCAGAAGAGGGAAGGGCGGAGGAGGCCCAGATAAATCGTTTTTATTGCTGAGGAGTGAACAGGGGGCTCGAAGGGACTATTTGGCGCCCGCACTGGTCAGCGAAGTGTGCACAGGAGGTGCACGGGGCTACAAGTCCATATCATGATGCCCGCACTCTGTGCTCTGCACGTTGTGCATTCTCACGGGGCACCCTGAGCACAGGCGGGTGATGCAGTCCAGTGATCCGTCCGACTTGACTGTCGTTCGCGACAACGATCCGCTGCACGCACCCTCACCCCCGATCTTTGAACGGAACGTGCGGTCCATGTGCGTGTGGAGAGCCGTCTGGGGCGCGTGGTGTGTGTCATGGCATCATTGACGACAGGCGTTGGTCATTGCGTTGGTCATTTTGCTTGTACTCTGCTTGCACCCTTAGGGCACACTACTACTGCCCCCCCCCCCCCCGCCCCCCTCCCACCACCACCACCACCACCACCACCACCACCACCACCACCACCACCACCACCACCACCACCACCACCAGTTGTCGCTGTATTTGCAACGTTGCTGGTGTTCGTGCGCTGTAGAGTTACGCGTGGACAATGGCTTTGTCCGAACCACTTCAGGTGTCGTGCCGTGGTTTTTCGTGGTTTTGCTGCGTGTGGCTGAGGAAGAGCGGAGATGGTGGTGGGGTCCGGGGTCAGGGGAGGTTGTGTGCTTGAGTTTGAGCGCCTCGAAAACTGCAGTGGTCCAGAGAGGACACTCGAGCACACGGGAGGCAGGGCAAATGTGGTCCGATCCAGCGGGTGGCACTCACGGCACGCCTAAACCCAGGCCCAAACGCTGGTGGGGGTCTTGAGAGTTTCGGGGGTACACCGCATTCCTAACCTGACCTTGTCCAGAACCCAAAGCTAAGAGCGGGTGGTATTCATTTGCAGATCCACAAATCCAATCGATGTTGCATTCTATCTTCTGGTACGCATGCACGAGGAACAGTGTCAGCATCCTCGGGGGTCACGGGTTGCATCGCCTTCTTCTCACTGCTGAGGACCCGTGTCCACCGCCCGCGCATTCACCATATCCACCATTTGCCTCGCAGAAAGAGGGAAAGAAGACAACACGGGTCAGCAAACAAGGCATCCTCTTTGAATTTGGAAAAGCCACTCTCTGAAATGGCAGGTGTGCCGCTTTGCGCGTTCTAAAACACCCAAGAGCCAGAGTTCCGGAGCATCAGTGATGCGGACTGAATTGCACCTGCCAGAGTGTTGGCCAGCAATCGGTGGGATTTTGGGAGACGAGGGGAAGCCCCCGAAAACTCGGACACCATTCGGTGTGGTTGAGTTCTGCTGAGGCACACATCGTGTGCAGGTTCGTTCCAGTAGGTGATGGATAGGCCCAGCTTGCAGCGAGCCCGACCGACTGCGAAGGTGAAAGCAGCACGGGCTCAGCATTCTATTGTGCGTGGCCCAGGATGGCTCAGTCAAAGCTGTGGCAATGCTGATGGCTGGAACCCCGCACACCCGTCTGGTCCGCAGCCGAAACCCGTTCCGTGAACCAGTGGTTTACGGTCGGAGGAGGAGTGGGCGGGTGTTATATATGGAGGCGCGCTGACAGCTCAGCTCCGGCATTTACTCAAATTTGATTTCGGTTTTCGCAGCCCTGCGCTCAGCGCAGGCGCCCCCTGTCCCAGCCCGTGCATGGACTACGCCATGGCTCGAGCTGTGGCCGGTGCTATGGCGCGGTTGCCGTGGCCTGTACTGTGGCCTATGCCGTGGACTGGCTGTGCCCCATGCTGTGGCCTGTGCTTGCGCTGTGGCTACGGTCGATGCTGGAGCCTATGCTGTGGCATGTGCCAGGCCTTGTGCTCTGAGCCAGCAGCAGAAGGCGACAGAAAATTTTCTCTACTGTTAAGGTCCCTGCGTTTGCACTGAATGTGCCTGTGCAGGAAAAGCGCGTTGGTCTGATGTTTGCCTCTGTCTATTCGTGCGTTGACACAAGGCCCGTGTCGGCCTCAAGAGTCGCCGAGGAGAGTTGCAGTTTCGACGAAAATTTGTGTCTCTCCCATCCTCCTCCTGTTTGTGTTTGGGGGAAGGGGCTTACTCCCTCCAGGCATGTTTATGCGTCCCAGATCCTCCGACAGTTAACCCTACATTTGCCATAACGGGAGGGGCCGATGGCAAATCAATAGAGGAGCCTCCATTCCTCTGCCCTCCACCGGTACCTGATCGAGGGGCCCTAAACCCCTGTTTTTTCAGGGGCAAATGCGGTTATCCGCACCGGCTGGCCCTCACCCCCGCATGACTCTTTGCACAGCGAAGCAGTCTTTAAGAAGATCGCTTTTGGGGGGGGGGGGGGCAATCGTGATCGCCTGCCGAATGATGGCTGGCGGTTGGCGGGTGAGCCACGAAGCGACAGCGGAGGCCCGTCGATGGACAGCCACTGCTGGTCAATGGACGCCCCTTCACTTTCTTGAGGAATGGAGTCCAGTAGCCTTTTTGATGTTTTGAGTTATCTGCCCTGTGACAGAGGACGTGGGGTATATCGCCTCTTTCTCTGACCTCATGCCCCAGTATGTTCTCATGTAGGGCCTTCCTCGCACTTCTTCAAGGAGCAAGGGTCGCAATGTACCTTCCCCCCCACCCCCACCCCCACCCCCACCCCCGGCGGCATTTTGAGTTTCCGCACAGTTTCCTGCGAAAAACAGGACCGGGCACGCCAATGTCCCAGACGTGCAAGGGCCTGACAAAATGCGTGTTCTGCGGTGGGGGTCCGACACAACAAAGGGCATTCGGGGGGGGGGGGCGGGGGTTCCTGGGATGTCTGGGATGTCTCTGGATGTTGTGAAGCTCGGGGCACGTTTTCAAACTGCTGAGCCCCTTTCCTGACCCCACTGCACCTCTTTTGACCCTTCTCTGAGCCAGGCTGACCCAGTGGCGTTGAAGGGGTGCCCCTGGCTCTTGCGCACTCAAAGCCACGTGGCCACTAAGCGCAACACCCAATTATAAGCTCCCGCCCAATGCACACGTGTTATGGCGCTCAGGACAAACCTCTACTGACTATATGCAAAGGTTCAGCAGGTTGCCTTTTTTTAATCAATTTTGAGAGACCCAAATGAAGCCTCTGAGGCTATGCAGGTAGCATTCGTTCCGGCATTATTTTGCTGCATCATTTGTGGTGGGCCAGTTTCGCACCCACTCCCGAATTTACGGTACCAGCCTGTCACCCCTGCCCTTTTTCTGATAGATTGTCAGAAGACGTACAGGGGGTTGCACCCTGCGCTGTGTGCACGCTGAGCGAAAAGTAGGCTATTTTGGAGCCGTTTTCCCTGATGGCCAAGGTGACTGCGGTAACCAAGGTAACTGTGGTCCCAGACACAGGCCTGCGAAATGAGTTGAAACAAACTATGTTTCACATTGAAAATACCAGAACGCTATCAGTTTTCTATCCAAATCTGCTGTTTTTGCCCTGTCGACATATGCTTCTGCGGTGGTGGGTGGTTTCCAGGGTAGTCACGGGACAGCTACTTTACCACTGGGCGCTGTGCACGCGCTGTGCAGAAACGCCCCCGAGCACTCCACATGGGCTGCGACGCGAGGGACAGAAGGTACTGGTGGTGTACGCTCAGTATGAAGCGGGCAATGCATTCAAAAGTCTGCTGCATTTGTGGATGCAAATCAAACCTGAAACAGCTTGTGTCACATGATTGAGATAAGGCTGCACGTGTGAGCGAGGTGAAGGGAAGTGGTTTGTTGGCCTCATTTTGGAGTGTTTGTCTTCAAACCCTCTGTGCTGACCATATGCTGTAGCACTCGATATGTTGCATCAAGATGTTCTTGGTTTCAACGGCGCTGGTGCATGGACGACGGTTGATCCACAGGAACTCATCGCAGACTGCTGATAAAAGCTGGCCCACCAGCACCATGCCCATGCACAGTTAACTGCTTGGGTTGATTTTTGAGGGGATTTGTGCTTGTGCCATGACACTGCCACAATCATAACCTCAGCCCTGTTGTACTAGCAGAAGTTCACATTAGGACCAAATTGAGGGGATTCTGTCAACACATTCCAATTCCAGTTGTTTGTCATAATGAAGGGATTGCATACGGTTTGTTGCAGTGGTGGGCACACAGAATAAACGTCTAAGTGAATACACATTGGTAGGAGAGTGTCCTATCCAGTGGATATTGCTGCTTGCTCTTGCTGCTGGAACCCGCTGCCCCATCCTAGACCTAAAAAGGGTACAAACACTGACTGTTTCCACCAGCTTGGTGACCCTGGCCCAGGCGGTATGTGGTGTGGGCATCTGAGGTGTTTGCCCGTGGCCAAAATGCCCCCTCCCCTCCTCTGGGTAGCTGATTTCTTCTAGCCCCAGCTCCGCCCAATGGAAATGGGGGGTCTGCTCAATGTTCTCAACGGACACCAACCCCACCCCAGACTAACAATTGGCTGATAGCCCCTGTTGGGGGATTGGGGGACAGTGACATTCACTTTGATCTTTGGGGGGCACCTCCGGCACCTTGTGCGGGTTGTAGGTCATGATTCGCACTATGATGGAAACTAGAGTGATTTTTGGGATGCACTTAGCACGGTGCGCGCGCACTGCAAGCGCAGTGCAACTATTTGGGCGTGTGGCCGTACTAGAGACCCATACTTTGTGATACTAGGCGGGCATCATTGTTGTTTGAGAGTAGGTTTTGATAATTCTTCCACATTGGGGATATGGCATTTTTGAATTTTCACCTAGTTTCACCATTTTCTCCCCACCATGTGACCTTGAGAAGGCAGAGGTGATGTATCCATGTTGTTTTCCCCCCATCATGGGGACCCCGAGCAGGCACGGCTGATGTCGGACCTCACAATCATGATCAAGGCCGAGGGACAATCCGGCATCCTCTCCAAGTGCTTTATCACATCCAAGTGCTGTAATCGAAGGTGACCTCACGCGCTTGATCAACGCCAAGGATCCTTCGTGCTAGCCAAGACGTACCATGCCGTCATCCCAAGACGGTCGGTAGCGGGGCTATGCTAGGCCATACCCAGCACCCCCGGGCCCATCATCCCACCCCCATTCATGGAAGATGGACCACCTCCCAGCCCCACCGAAGGAGGTCTCCTAGGGTCTGCAGTGGGACATGCTCCTGAGGTAGAGGTGATATAAGGGCGTTTGGAAGGGGTGTGCTTGGGAACTCTTCAGTGGGAACCTGGTCTAAAACGTAGCGCGCAGTGCAAGGGCGCCACTTTTGGTGGGTGACAGCCATCGAGGGTGCCGCCCGCGCAGTGTGTGCGATGCACATAGTGCACCAAAGCATCTGCATTTGGCTGCATCCATGAACCCGGATGCAGCATGTGCGCTGCAAGTCACCACGTTGCTTCGTTTTGAAGTCTTGGGGCTATGTTCTGCAGCATGGCGTAAAACCCAGGATACTTCAATGATGCAGTGTGTGGGGTGCGCGGGTGGCACCCTCATAGACATTCTATGACCAAGCAACACAAGTGGCCAAACGCTCATGGATGGAAGCACTGTTGGCAGAGTTGGGGCCAGGGGACATGCACACACCCAGCGACTCACATAAAGGGGACAACTCAATGGATGCGAGCTCTACCTCTGGGCCGGATTTAGATTTCGGCATTGACGTTGGTGACTCGGGGGAGCGTTAGCGCGCAGGGCGCGTGCAGGGCAACTTTTTGGGCTATTTCCAATCCCTACCCCTGTGGAACCCCTCTGATTTTGTCCCCGCGGGTCCTAGGGCGCCAACCCGGCTGCCTATGGGTACCACGTTTGCTTCCTCTACACTTTGGTGCATTTGAAGGGGTTAGTACAATCAAAAGCAGCCTGAAGGCATGTCCCTGTAATTCGACGACAACCTCCAAACGGTGGAAATCACGGGCTCCGAGTACCAAGCTGCGGGAGTTGCGGTGACAGAAGGACCCCTGCGCAATGTGGCCCGTGTATATCGACAACATGGCCGTGACCAAATGTTCTGACAAACGACCCACACGGGAGTGCTCTTATTCCGACGTCCGCCACAAGGTGTGTGATCACACGCAACACAAGCAAGTCATCATGGAGTAATCATGGAGTAGATCCCCAGTCATCGTCAAGAGTCTGAGGCTCGCAATGCACAGGAATGTGAGCAAATCCGGCGCAATGGGGAGGTGGACTTGCTTGCCAAAATGGCCACACGGCTACCAGTCCCAGACTACGATCCGGTCCGTCCAGAGGATATAGCAGTCTGTGGCAGTCTGTTCAATGTTGTGCACGGATGGTTTGTTGCTTCATTTGGTAGGCAAGGGGCAGCTGTTGGTCTACGCGGGGGCTTCATACGGTAATGGTAAACGCGGGGACTCAATTTGGGAAAGTCATCATAAAAGTAGCGCGCAGGGCGTGCGCAGGGCAGACACTCCTCCTAAGAAGGAGGGGCAAATAGGATATGACCATCTCAAGGGCCACACTACAGTACATACATTAGCGAGACACGAAGGCGGGGTGCAAGAGGGATAATCAAGACCTGGTGTAATCTAGGGGGTGTCTAATGGTGCCAATGTGTGACGCTGCTTTGTTGCTCTCAGGCATTTGCCACAATTTGCTTCACTGCACTATGCACAGAGAGTTGTGGGTTTGCCTTCGGCGCCTTGTCTGCCTTATGTCCTTCCGGCAGGTTTTCCTTGTTGGCCTCCCTATGTCACCCCGCTGGACAAATATCGCTGCAGAGGACCGAAACTGATAGCATGGAGGGTGCCTCGCATGCCGTGCGCGCGGTGTGGGGTGTCGCGATGTGACTGAGGCCCCGTTGGCGTAGACCGGTGGTACCATGGAATGTTGCCCAAAAGTGGTCATAGGGGCCTTCGCATCACAAATGGGTGGCCAACTGTTGTGTTTGGGTGGAATTGACAATGTTGAGGTCTAAGATTGGGCAGCAGGGCACTTTGTAGATTCGAAAATGTCAATTTTTCCTCCTTTGCTTTCCACAGGACGCATGGCAATAGATGCTGACCTTTTGGCGCCTGGCAGTAGTGTCTATTACCTGAGTTTGTCAACAAGCGCAATTTGCACTATCAGCCATTTGGCCCTTGGAATCATTTCCAGGATGGAATTTTTCACCAGTCTGAAGTTGAACCTGACACAGGTTCATCAGAGAGTTCCTCAAGCTCTCGTGATGCGTCACGTGATGAGGATGGCACCACTGGTGCAGTAAACTGGTAATTGACACGTCTGCCTTAGAGCGCAGTGCGCACGGTGCGGGTGGGTGCGTGGTGCACTGACACACACTCATGCTGTTGAGGAGATTATAGCCCACCAGCACTGAGCTGACACAAGGGAAGACTACAATGAAATACTGGAACCTCGGGTGTCCAAACATTTGCAAGACAATTTCAACACCCAACTGCCAGCAGAGCCATACAAGGTGTTGAAGAGAACATGTTGTGCACCTGTTGTGTTGTTCGGCGTGCACCTGATGCCCTCCACAAGTAATAAAACATTTGGGCTAATGCAGCCGCTTTTTCATGTTGCATGGTTCGCAGTGTGGTATCAGGGGCATGGCCTAGTGCCAACTGCTCTTATGCCACACATCTTGGCACATGATTTGCAATGACTCACAGCCAATGAGATGGCATGAAGGTGTGTGCCATCGGTGAGAAGGCTCATAACAGATGACAAGGCTAGATCACATGTGGTGATCAAGAATCTCAAGCAGTTGCATAGAGACCCAGAAGTCGGACTTCGGTTTGAGCTGATAGAGGAGCCGTCCTTTCAGGACTGTTTACAGGAAGGAATTACGGCACTGATGAATGTTAGGAGTTGTACTCCTTGATTGTGCACATCATTGGCATGCTCAGGATGATGGCAGCGTCCTGAGAGGCCATGGAGGTGCAATGGCTCAAACGGGGTCTGCACACATTTGGGTCGGAGGCTTCTTTGACAGTGCTGCCAGCCAGTGGTTGGCGGACAGTGGTTATTTTGGAAGGAGTGGAGGGGGGATGGTTTGCAGGTGTGCTGGATGTACTCTGCAGCATTTTACCCTTATTGTGTTTCACCAGCCGGTACCAGGGTGGGGGGATGTGGTCAAGGGCTGGCACGTTTTACTTGCAACTGGACTGAGAGAGAGCAGGCTAATTGGGTATGTCCTGTGGTTGTACGTCTGACCCACAAAGTGACCTTGGTTGCAAGGGAGGGAGTAGGAGACCTGAAAGTGACCCATGCCCAGGCCAGGAAACATTCAATAGTACGAAGTATGAGCCCATGGCAACAATTGCTACTGGAGCAGGCACGTGAGGCTCGCAGTTTAGGAGACTTCCACTGGAACATTCTGTATGTATGCGATGCAGTGAACAGTTCATGGCCGTGCGAGAACAACACCCCTGTCAGAAGAACACAAGGTGTTGTTCCTGCAAGCATGAAATTTGGCTGTCCCATTTTCTGGTTGTCAATGAAGATCAAGTGTTCTCTGTGATGTGGGGCTAAGTGGGGCTTTGCGGCCAACGTCTGTCAAAGGACCCACCCTTGGGCAAGGTGGGCCCGTGTTTGGTGAGAATTGTGCATTTTAATGGTTTGCATGCCGATCTTTGAGCAAGGCGCTATCAATGCTCGTCTCTTCTCCGGGCGCGTAAGAAATGCCCTTCTGAGAGCAACAGGAGGCGATGTTTTCATTGTCAGTGCTTTTAATCTTGTTCTCGCAAAGGGGGAGGGGTACGTACGTGGTCCATATTTTCTGTATTCTGTGGATCTTGGTGTGCATTTGACCCGCCAAATCTGTAGGCGTTGGTAATTACTAGTTCAAAGGCAAAGGCGTGTAGGCATCGAGGAGGTTGCCACCGTGTTCAAAGCTACGAATTTGAGTTGCAACAGTTGCGAATGATCGCCAAACATGCTGCACAACACTCACTTGTCCAGGCTGTTGTGCGCTTTGCAGACTTTCCTCACCCAGCTTGTCTCTCTTGCTGCATGAAAGGAACAGCTCTCCCGTCTTTTTTCTCTGAAGTGCTCATGTACCCACAAATTGTCTCCATATCTCGGCGGAGAGATTTCCTAATTCCACGCAATCCATCGCAGAGTGATTTTCTGATTCCTGTAGTCACAACTCTCCTGGAGGGCTGCGCTCCGATGTACCTCTGGGCACCCCATGCCATACCATGCTTTACCCTTTGTTGTCAGCCAGTAGCCTTCGTAGGATTCAAAAAGGGGTGGGTACCCCCTGGATTTAGGGGGTAGGGGTTGGGAGGCTTGTGCGCACTCAGTGCACTCTCAGTGTTGAGGTATTCTTTCGGACTGTTGCCTGCTGACCCGCCCAAAATCCCCAGCGCAAACTGGTTGTTTTTGGGCAGCGACTATGACAGATTTGCCGAAAACGCGGCTGTACATCTCAGGCTGTCCGCCTCAGATGAAGGAAGAGGACGTCAAGTCGCTTTTCCAGGGCTTCGATTATGTCAACGACGTGCACATTGGCATCAATCCATGGGATGGAAGCTGCCGGGGCTATGTGCACTGCACCTGCTCCAACGAGTACAAGGCCAGAGAGGCCACATGGAAGTTCAACAACTACAACTACAAAGGCTACACGTTGTACGTGGAGTACGCGAAGCCCCGCTTCTACGAAGTGGCACAGCAGCTGCAAAGAGAGTACGCAGCGAAGATGACAGGCCGGTCCGCAGAGCCCGCCGTCAGAACAGCATATGCTCCACCTCCCAAGAAGCCCGTCGCAGTTAAGTACACCCCGCCGCAGGACAGCAGCAGCGATAGTAGTGACTCGGACAGCAGTGACAGCGACTCTGACGCTGCCCCAGCGAAACCGGCTCCGAAGGCCGCTCCGAAGGCCACTGTCAAGAAGGTGGTGAAGGTGGTGAAGCGTCCGATCGCAATGATGGACGACGCCGATGACCCCATGATGGCTGGCTCGACACCGGCCGCCGCGGAGCCCGCAAAAAAGAAGGTGAAGATCATTAAGGTGATCAAGAAGGTCCCAAAAGCCAAGGCCGCTGAGGATCCACCGGCACCAGAGCCGGAACCAGAACCGGAACCGGAGCCGGCACCTGCGCCAGCACCAGCGGCAGAAGCGCCAGCACCTACGAAGAAAATTGTGAAGAAAATTGTGAAGAAAGTCGTCAAGCCCAAAGCAGCCGCGGCTGAGCCCGAAGCTGCACCTGCCCCTAGCGCCCCGGCTGCGAAGGGGGCGGCTGTCGATGTGTCTGCGGGCGTGGCGAAGGCATGGGCCGAGTTTATGAAGCAGGTTGAGGGGCAAGGGTTCACGGAGGAGATGATCGCTGGGTGCGCCGAGCCCGAATTCGATGACATCGTGAACGACCTGGGGCTCACCGGCCTTAAGAAGATGGGGGTCAAGACGTACTTCAAGAAGCTAAAAGAGGCGTAAGCCGCGTCGACCAGGAACGCGGGGCGCGGGCTCCCGGCTTGAGTGGAGACGTCACTGCTCCCCGGCCCACCCCCAGCCCCACCCGTGCTTGCCCCTCGCCCCTTGGCCCTCGCGTTACTATTCGTGGGGCTGGCACGTCGGGCGTGCCAAGGGACGCCTGTGCAGCGCAGCGACGGACGCTGGCCACTGCGGAAGTAGAATCGGGGGGGGCTGGGGTGCCTCGTGATGTCTGTCGTGGCGGGTTTTCGTTGGTGTACGACGACATGCGCTGTCGATCGACAGCAGTGGTACGGTCCTCCGGGAACGAGGTACTTGCGTTTTTGCTCGATTTAGGGCAACGCCAAGGCCGGGGGTGGCAGGACTGCGGCGGTTGGCGCTGAGCCGACGGCCGTTTGACGGTCACCCGACGCCTGGTCGCCGGGAAGCGGCAGCAGTCGCCGGCCGGTGCTCTGTCGAGGTCCGCGGGTATCGGAGCCCGGCAATGTTTTTGGGCTCCATCGCAACTGGCGGTTGACAGGCGGTGCGCCTTGGGATCAGCGAGTTGCGTAGGGGACATTCGCTCAAGTCCATTTGGGTTTCAGTGCACCTTTTAGGGTTTTGGGGGCGGTGAATGGTCGTCACAAAAGAGACACATGTTTCCGGTGCGTCGTCAGGCAGAAAGAACAGGGGCTTCAGATTTGAAAGCGGCTGATTGCAGACTGCCTCACGTCCCCCACGGAACCTCCGCGGGTTGCCCTCTCCCCAGAGAGGACCGCTTGGGCTCAAGGCGTTTGGGGCAAGCCCGCAGTTGCACACGGCACCTTTTTGCTGGACCTGGTGCCGTTTCGGCGCCCCCAACACCATGCGAACGCAGGGTGGCAGGAGCATAGGTCACCATGCGTGCGTGCCGTCGAGCCCGGCACAACCAAACAGCGCCACACACTGCACAGTGCTGCCCACGAAATGTGTGGCGTCTTCGCGTTCCGCATGTGCGCCCCAGATCAGTGCTGCCATCTGCTCATCCCATCGCATCGCTCTCTGTTCCCCCCCCTCAAATGTGTCTTTTGACAACCTCGTTTACCTGTCGAGCCCTGTTGCTTTCTCTGACAGTCACTTGCAGCCCTCGGGCAGTCATACTGGGCAAGAGAGTTGCATCATGGCTGTACGGTGCCCGTGGTCGGGACAGATTGTGGGCGACGCGTTTCAGCATTTGGGTCAGCAAAGGCGCGTTCTGGGAGACCCGAGTTTGCGGCACGTGTTCTCCGGGAACGCCGTCTGTGAAATGGAATCCCAGGCAGTTACCCTGGAAGAATGATGTGGGCGCGCGGTTGCCATGGACGGGATGCCATGGTCCAGGGAGAGGAGCAGTCCCTTGGCTGGATTGATGGATGCTGCCTGGTAAGGCGCCCTGTTGCAGTGCAGTGGGCGCTGAGGCAGGCACGGGCACGCCTGTGCAGGAATGGGGTGGAGATCGCAGCCTAACCATATCCCCTGACATTTCGAACCCTGTCCACCAATTTCACAGAAAAATCAATCCTAACCGTGGCCCATGATGACACATTGGTTCACTGTCACCTGATTTCATATATATGGTGCGCACACGGAGACGGGGATACGTGGCTTTGTGCTGCACTGGGTGCATGTGCCTGAATCGCCGGATTTCCTGTGAGAGTTACGATTTTGAGCAAACATTCCGCATTTTCGGTGTTTTCCTGGTAAAAGACAAAAGGCCTCGGGACATGCGGTGAGTCCCTGGCGTGTGTGTGCGTGCTCCGTGCAGCTGTTCCCATGCAAATCAAAGCACTCTAACCAGAATCTTACATTCCAGAATGAAATGCGATCCAGCATTCCGCAATGCAACACACCCTGACGCTATTTCGGAAGCAGAATTGGCCGCATAACAAGCAGCTCACACCTTGTCAACCCAGATGTTGGATTTCACGCGGGTCATCTGCCCTGGATTCAGTGGAATTCACCCTGGTCCCACGCCACGAAAACATGACATCAGTGATGCCAATACCAATACAGCTCAGCCTTATCCTTGCCCGCCTATGGATCGGTATTATGGAATTTTTTGGTTGTGCAATGCAGCAATGTGGTCCAGACTACGATTTTTAAGCAGCAATTTCGAGGTGCTATGCACTGCAACACTGTGACTATCACATTCATACTGTCGTAATGTACATCAAACAGAATTTCCTGACAATCTCTTGACCTGGGTTCACATTGCTTTGCATCATGCTCAGACAGGGCAAGGCACAGGGCGGAGGATGCATGGAATTGTGACAGGAGACAGCAAGTGACAGGTGTGTGAGCAGGTTGGCGCCGTTTTATGTTTGTCACCCTAAAAAAAAGTGAGAAATCACCTCAAAGAGAGGCTTTTAGACCAAACGCAGGTGCGGACCCGTACACCCCCCCTTTTTGGGGGTCGTTCACGTAGCATACCCGAAGGCATGATATTGGATGTCTAACCCCTTGTAAAATCATTATTTTGCCTGACAAAACGATCCCCCAATGGATTTTTAGATTTTGAGGCCTCAATCCCCCTGAAACTGAATGTCACATTTTAGGGGGTGGGGGTCAAAAGTTTGTGCTTAAAAGGATTTGAACCAGGGTCGGGTGAAAAAGAGTAACCGGTCCATAGACCCACGCCGACGATCGCTGGCTGGGACTCAAACCGACGACGTTTGGGACACGAGGTGAATGTTCTACCACTGGATGGCCGATTGATGCGCTGCAACTGGGGTTCCCCATTGTTTGTAGATGTAGTCCGTGACTGAAAAAAGCCAAACTGTGTGTTTCTGCCAGCCTGTCTGCCTGCCTGCTTGCCCAACCGACTGCCTGCCTGACTGCTTGCTTGACTGACTGACTAACTGATTGGCTGACTGTCAGCCTCTCTTCGGGGTCATGAAACCACGTAGGCAATAGAATTTGCAAGGTTGTGTTACCTATGGCACATGAATTGTCGCTGAGTGCCAGTGGATCAGAAAGGCTGTGAGATCGCATGGCTCACCAGAAGAAGTAGCTGCGCCCCACCCCCCCTTGTCTAGGCGTCTGTGAAGCCTTTTTCAACTGCATCCTTCAAAAAGATGAAATGTTTTCATGAACAGGTGGCAAGTAACGCTGTCTACACCTGGCCTCCCACTATATAACATGTCCATTCCCGAACAGACATTGAGCCATGGCTACAAGGAGCGGGAAGCACCCTAGTCAGGTACAGTGCCCTTTGGTAAAGAGTGGTGTAGTAACCGAAGCCACAGCTATAGGTGGAAGTTCACTCTCAGCCTTGATGAGTGGAGTGCAGGAAACACCCATTGAAAGTGCCTAGCGCACTCTCCCTCGGAGCAATACATTTCTAGCAGACCTAGAAAGTACCTGCCCCCCCTGCTGTATGCGGCACATTTTCTCTGTAGCCACACAGAAATATGTTTGCAACCATCCCTAGGCATATTGGTAAAAAGTGTGTGCACAGGGGAGGGTGTTCAACAAAGGGATTGGCAGACTTGTTGCTGCCAATCTGTCAGTATGAAAGCCAGATGGGGCTGCTGGGCTATTCCACAAGTTGTGTAGCAATGGACCAAAGGCTGAATTGGTGCAAAGAGTGCAAAGCTACATCCATAGAATCCATGAATTCAAAGGTTTGCCTGTTGATTTTTTCGATGCATGTGCATACTCTAGGGAATGATATCGCCTTTGATTCAGAATGAGGAATTGTGTCCAAATGCATGAGTGCTAATGCTAAAGGATAATGACATTGTTCTTTGTGATGGTGATGGCAGTAACCCTGTCAGTTATCATCATGTCAGTTATCATCTAAGGTATCCCAATTGTTTAGGGCGTAGCACCCACTCCAACCTACCCAACAATCGGGACATGTGTCGCAGAGAAAACTGCTGCAAGACAGCGAAGATCCACAGACCCAATATACCAACCAACAAGCCATTTCTATGACTGACCACGCCCCTGGCAGAGTCAAATATTTTCCCCACGAAATCCAAACTCCGTGCGACTTCACATATGGACTTCAAGCTGATCAAGAAACTGGCTTTCGTCATCTTCCGTACCACTTGGGCCTCCCCCCTCCTGACTACCTGGCGGCGTGCCACAAGGAGAATGTCATCCAAATAAACAAACCCACCAACCTCTGTCCTACTCAACACAATACGTACAATATCCGACAATACCCAACACACCACCGGGAGTAAGCCCAGCCAAAGGGGAGCCACATGCACCGACAACCACCACTGCCTGGCAAATACACTTTCAAAACTCCGTACCGACCAATAACAGTTCCTCAAATCCAGCTTGCAAATCCATCAACCCCCTTTGACTCCCTGAACATCAGTTGTTCACGCATGTGTGCCACCTGAGGTAGCATCTAGGGTGAAACCAATCTGAAAATGCCCCCTACCCCAGCCCCCGACCAACAGTGGGTTATTATACCCATAGTGCGATTGCCAACCGCCACACCCTTGTGTGTGACACGTCACCTCACTCTTGTGAAACTTGTTTGGGGGAGACTCGACTGGTTAGAGGAATCAACATCAAATCTATCACGTGTGCATGCTGTGCAAGACCATCAACAATCAATCAAGAATGCAATGCAGGGGTGGTCGGTTTCTTGGCAGGCTCATATTAGTGGCGTGTCTGTGGGGGGATGTTTGCAGTTTGGGTTTGTTGCATTCTTTGATGACGGCAGTGATTTATACCATCCTGCCACAACAATTTTGTGCTCTTGAATCCCCTTAAGGTCGTTTATGATAGACACCTCTTGTTTGTGGCATGACAAGTTGGGGGTCGCTGTTTCAGAATGGGTGTGTTTTTGCTTGTTGGTGGTTTGCGCAGCTGGATGTGCCATGGCCATATAGCTGGCACGATACATGGGCTGGCCGTGTGTTTTCTTAGGTACCAGTTTTTCAGTGGCCAAGGCTCAAGTAACATCTCGATGTCTTTTTGGTTCTGGTCCTCGGCCTAGTTGAGGATTTGGATTTTTTGGGTTCAATCCAACAGCAACCTACCAAATACAAAACCTACCAAATGATTTTCACTCTAGTCGTGCAGTTTTAAAGGAGGCACCATTTTGAACGGTGGTGCTCCGACAAGGAGCTGTCTAAAATTGAGCACCCGAGTCCCACCGTTTCCTTGGTGGGTGCCACACGAGCGAATATGATGGTGCCTGTTCCAAGGTGTTTTTGTTGCCCCTGCATGTGGTGACACTGCCACTGAGACTCTGAGACCCAGAATCTTACCGAAAGCAACAACTCTTGACCTACACAGGGCCCAGTGCCCTCGCTTCGCGCTCACACAGGCTTCTGGCCTCGCTGACACTGCCCTTGAGCGGGGCCATACAATATGTCGCCCATCACGCTGGACGACAAAGCGCTACGAGGGCTGCGCGACATCATCCGCCAGGAGGTTCAGGCGGCCATGGGAGCGACCTCACAACAGCAGCCAAGTCCAGCGGCTGGAGAGCGAAACACACCCACATCTGCAAAGAGCACCAGCAAAGGTGCAAGCAGATCACAAAACCCCACCCAATCCCAGGGGGCAGCAGGATCCAAGGCCAAGGCCAGATCACAGTCCCCAGCCCGCCAGTCAACCACTGGTGCAGGGAGCAAAAAGGTGCGAGAAGATCCCAAAGACAAGGAAATACGAGAGCTCAAAGACATGATCAAAGAGCTCACCGCCACGATCAAGGAGCTTCGGGCCTCCATTCGACATCCCAAGAAGACGTCAGACAACGAAGATGCAGCGGAGCCAACACAGCTGGCTCAACGGCCACGCACGTATGCGGACGCAGCGGCCAAGGAGAAATCCTCCTCAGTGCAAAAGTCACAGGAAAGCAGCCAGTCCAGTGCTTATACGGTAGTCAAATCACGATCTGCTGTCAAAGTACTTGGCAAGCCAAAAGATGTAGGTATGCCAGTGCAACCAACGCATGGAGTAGCTGCGGAGGAAGCACGAACCTGGCAAGCCTCTGCTCTACTGCCATTGCAACTCTGGAAAGAAGCCGAGAACAAGCAACTTGGCCTTCCGGTGCTGAATCCCAGCAAACCACCAGCCGAATGGAAAGTCTCAGAGAGACCAGGCACCTTCCAAAGGGTGCTCATGCTAGGAGGCACAGCAGACTCATGTGCGGAACTCGCAGACATGGCTTTCACGTCCCATCCTCAGGTAGAACACATGGCCGCCATCGTCAACGTGCCAAATACAGCCGGAGTCAAAAAGGCAACTGTCGCGGACGCACTACGCCGCATGAGGCTCACGCGCGCCGATCTGGATGTTCAGGGCTGCTTGCTAACCCTGGCAACCCGAATCACGCGGGCCGAGTGGGTCCACTCCGAGGGTCCGCCCAGGCCCATAGCAGATCAGCAACTATGGATGCAGTGGGAAAGGACCACAATGGAGCAAGACGACGAATCGGACCATCAGGAATCAGACACGGCGGAGCATGCCCCAGTGACCCCCTCGGAGAGGGAAAGTGGCTTCCACAAGATATCCTTGCAGATAGATCCTCTTATGTGCTCGGATTCCGAACTGCCTCCGAACAGAACCAAAGGCTCTGCACAACGATGGGTGAGGCAACAAACAATGGAGTACCTGAAAACGTGCATGCAAGAAATGACACAGGCACCGCCAATGGAGATTTTTCGCCGAGCAGAACATTACTCAGTCACGATGGAGCTCCCACTGGAGGCTGCCAAAAGGGTGCTCATTGGGTCGGGCAAGCTGCAAGGCATCGAGGCAAGGCCGTGGATGTCGAAAGGATCTCCTGGACCTGGACTGGAAGCACGCATTCTCTGGCTGAAAGCCCCCAACATGAAGAGCTCCAGCAACATATGGGAGATCCTTCACACCCAATACTGGTTTGCTGGTGTGCTGACAGGAGACACTGTCGGCAGATGGGGTATCCGAATATGGGGAACAGAAGAACCAAGCGAGCAGCAAAGGACAGGTATTGCGAACCTGCTTGGAGCAGAGGCCCCCACCAAAAGAACACGCATACGGGTGTACGGATACCCGGCCGGTTTCGGCTACGGTACCACGTGGGCTCAAGAGGAGGCCGCGCGTGTCTTTCCCTCAGGCAAGGTCCAAGTTCTTTCCTGCCAACACCTCGTCAGCACGTCCATAACCAAGCCGGTGTTCGACATTACCGCAACGGGGGTGCCAACGGAATGGCAGGCGCACAAGCTGGAGTCCACCGACACCAGAGCAAACCCACGGATTTGGAGGCGGTGCGTGTCGCACAAACTCCGACCAGCAGCGGAAAGAGTTGGACGCCAAGAGAGGCTACGTCTAGCCACACGGGCAGACGACGACCCAGAGACTACCTCTTTGCAAGACGTCGTGGAGGACAACCACGACATGGAGACAGGACAATAATGCTGTCCGTTCGGGCAGTGGCATTGCTGCGTCCAAGGGCATGCACGAGTCGGTACAAACAGCCGCCGTGCTACGCGAGACGGACACGTCCGCCGCGCGGGAAATCTTCAGGATTCCTCTTGTGCATGCTGTGCCTTCTGCCAAGGTGCTCTAACCGTAGACAATGTTGCCATACACCAGCCTTGAGTGCACGCAAGTGCCCCCCCACTGAGCTGACGAGAGAGGACGCAATGAGAACCGCTCGGGCACGCAGCCCTGAAATGATGCTCCCCCTACCAGGGCTCTTACCACCCAGGACGTGCGACTGCCACCTGGACTGCCTATTCCTGATGACAGGTACTATGTTTTATTCCATGGGACGGTCGCACAAAAGGCGAAGGTCGGACTCCAGCAGCGAGGAAGGTGAACGCCAACATCGAAAGCGGCAGCAGCCGCAACAGCACACCCACATCCATGTCCACGTCCACCAGCCCCAACAGCGGCACCCAGATCGGTCGAAACGCCGCAGTGCACACCGAGAACGATGCAGGATCCAAGGCGAGACCAGACGGATGGAAAGCGCGCTGCAAGAGCTCAATGCCCAACAGGCAACTGAAGTCCAAGCAGCCCGGGAGGAGCAGCAGTCGGCCGCGCAGTACTCTGACAGGGCTCCTCTGATCCCGTTCCAGGCCAACCTGCCGAGACAAAGGCCACGGACACCCAGCTACGAGCAGGTGATGGCCCGCCCACCGCTACCCAGCTACGATGAGGTAGTGGGGATGTCAGCAGACGAGGAAGAAGCAGAGCATGGCCCCAGCAGATCCGGACTCGCCAACCCGTACTCCCTGGAGCAGCTGAGGGACATCTCGGCAGCGGTGCAGATGCAACCGGAACGGCCCACGGTGATCACCGACGTCCTGTACAAAACAGGCTCATACATAGCCTTGGCGCTGGAGCCCCATCTTGCGCTGCATCATCGCGATGATTGGGTCAGAGACTGGGCCACGGATGTCGGACGCCAGCTGGGCTTTGACGACGCGCCAGAGCCCGACACGGTCAAGCAAGGGACCCATGCGGCGCCACGAAACTGGAGGCTGCGGCTGCGGGGAAGGAAACCCCAGGGACTTACTTTCGGCATCAGCTCCAACGCCAAATATGGAGTGTCCCAGTACGCATGGGCCTCGGGCGCGGAATGGCTGATCAGCCGCATCGAAGCCCAAACAACAGCAGCGAGGCCGCCGTCACCGCCACCGGAGGACGAAGATGCCCAGCCGCCGGCATACGCGCCACGCCAAGAGTTTGTGGACCAGGTACGTGCAGACCTTGCTTGGCAGATGCCTGAACGTGCGGTCCTCTCAGCAAGCGCTGATACATGCAGATACAATACCCCCCTGCTCACACAAACTTGTCTTCTCACTTCCAGTGGCTCGACCCGGAATGGAAGCTGCAGCGAGGATACCGAGACGTCAGATGACCGTGACCTGAAAATCCGTCAAGGCGCACCATCACCGCTGCACATGCGCACTCTCAACCCTGCCAGTGACGAGCGGGCCAGCATAGCTAAGACGGAGAGCTCTGCTAACCACCCAGCTAAGCCGTGCGCGAGATGGGAACGCCCGCCGCGTCACAGTGCCGAGAGACAGTCTGTGATGGCGAGAGCCGCCAGACTATTATGGACGAGTCGGGTAAGCCCGCCGTCCTCAGCAGCGGTGCCTGATGCACACCGCAATGCCAGTATTCACTGTCACTGTTACCTCAGAGCTTCTCTTCCTGACCCCTCCAGCATGCCTAACCGCCTGGCCTGCCCTGTTCCTTTTCGCCCCCTGCTCCTGCTCCTGGATCAGTCAGATCAGAATCTCACCCCGACGCAGCCGGCCCACAACTTGGCACAGCTGGTGCCACCTGACCAGTGGGCCGCGCTGCATGTGCGCGCACACACACGCGCACACACGCATCCACACTGGAGGCGTGACCAGATCCTACGCTGTGGTGACGTGCACCCCAACCCAGGACCCACCTCTCTGGCACTCATCAACGTGACGGCCTTGCGAGCACACCACCATGAAGTGCTGGATTTGCACGAGGACATCGTAGCACTCACGGAAACACGGCTCACGCAAGGGGCCCAGAATGCAATGGCCTTCATGGCGAGACAGAAGGGGTGGCAACCCTTTTGGGGAGCCCCCCTACTATCCAAGACAGGTGGCATTTGGGGAGCTGCCCCAGGAGGGGCGGCCCTTCTGGTACGGGAAAAGTGGCCGGCAAAGCAAGCTCAGCGGGACCCGGGATGCACACTAAGTGAGGAACTGTGGAATTCAGGCAGGTGGCTGCACGTCATCGTGACCCCAGCGGATGGTAAACGCCCCCTAAACGTGATTGTGGTGTATGGGATCCCAGGAGACCACAAGCTAAATGGCAAGCTATGGGAGGCAGTGCTGACCCAAGTTGCAAAGCTGGGGAACTCCCCCTTTCTGATAGCCACGGATGCCAATGTCCAACTAGATCACTATCGCTGCATGCCCAACCTCATGATGACGGAGCTGCTTTCGGGGCGCATTGTGGATGTCGACCTCTTACATGCACGGACCACGGGACAGGACTGCCAGTGCTCGTACCACAATGGCTCCATCAAACAGAAACCAACCAGAATTGATGGTATTTTGGCAGATGCCAAGACGGCCAGTGCCATCATGAAAGTCTTGCCAACCGAAAGATGTCCCGTGCCTGGACACAAGCCGGTCACCTTCACCTTCAATTTCAAGCAGTCTGCCCAGCGGGTTCTGAAGTTTGTGCGGTTACCACCCATGATACCAGCCCACCTGCAGAAACGCAAGCGGGACCAAATTGTGAAAGACGTCACCGAACCATACGTGGCGATATGGGAGAAAGTCCTAGACAATGAGGCGTCCACGGCAGATCAACTGTGGGACCTCTGGACGTGGCTGGCTGAAGAAACCATGCTGGTCCTGACCATGGCACCGCCGCCAGCGGTCAGGACAGGAATATGCCAACTACCACTGGCTCCCCAAGAGTTGCCGAGAGGACGGGGAACCAAGAAGATGCTCAAGACGGTGGAGCTCACGCCGAAGCGCATGACGTCGTCAGGACTCCCGTGCACTGCACCAACTAAGGAGATGTCCGCCCTGCTGAGCGCCCTAGTGCCAGTGATGAAGTGGGCGGCAAGCAGGGAACAAGCCGTGGTCCCTGTTATGGGCCCCGTACCACGAGAGGTCCTCAACAATTGGAAGGCGATACGCAGGAGAGCCCACCGCATTCTACAGCTCATCTCCAAAGGGCAATGTGTAGCAGAGCACCAAGAACTACTGCGCACGGTGATGGAGGCTCCAGAAAGTGCACCCATGAACATCACTGACTTGGTCCGGCTCAGTGATAAGATTAAAATGCTGAGTAGGCGGCAACTGGCTCAAGAAGAGAAGAAGAGGCACCAAGATTGGAGAGAATGGATTGAGGAGACCTGGACCACATCACCTGGGAAGGTGTACCAGTGGATCAAAGAGGACAAGTACACGCCCACGGTCCTGATCCAGAAAGAGGACGGCACCTTGACTGGCAATGTGCCCGAAATGGACCTCGTGATACACCAGAAATGGGACCCGATAATGAGGCAGCACGCGGATCCGACGCTGCCGGAGCCGGAAACTGAACCCTTCTGGCGCAAGTTCGGCAAATATGTGGAGCATCACCAGATGGAATGTCAGCCCATCACCGCGGAGCGCCTCTGCCGGCAATTCAAGGACATGAAACGCGGCCGGGCCACAGGTCTAGACGGAGGGACTGTTGTAGACATGCGAAACATGCCATGGCCGCTACTGCACATGCTGGCTCAGCTGTTAAACTGGGTTGAATCCCATGGCGTATGGCCTGAGCAACTTGCCACAGGGTACATTCCGCTGATCCCCAAAGGCGAGGGCAGTGAGCCACTACAGCTCAGGCCGCTGTCGGTGCTGTCTGCGATTTATGGCGCCTGGTCCGGTATCCGACTCCGTGACTGCCTCATCTGGCAGGAGAAGTGGGTGCACCGAAATGCATTTGCCTTCAGGCCGCAGAAGAGCGCCCTGGACGCCGCAACTCTGCTGGCCGCCCTCATTGAGCGAGCACACCTACTGAAGCAGGCATTATCTGGCGCTGGCACTGACTATGTGAAGTGCTTTGATTTGATACCACAACAAATCTCCTTCCGGATGGCACGAGAATTCGGCCTGGACCCCAAACCGCAGGCGGCATTGGAGGCCATGTATCAACAACTACACAGGGCGTTCAAAATAAACGGGGCGCTGGGCTCCTTTTTTCACGCCACGAACGGCGTACTGCAAGGGTGCGCCATGAGCGTACTCATGATCAACATGCTCACCACAGTCTGGATGCGTGCCGTGGGAGAACTGGAAGGAGCTATCTCAGTGACGGTACACAGCCTGCCGCCCATACCGCCCAAGCTGGAAGAGCCCAAGGAGCTGAGATACAGACGTAAACCCTCCCCGTCCACCGCGGTGTCCCGCCCTCGGCCACCACCGGCCCCGAGCAGGTGCGTTATGAAGACCTTCGGCTCGGGGATTGACCAATTTGAATATTGGGAACACTCCAACCCCTGCACGTGTGGCCATGGACCTCCACCTCCGCCTCAGCAATCGCAGCCGCCACACTCCTCCTCCGAACCTGCGCCCGAACGCGGTGGGCCGGTGGAAGAAGAAATGGCAGCATCGGGGGAGTCCCCGCCCCACAGCCCAGTGAAGCTCAGGGGTGCTCAACCCCAGCCACAAGAGGCGGGCACGATCCAGGTCGGGTCCATGGGCTACGCAGATGACACGTATCCGCTGCGATCTGAGGGCCAATACATGGCGCCGGTGATGCAGCTCACTGATGAGTGGCTGGCTCTCACCCTGCAAAAAGTGAACCCCAAGAAGTCACTGTCCATACAAGTACGACAATCCAAGGAAATTGCCCGCAAACACACGGTACTCCAAGGGATCTCACTCCCCCTCCAAGCTGAATTTCGCTCGCTGGGGGTGGGCATTCGTACCAGCCTGACCAGGGGGACTGGCCCGCTCCTGAAAAAGAGGACATCCAAGGGGATACACCTGCTGTCCAGAGTGAGGGGTGCACAAGGGGGCTTCAGCCGGCGAACGCACATCATTGCCACCCTGGTACAAGCCGCAGCCCTATGGGGGACCCCGGGGGCGGAGGTATCCCGGAGGGATTTGCAGAGTCTGGAGACGGCAGTGCTCCACAGTTTGTGGGGCACCTCGAGGCCAGGTAGGGCAAAGGAGATCATCTTCGTGCTGCTAGTACAGGGACACCGGGTGTCTCCTCACATGAAAACCACGTATGACAGGGTATGTTGGCTCCTCGCGGTGGCGCGCACGCCAGGCACCCTTCAGGTAGTGGTGCAGTCGTGCATTGAAGCTCGGCAAGCACAGGTACGACCCACTACATCAGGACCGGTTCAGCGAGCCCTCCTGGAGTTGGAGAGCCTTGGCTGGAGGCAGGCGGATCATTGGCGGGTCTGGAATGTGCCCGGGGTGCCCGAAGAAATAGACATGACACTCATAAATGAGGACAAATTCAAGCATATCCTGCGGGACTCCATCAGGCGGCGGGCCCTGCTCTCGCTGGAAGATCGTCGGCCGCGACAATTTCAAGGCATCTTAGGGGCCCTCGACAGGGAGGCATGTCAAGTCCTTCTGTCAGAGGGCACAGAATTTGATAAGGCGCTGCTGCGGGGCTGGCTCACAGGGGCGTTATGGACGGCTGCCAGGGCGCATGCGAGGGGCCTCAGGGCGACACCGCTATGCCCATACTGCACGCGGCAACAAGAAGAAGACGACGAACACATCTTGTGGGCCTGCCCAGCTTGGGGCATACATCGATCCGGTGCCTGGCGCTCGCTTATGAGAACGGCGAGGGCACTGGGGCTATCAGACCAGATCAGTAGTTGGCCCACGTGCTTACGGATCTGTGGCCTGATGCCGGAACACCTGTCGCACGGCATCCCCAAAGGTCAGGTGCACGACTTCATGTACGGTTTTCATAGTATGGTGCTGCAAATTCTGCGGGCGCGGGCACACCGGGAAGATGTGCAGCTCTTTGACCAGCCTAAGGCGAAACAAGGCAGAGGGTACCCATTCTGGCAGTTCATCGGGCCGCTACCGCGGCCGGAGCACAGGGAGAAGCTGCGGATTCGCCAACCCACAGCTCAAGAGTGGCGGTGGGACTCAGACTTTCGTGACGATCTGCTACGATGGGTCAACGAGTTGGTCTGGATACCAGGGAAAGGGCAAGTCTCCTTCATGGAGCTGGCAATGGACTTTGAGTGCTTCGCGGCGCGCACCCTGCCGGCCTCACCCCAGGCTGTGTATCGGGCGACTGCCCTCCCGCTACCAGAAAGGGCAAGGGTCCTAAAGCTTGCCCTAGCGACCTTGCAAAAGTTGAGCGTGGCTGGGGCCGTGCTACCAGGTGGTGTGCTTACCAAATGCTCCTCCCTAGTCCCACTGGGGGCCCCCACAGTAGTGGGTGTGTCTGCGAGACCATACTTCACACGGCGCCCGGACATGCTGAAACTCCTACAAAACCTGCAAGAGTACTGTGAGCTGCGCTGGACGGCTGTGCTACAGGCACCACCCCCCTCACCGGACACGAGACGGAGAAATGCCCAGCGGGCCAAGGAACGGCGGGAAGCAACGGAGTCCAGCCCCAGCATCAGGGAGCGCATTCCCAAGCTCAAGTACACATCGTCTCTGCTGCCTGCTATGCACACCCCCAGGCATCTCACCGGCAGAGGAGGGGGTAAGAAGAGCACCACTTTGTTTGCGGCTGACTACTTTCCAGCACACCGCAACCCTGGAGCTCCCCCTACGCGGCCCTACCGGTTGCTCCGACCTGCCAAGCAGGCGGTCCCGCCTCCACCTGATGTAGCTGCAGTGGGCCCGAGTCACCAAGCGGCACTGCCGGCGGGGCGAGCGGCAGCGCCCAGCGATTTGTCTCAGCGCGTAGATGCGCTAACTCCCCCGGATGCACCTCTAGGATGGGCTCCGCCGTCGCCGTCGCCCCCGGTGCAGATGGAATACACCTCGGAGGAAGGGCCCTCTACCCCTGAGGTCTTCTCCTCGTCGTCCTCGTGGGAATCTGAGCCCATCAACACCGGGGGAAGCTACCGGCGAGCGACGGCGGGGCCCAGAAGCGGCCCAGCGCGGTCCTCACCGCCACACGCAGTGCCCCGCACACGCGCTCCCAGGGCCCGATCCGTTCACCGGTCAGGGAACCCGGCGCCGAGGAAGTCACGGCGTAGGGCACCACCTGCGCGGGTGCCCCGAGGGGTCAAAAGGCGGCAGTCGGTCACAGCACAGCCGGGGAGCCCACGGCGCAAGCGACCCCAGCTACAGCAAGGGGATGCGCGGTCACACACGGCCCTGGAGGCCCCGGACCGTCACGGGAGCCCAGCCGGAGCCCCCCTCCCCATGTCCAGGCATGCGCTCTCATACCTACAGCTCACGGGAGCTATCACTCCTGAGCGTGCGTCACGCATAGTGGTGGTAAGCACCCCAGAGGGGCAGCGCACCCCACTACCGACACGCAGCTCGGAGCAGCCTCCACACGAAAAGGGACGCGACATCCCCCCGGGGATAGCAAGGATGTTGCAGCAGATCCGGATGCCCCCGGCAAGGCCACAACCGCTACAGCCCCGAAGGGAACCACGGCCCAACGAGCGGACTTCACGCACCGCCGCCCTGCCCCCCGGTCCTCCGATGGGGTTCAACGTAACCAGCACCCCGTCTCCGCGGGTGCTGAGCAGGCCAGGGCAATTCTCGCCATCTCCGGCATGGTCGCCGGCGGTGACTTCCAGTTGGCACTCCGTGCGGCATGTGACCCCGGAGCATTGGTCGCCCGCATGCACACCAGGGGGGGGGGTCTAACCGACAGCAGGATTCACCTCACCTGCCCCCTGTCCTGCTGGCGCCCCTATTTGAGAGCGCAATGTCTACCCCGCGAAGGGACAGCACTCAGAGTGCGTCTGATGAGGACGTGCAACAGTATGCCGTCCGGTGTTCAACCCCCCCCGATTTGCCCCCCACCCTGCTGGCTCCACTTTTTGAGAGTGTGATGTCTGCCTCGCGAGCGGGCAGCACTCATCGTGAGTGCGATGAGGACATGGGTCAGTATGAAGTCCAGTACTCTACCCCACCCTCCGTGGGGGAGTGGCCCCCTAACCCTGTTACCTTTCCCTCTCTTCGCGGAGCACAGCGTCTCTGCACGGAATTGCCTGGCATGGCCCGACAGGGCCAGGGGTGGGTTCGTGACCCCCATGCACAACACTCCACCATGCTGTACAGCATGCAGGATGGTGCTCTGTCTTCCAACAGCGCGGAAGGGCTCATGAAGCATGGACGGGCCTCACGTGAGGCAACCTAAAGGACGGAGGGGGGAGCCTCTTCTCATACAGGGCGGCAGCTCTCCAGAAACCCGCGCGACTTGCCCCTTGGGTGAGTTTGGGGGCTGGAATGGGTAGAAGCCCCATGGACTATTGCTCCTTAATATGATTTCCTTCCTGATGGTGCCTGTTCCAATTTTGTTTTGGCTGTACGTATTCGCTCATTCCCGACAAGGCTGGGTAGGACTGGCAATTGCGGCTAACTGGCAACTGTTTTGCATGCTTGCCTTCTAAGGATGGACAATCACGGACCGAAATATAGTTCACCTAGGAGAACTAGAGTTCAGTGCACTAGTGCACTGTAGAGTTTCTCCCAGGATAGCCAAAACCTGAGTTGCTTTGCTGTTTTTGCCTTTGCCCCAAATGGGTTGACTGTGTGTACATTGTCTCAGTATTTGTTGTCTTTTGTTTTGGGGATGGATGGACCCACCCACTCAGCCCAAGAACAACATTGGGTGATTCGTATCTTTTGCTGCGGTGTGACTGCTATGGGTGGTGACTGAACGCCACTGCTTGGCTAGGCAGGATTGGCAATTGTGGCACTTGCAGCTTGTTTTGCATGCTTTCCTTCCGAGGAGGGACGATCACGGACTGAACATCCTCAAGCCGGACAAGTGTATAGGCCTAATAAGGGGGGCAGGTACTATTGGATGCAACACGTGCATGTGCCACCTTCACACTCAACCTTGTACTGTGAATTCATGTGGCCCCAAAGTAGCATAACTGTAGTTCTGCAGGAACGAAAGTTCCGTGTGCTGGCGTGGGTGTGCGCCGGGAGTCGCGGGTGTGCACATATGCCTGCTGGGGAACACCTCGTGGCTGAAAATCTAGAGCTACCGGACAAGGCACGGTCAAAGCTACTCCAAACGCCCGAGTACGCAGAGAACATACCGGAGGAGCACCGCAGCAACGTACTCACAGTGGGATACTCAGTCTAGGTCACGTCAAACCAATTGACTACCACGCGAGGTGCCGTCTTATTTAAGCAGCTGCTCAATGTGCACATTGTGTCCAGCACGTTTCAGTACTATCGCGATTGCTTCCTCTTTGCCCAAAGTGTTGCCTGGGACGTGGACGTGCAACGCTTCGATCTCGATGCGGAGCAAAGCCAAGCTGCCTTCAACTATGTGGACATCATGAAGAGAGCGCGCGCAGTGAGCCCGAGCCAAGCAGGTCCACAGCACGGTGTGCGGGTGATGCCGCCGCGTGGCGGAGGGGGCGTGCAGTCGACAACACAATGGGCCCCTAACACGTTGGGGGACGCGCCGGGGCAGCCCTCCACGCCGCGATCGCCGGAGCCGGAAGACAAATACGCCCTCAGCAAGAAAAATCTCAAGGCGCTTCGGAAGCGGGCGGTGTCGCGCTGGGCGCCGAAGTTGTGCAGAATACTGGAGGGGTATCTCGGGGCGATCCATACTCCCAGGAGCAGCCATTCAGGCGGTTCGATGGACACGGCGATGCTCATTCAAGAGAAAGACCCTGGGCCGCACTGGGATTTGAAGAAACACAGCCCAGTCAAGCCCAGTCAGTTTGTTAGCGCATGGTATGGTAAGGTCAAGCCTAGGGTGTGTACGCCAAATCCCACCCCACAAGTGTTGCAACAACAGGTAATGTATCAACCTCGGAAGCAAAAGCGTGCAAAAGGCAAGGCACCTACCACGGCGACACAAGAAGATGACAAGGAGTATCACAAGATTCTACGACACCAAGATTCATACCATACCAAGGTGAAGGCGTTAAAATACCTTGAGTTCACCCAAGATACGATCGGGCATCAAAAAGTGATGGAGAGATTGTCCGCACCTAGGATTAAGTACCAAACCACTAGAATGATGCAGGAGGCACAGGACATGCACAACAGTGGGTGCCAAAGTGTTCTCAGAGACCGGCACTATGACGGTATTTGGTATAGGAGGATGGGTAAGTGGCTGCATTATATGGAAAAGATATGCCAGGAGTGGCTACATGAGGTGGACCTATCATATCATATCTTGGGTCTATGGCACGCACTTATCCAAAAGGGCTTGCAACGGCGCGAGGAAGCACCACACAACACCACCTGCTCACCGCCACGGGCCAAACGGACATGTACCACTAGGAGGATAACAGGGAATCAGAGCATCACCGGACTCACCCATGCACATCCCTGTAGCAAAGAAAATTTGTCATAAGTGAGAAGACGAGGGCCACCCCAGGTCGCTCTGCGGGTATACTCAAGGTAGGAATATAAGTTGCTCCTTCTTTGTCAACCTTGACCCCTGTCCTTGACAGGGAAAGAAGCTATGGTATGTTCAGAGAGTGTACTTAGATCCCGAGATTGACTCGTACTGCTGCACAACTATTGCAGAACTATTGCAGCTTCGTAAAAAAAAAAAGACCATGGGCTGCACTAGGATTTGGCGACAGCGGTGTGGCGCACCCTGCTAAAATGTGACAATGACACTAAAGGTGTGCTCAAGGACAAAGCCAAACAGGCGCGTCGCAAGGAGAAAAAGGCCCGCAAGAAGTCCAAGCGGCAGGCCACGGGCAAGCTCAAAAGCTCCAGCCAAGGGGGTTCCTCCAGCGATAGTGATACATCGTCGTCCGGGTCCTCAACGAGCAGTTCTTCGTCGTCTTCGGTGGAGGCGTCCTCCTTGTTCCGCGGCAATCCAGCTCGAGCTATTACAAGATCTCCGAGGAAACGAAGGACACAGCGGCAGCACCTCCCCTTCATTTACGTGAAAGGGGTGCCCCACTTTCGCTCCAAAACGACGGGGGACCTTGTGAATGCCGGAGAGCCGCCGAACACGCCGTGCCGTTCCTGCCAAAACTGCCATTGGTACTGGCAAGATGCTGTTGTAAAGGTGCAGGGCTGCGCAAAAAGTGAAGCGGAGATCCCGCCGTTCGTAGGTCGCGAGCAGAGCCGTGCCGAGAAGCAGGAAGGCGGGGAAATGATACATGGGCACGGTATGAGTGTGCGTTGCAAGCAGCAGGGCAGCGGTCGACGGGAAGGACATCGTCGCCAACACCCGATTGCGAGAGCGACACAGGAGTACACACACATGACGCAATCTGCATGGTTGACGCTGTGCGACATCTAGAGCAAGCGGTTGCGGCAGGGTATGGGGGCTCGTATGCAGCCACGGCATTGCAAGCCTTCGCCAACGAGACGCAGCACGGATACAGACGGGAGCTGCGGCGCTACGCAGCGCGCATTCGAAAACAGCCGGGGGCTAGCACGCGCGAGTCCCTCGACGATCACATACTGCACCTTGTGCAAACCACGTCCTCCGAGTCATCCATCAAAAGGCTCATCAGCGATGTCAAGATCCTCGAAAAGCTCAGGTGCAACCAACGATCAGCGCAGGAGACCGGCTGGTCGTGCAGGGCATCGTAAAGTTCCAGCAAAAAATTGGCAATATCCCTGCCAAGACGTGGGCCTCTGTGCGCAACTTCGCAGCAATGTGCAGGCTAGCAAGTGCTCCGGCGGAATGGGAGCTGTGCGCTATGTCGGCGTTCAACATCTCCTTCGGATTGCGGGTAGTCGAGGCCCTATCAGTTGCATATGACGGGGAGAGAGTCACTTTCATGGGGGCAAAAGGAAGGTCAGGGATGTAGTACGAGATACCAGGGTCGTGGGCCCGCCAATGGGGAGAGCTCCTTCGAATGCCGCGGGCACGTCACGGGTACCCACCAGGAAGGTCAGCGTGGTTCACTTTACAGGCAGCGCTTCATAAGGGGTTCAAAGAGTTGGTCGAGAAGCCAGAGTTGGAGTGCAAATTGCTGAGATGGCATTCGTGGAGGCCCTACGCCCTTGCTCAGCTGCGGCTGCTCGGGGCACCCACGAACAGCTTGCTGCGATGGGGAGGCTGGGCGTCCCCCATTATGCTCAAAATCTAACCGTACCCCCCTACTAGTTGGCAGTTTGTGCACGGTTGGCCGCTCCTTGTGGCAAAAATCGATGAGCAATCAGCGGTGTCGTTCTTGGAGCGACCAAGAACTACGCTACAGCTGTGGGCGCCATGCCTACGAGCTGACATGGCGCTGGGGTTGGAGAGGCAAGAGGATTCTCAGCGATCTGCTCGGGCATTGGCACCTGCGGCACCCGGTACACAGCGGAAAAGAACGAGGCCACAGCCGGCGGCGGCAGCACGAAAGGCAGATTTTAATCTGAGCGGCGCCTTGGCCTCGGTCGCAGAGAAAGTGGCTCAGATGGAGGGAATAAAGCGGGGTAGAAGTGACATGGTCCGGGGGGCCCTGCTGGATATGTTCGACACCCTAAGGCATATGCGGGGGGGGCAGTGCGGGGGTGCGCACCATGCTGCGTGCGCTAGAGTTGGTTCTTGACTCGGGGCTCGGCGAGCATGAGGAGCAGCTGTATGACCGTCCGTGTCCCCCCACCAGGCAGGCGAAGTTCCAACGCCTGCCGGCAGAGGATATGGCCAGGGCAGGGTTAGGCAAAGCAGGGTGAGTATCTGTGGCAGCCTCCACCTGGAGGCGCTGCGTGCCCGATAATTTGCTTGACGTCCACCTCCGCCACTTCTCTTTTGACAAGGAATTCCCCTGCTCCCAATCACGCTCTCAGGAGATTCTCGGCAAAATGCTTCAGGCAGTGCGGGTGAATGCGTCAAGTTTTCGGTCAACGTCGCGCCCGCCCACTGCCACAGCGTTTTTGCAGTACAAAAACAAAACTAAATGTCGTCTGTTGCTTAATGCTAGGGCAATCAACGCAGCGGACAGGCGGAGTCCGCCTTGGATCAGTCTCCCATCCCTGCGTGACTTCTCTGATAGGCTTGGGAAACCAGGGGGGAAGGGCCTCTGGATGGCGAAATTGGACCTCACCAACGCCGGGAGTCGCGTGTATGCACACATGCCTGCGCTTTTATTTGTGCTCCCTTCACTGAATTTCCACCCGCCCACCCACCCTGGTCCCGTCTTGGTCCATACTCACGCGGTCCGGGTATCGCACAATTTAGTATTGGATGTTCTACGGAACTCGTGCTGAGGATTTGTGCAGAAGAAGAAGTGTACAGAAGATGAATTCCCCGGATTGCAGTGTGCTCGTGACATGCATGTGTGATGCCTCGGGGATTGTGGGGAGACAGTGCGCACGCCCAGCGGCAGCAACGGAACAAGAATGTTGCATGTTTGGGCCCAAAGCCCGCAAGAACCGCTTACCTGTGGGGTTGGCATAAGGATAGGCTTGTCTTTGCATGGAGTGCTGTCCCATGCCTCGTACTTGCGCAAAGGGGAGGGGTGGCATAATGAGGCAGTGGCCTACCTTGGACAAGGTGGGGGAGTGTTTGCCCGGCATGCACCAGGCATGCTACTGATGTACCAAGTATCCCAACTTTAGCCCCAGTTTTACCCTCCCCTCGAGAAGCCCCCCAAGCAGACCGGGATCAACACCGAACCCTTCTTCGTTTAGTTGCCCTAAGTTTGGAGTGCATGGGCACGCAGGGGATGTCCAGCCAGAAGGGTGGGTTGACTCCCCTTGGGCGCCTCCAGCAAGCGGGGATGTGCACATTTCGTGCTCTTTGGTCTCACCCAGATGCATTACAGCCCTCTTTCAGATGTGTCCACCCACAGTTGTGACATCACCAGATCTTTTCAGACTGTTTCTCCTGTGTCTTTTTTGCACTCAGACCTTTCTCTACTGTCTGAAGTGCAGTTGCCTCTCCTGAGGTGCCGTAGCTCTTCCACGTCTTGGAGTAATACAGAGCTTTGATTTCTCGAGATTAGTAGGGATCATACAGGTTCCAGCTGAATTCGTAGGACGTTTCAAGCCCACTGAGGGCACAGGGGTTCTTCAGAAACAGGCCAGCATAGACAGTTTCGTATCTGTGTTTATAGACCTCGAGCTGTATCATAGCGGTGCTTGGCTTGGTTTCACATGCACTTAGATATTGGCTGGAATTGCCTGGGCAGGGGTATCCAATATCTTGCTACGGACTATGATTGTGCCCCTGACCCCTTGCAGCGACACCGCATCATGGTGTGCAGCATGATGACAAACTCACTGGGAGGTGGGGAGGCCAAAGAGGGCCATGGCTGAGCAGCCAAGGAGCTTTGAGGTTTTGTACTGAGGGTGAATCTTGCTCTGTCGGCAAAGGGGCATCTTCTTCCACGTCTCCCAACCAGGGTGGCATGGGAGGGGAATCACATGCCTGGCTGCCCAAGGGCTATGCTCCTTGATATGCATTCCTTCCTTCTTGGGAAAGCATGTTCCAAAAGTAGTGGGCAGTGCAGGGATTTCCTTTCAGTAGACCGGAACACGCGTCCCAACAAAAGTCTGTGCGAAAGTTTTGCCCACCATTTTCCCAGCGTTTTCACGGATTTCTGCAGCATATTTTGGCAAGTTCTCTGGTTCACCCTTCCCGTATTGACATTTGTTGGCTGGTGGGCTTCAGACTGTTTGTGATGGAAATGCCTCATGCTGCTGTTGAGCTGACACCACCACAGGTCAAAACACAGTGCAACACGTAATTTGACATGTGTACAGAATTTCAATTGACGGTGGTTTGCAGTGTTTTTCTCAGTGGATGCGAATCACTGGGATGTCTGTTTCCTGTTGTTAACGCCGCCCTCAGCAGCTCCACAATTGCAATGCAATTCTGATGTTTTGCATCACAGGGACCAGCAGTCTTTTGTGGCTGCATCGCATGCATGGAACACCCCGAGCTACACCTCCCACATGGTGGTGTGCCACCTCGGGAGTCGCTGCAGGGATTGTGTCCACCGTTGCGACCAACCCCCTGGATGTCGTGCGTGCGCGCTTGCAGGCCTCCCGCCAGGGAAGCCGGTTCGTTGGGGGCAAGAGCCTGAGACAGACTGTGTACCGGATGTACCTGGATGGCTTCCAGCGTGGGTACATGTGTGGTATTGTGCCCAATCTTGCTGCAAGCATCCCCGCCACCACAATCTACCTCACTTCCTACACCCAACTCAAGGGGCTGCTGTGCGCCGCCGGCACCTCCAACGACGACCTCCTTAACGCGGGCTCGGCGTTTGGCGCCGTGTGCTGCACAACGTCACTGCTGAACCCACTGTTCGTCATACGGCTGCGCATCCAGCTCTCCCCTGGGCACTCCATGACGCAGGTGTGGTGTTGCATGGGATGTGGAAAGCCCCTGGCCCTCCAAAGTAGGTGGCCAAGGAGCATAGCAGGTGTGTGTTGTACGTCACGTTTTTTTTTTTGGGCGTTAAGCGCTTTTACCGCCAAAAAACACGACGTACAATTTTTTGCCACTCCCGTTTGCTGCAAACAACATTGCACAACATACAACTTTTTTGTACTCATGTTTGCCGCAGAAAAAAAACAAATTACACGAAATACACTTTTCTTGAAATCTCATTTGCAGCGGAAAAATACATTACTCGCACTTACGACGGGAAAAAAAATAGTGGCCACTAGCCACTTCTGATTTCGTCCCCACATCAGGGACCCCAAGACGGCGCGAGTTATGTAGCCACTTTGCCCACACATTGGCCCCCAAGACGGCAAAGGTTATGTAGCCATTTTGATCGTGTCTCCGCTTTGGGGACCCCCAAGGCGGCAAGGGTTGTTATGTAGCCACTTTGCCCACATGTGTGCCCCCAAGACGGTACGGTCTATGTGGCCATTTTGATTTTGACCCCCCCCCCCCCCCAAAGACGGCGGTGTAGCCACCTTGCCCACATGTGGCCTCCCCAGACGGTAGGG
This sequence comes from Eutreptiella sp. 'Long Island Sound 2002', assembly GCA_964036045.1. Taxonomy (NCBI): domain Eukaryota; phylum Euglenozoa; class Euglenophyceae; order Eutreptiales; family Eutreptiaceae; genus Eutreptiella; species Eutreptiella sp. 'Long Island Sound 2002'. The sequence goes on from OZ038378.1 coordinate 166,078,724, forward strand.
GTTATGTAGCCCCTTATGCTTTCCTCCCCACACTGGGCGCTAGGGACCCCACGGGTGGCAGGGGTTAAAGAGCCACTTTGCCCACATGTGCCCCCCCCCCCCCCGAGAAGGCAAGGGTTAAGTAGCCTCTTCTGATTTCCTCCCCGCGCTAGGTGCTGCCACCCCCCCCCCCCTCCCCGAGATGGCAGAGGTTATGGTGCCACTTTGCCCACATGTAACGGGTGCAAAGTCCAATTATACTTGTGGGTCTCTGACAAGCGTATCTTTTTTCAACCCTCAGATTGTCCCATGGGGTGTTCGGCCCTCATATTTTGCTATTGCCATGGAGGAGTGGGAACATGCCAAGGGGGAATGTTTGCCTGGCGCATGCCCGGCATGCTACCTTTGTATTAGTATTAGTATATTAGTATCTTATCTCTAGCCCCAGGTTTATCCTCACCTTGGGAAGTCCCCCGCACTTGACCGCAAACCTTCCCTGCAAGGCACCTTGCATAAGCCGAAATATGAGAATTCAACAACACAAAATGTCACTCTCACCACTTCCAACCACCACCCTTGCCAACGTCATAAACTGGGTGCAAAGGATGGGCCAAATTCTTAGACACGGTGAGAAGGTACTCCAAATTGTTTGGTTAGGTGGGGGCAAAAACAGGCACGGGTGGGGAATGGTCAAAAAAAGATGCCCGGCGCGCTAACGCTCCCCCTAAGGTGCAACTCACTTCCGACGATTGCAACACAGTCTAGTCAAAACCATTATTGGAAGCAATGTGCAATGTCGTCGTTGGTATGAAAGCAAACCGATATGCTGCTAAATTGCGCGACATTGGTGCTGCTTGGGGCACCGTGCTCCCCGTACGGGTGCCGTGGGTGTTCATCGGCCGATCGTTTAGAAGACACAACGTGCCAATGACACAAAACCTAACAAAAAGATAGAGATGGCTTGGTTGGACAAGTCACCTTGAAGAGAGGTTGTTAGATCAAGCGCAGGCGCGGGCGTCGTATACCCCCCTTTTTGGGGGTCATTCGCGTAGCATACCCCAAGGCATGATATTTGATGTCCAACCCCTTGTAAAATCATTATTTTGCCCAATAAGACCATCCCCCAATGGATTTTTTGATTTTGAGGCCTCTATCCCCTAAAACCGGATAACACTTTGTTGAGGGGGGGGGGGCTGGTGGTGGGGGGGTCAAAAGTTTTCGCTGAGAAGGCTCCAAGCAATGGGAGACACGTTTGTGTCACATTCACCCCCGGTCGAATGGTAACGCACCAAACCGCAGAGTTTTCGGTCGGCAGTTCGAATCTTGGTGGGTGGATGCCGGCGGTGGCGCCGCTGCCATATTGGCCGCACCATGGTTCGAACCGCCGACCAAAATGTCTACGGCCGCCTGCATTACCATTCGGCCACTGCCGACACTGACACCGGGTGTTCTCCCCACTGCTTGGTAGCGTGTCTGCCACTGACAAAAAACCCAAAATGTGTGTTTCTGTCTGACTGACTGCTGGCCTGTCTAACTGACCGACAGCCTCTCTTCGAGGTGCACTGCCGAAGGCAATAGAATTTTTTGTAATTGCTGGTTCAACCAACCAACAATTGGGTGCGGAAAAAAGCCATCTTGAACCATGCTTTGCAAACCTTTTTCGTCCGCACCTTTTTAGCAAGCAAAGGCTTCAAACAGAGTATGCACCCGAAAGAGGCCTACATGCGCCAATCAAAGCCGGAGGCATTGCGGAAGAAAAAGGCCGCAACACAACGCTGCTTTAAGGTAGTGGCCAGCAGTGATGCCGATAGCGGCACTGTTGTGCCAAAGCTTGCTATGACAATTGGACCAGTTGGCACGCTAAGGTTGTGGCACCCAATCATAGTGAGCCGGACTTTGCAAATCTTCCTATTGCGGTGCATCAAAAACCGGCTAGCGTGGAATTGCCTCGCAAGCAATGGCATTGCTTGAACCTCTTTTGACCCCCTTATGTCTGTGGCCAACGTCGCAGAAGTGTGTACCGATGGTGCATACACTCAGGGAGCCTTGGGACCCACGGGATCAAGCAAGGTAGGGACCACCTGCCTGTGTGAGATGCCCGGTAACTCCAGTAGACGGCATGATAAGTGATTATGACTATGACTATGACTATGGTGCATACACCATGAAGGGTGTGGCTTTTGCCTGCCCACTTTGGAGCATCTTGCTCGTGGTAGGGCCCACCCTAACCTGAACAAATGGGTGTTCCAAAAGTGGTGTGTGGAGGTGGATGCCGAGGTTTTGATTGCCACTCTTACACTCACACTCTTACACATAACACAACTTTTTTTTTTGAAGTGTTCCGGTTTTTTTTTAAGTCACACTACCTGACCACCTAAAAAATTGCACGACGTTATTGCCAAAATAATTACACACACAGACGTTTTTTTTGTACACAAGTTACATTTTTCACGCATGGGAGGGTCTTACACGAAAACCTTTTGCCCCCCCCCCCCAAAAAAAAGCCCTTTTGGACTGCCCAACATCCCCCCCAAATATCGTATGGTGCTCAAATACTGCATTCCCCTCGGGTGCCTTTTAATGGCAGCCCACATTACATATCCCCTTTGGCAAAGCCGCGTGCTCAGGGCATTGACATGTAGCATGCAATGGGCAGTGGCACTTGTGTTTTTTTGGGCACTGGCACTTGTATTTTTTTGGAATATATTCCACGTTAATGGGAGTGGGGAAGTCTGTGGAGGACAAATTCAAGTCTGTACGAAAGTTTTGCCCACCATTTTCCCAGCGTTTTCACGGATTTCTGCAGCATATTTTGGAAAGTTCTCTGGTTCACCCTTCCCGTATTGACATTTGTTGGCTGGTGGGCTTCAGACTGTTTGTGATGGAAATGCCTCATGCTGCTGTTGAGCTGACACCACCACAGGTCAAAACACAGTGCAACACGTAATTTGACATGTGTACAGAAATTCAGTCAGACACTTCCTCACTTCTTCAGATCATTGTGGCAATACTAGGGGCTGGCTACCGTTCAAGCACTCTCTTGTTTGTCATGCGTGCATTTCGCGGCTACAATTTGAGTACACAGACTGAAAAGTCGTGTACCGTGCATAGACTCACCCCGGGGCGTACCCCAACGACCTCCTGTGCTGTTGGGAACACAATGCAATACTCACGGCACTCTACACACCACCCGTAGCCCAGTCTCAGCCCAAGCTTGTTTGCACACGGCAGGTCAGGGGGTAGCCTGAACGGACGGGAGTTGTTTGTTTTTTGTTTACAGGAAAGTCCAGGACCACTGGCAGTGAATCCCCAACCGCTGGCGGTTACTTGTCAACTGCTGCTGACTAACCCTCAACCCTCAACCATGGACATTTACTGCTGACCTCCAACTGTCAAACGATGACCAGTTGACAGGCGTGGTTGGCCCAGATTCTATTCTAAAATGTAAGTTTTTTTATACCCACTGCTTTGCATGATGATTTTTCTTTCGGGCCCTTCGGGCCCACTGAAAGGGAGGGTATCGGTTTGGGACTGCGAAGTGGTGGGATGGTATCCTAGGGAAGGGAAGTCCGGCGCCAGGCCACTGTCCCCATGCCCTTGCGTTTGCCCCGTGATGCAGGTGATGCAAGCGATATATGCACAAGATGGCCTTACAGGGTTCTACCGTGGGTTGGGCACTGGGGTCTCCGGTCGTGCGTGTGAGTCCATGTTGTACTGGATGCTGTACGAGCGGCTGAAGCAACACTGCGGCACCCACTCAGAGACCCTCTCCACGCCGTACTTCGGGGCGCAGGTGATGTCCCTGTCGATGGTTGCCAAACTGGTGTCCAGTACACTTGTGTACCCCTACAACGTGGTCCGGGTGCATTTGTGGGAGGTCAACCCCGAAAGTGGGGTCCACGAGTACAACCACCTCTGGCAGACGGTGCGGGGCATTTGGCGGGCGGATGGGGTGCGGGGTTTCTACAGCGGGCTGATGCCCCACCTCATGCGCGTGATTCCCAGCAGCGGTCTGACCCTCATTGTGTATGAGACATTGATGCGCGCGTTTCCGGATGGCACAAGGACAAGGACTGTGTTGGCCTGACCATGCCTCACCGCGTCCGCACCTGACCGTGTCTGACTGCGCGACCCAGGGGCATCAGCGATGGCTGTCAGGGATCTGCCCGGGATGGGCGAACAAAGTCGTATACAAGTGCAAGTCTCCCACTGCCGAACCTGGTTTCAGACTCAGCTAATCCTCACTATGTGTCAGATCCGGTACCACGGCCATTGTGGGATCATGGTAGCACTGGACAGCTCTGAACCTTGATCCCGAGAGGTTATCTCGAGTACTGTGAAGTGAGCAGGCCACGCCAGCCCATCTTAGTCTGAACAAAAAAAAAACAAGCCGTATACAAATGCAAGGAGGTCAGGAGAGAGGGTGAATTTCCCAGCCCACCCCGACCACCACCCCCAGGGATGCTGTCGAAGCAGGAGAGGGCCTGCCCCCTGTTCCATGCATGTGGTCGACGCACAAACGAGACTCTCCCTTGGTTTTCTGGCCGGACCCAACACGAATCACGATACCCAACCCGAAACCGCAGCGCCACCCATGAGTTTCCTCACAAGGCAAAATGCCTGCGCACTGCAGATGTATAACACTTGGCGGTCCGGAACCCTTTTGCCCTGTGTTACAATGCCCACATCAGTGGTGGGGATTTACCCTCCAAATCCGACTAAAAGTGAAGGCGCAGAGGGGACGCCACCGGGGCAGAAGCAGCAGTTGTGAGCAGAGGGACAATGGTCCCACTCTCACCTGCCTAAATATGTTTCCCCACTGTCTGGGAACAATGTATACAATTTCCTCTCCAACATTTGCACCATTGCACTCATCTGGAAGTACCGATCAGCATCCTTACCTAGCCTTCACGGCAACCCTCTGATTCCGTGGGCCGAGCCTGGGACTCACCGCCGCAACCTTGAATATCCCCAATTTGTAATTTATCCCCTCTCACTTCTCAAGCGCCCCCACCTTGGGCGAAACCAGCCACAACTTCTCGAAAGCCATAAGGCACGCGAGGCGCCCAAAAGAGAGTTGTTTTTTCTCGGCGGGCACGGTGACATGGAACTTCCCCCCTCTTACCTTTGCCCCACCGCTAGTAATGCCATTGCCCTGTGTATCCACCACAGTGCTCTACGGAACCATCAAGGAGTCCTTTGGAGCTTTCCATGTCTTTTACATCCAAGGGGCAGCTCCCTCTGCTGTCTGGATGTCAACGGTGCTGCTGTGACGGACGTTGTGCTTCGACATCATTTTGGATCATCCCTCAAATGATAATTGATGTACCCCCCCCCCCCCTTGTAATAGCCACGCCCTTGTCCAAGCTACAGTAGGCATAGGGACCGTATTAATTTGGCACCTAATTTTAATTCGGTACCAAATGTAGTGATGCCACTCAAGACATGGGTTTGGTGATGAATTTGCCAGTTACACAGGGTTGTGAGTGTACTTTACAAGAGACCACATGCAAGGCAATTTCATTCCCAACAACTTGAAGTTGCCTGAGCCCAAACCAGCCCCTAAACCTCGGGCAAAGGCATCTTCAAAGGCATCTTCAAGTAGTGAGCATGTGGAGTTGTTCCGCATGGTGTATGATCGCAAGAAGGGTTTCCAAGCCGAACATTTGTAGGCTTCTCATGCTTCATTGCTTGTAGGAACATGGGTGTGAACCTGAAGTTTGATGTTTCAAACACTTTCTTGTGTTTGCATGCCTTTGGGAATGTGGGCGGAGGTTAAGGTGCACTCATACCATGCACTCACCCATGTGTGTGTCGGTAGTTGTATGTGTTGTGCACAAGCCACGCCCTTGTCTAAGCTACAATAGGCGTAGGGACCATATTAATTTGGTACTTATGCGTAGCTATTACAAAGGGGGGGGGGGTACAAACTGCTGCAAACTATGGACCAGTTATCACCGCCAAAGACCTCAAACAAGGCCCAGCATCAGCCCAATCTTTGCCGTCCCAGCCATAGCAACAAATTGTGGTGGGCGGACTTTCAATGTCTTTGAGGACTCCCGGGACATCCCCTATAGGCCCCTATGGCACAGCTTTTAGAATTTGGGGTGTTTTCGGGGTTGAAAGTCAATGAGATAAAGTCGTTTGCATTGCTCAAATGACAAGCAGAGCCAGTGCCAGCTACATATGTGGGGTTGGCAGTCAAGGAGAGAGTACAGTATTTGGGGGTCCAAATTGGGCATGTGACAGCCGAACAAGCATATGCGCCTTCTATGGCAAAAATGAAGGCACATGCCGCATCTTTGAAGACGCTGCCGCTAGAACTGTGTGAAAAAGCGGCGATTTTCAAGATTTGGGTCCAGTTGGTAGTGCAGCTTACTGCAAAAGTTTGGGAACCCTCACAAAAAGTGCTTTGAATGTCATTTACAGGATGGCACTGGGGTTATCCACCTAGGATATCCGCCCAGTGATGGTAGCGGAACCGCTGGATCGAGGGGGAGTGTCGACGTACACGTTGGCTGTATGGGTGCGGTTTCAGTTTAGGCGACTCTTTGGGAATGTCATGCACGCAGTGCGAAGTTTTGGATGTCGGCAAATACTCGAACCCTAGTTTCGGCCCCTTTTCACAAGTTTTTGGTTCCGTACCAGGGTTTTTTTGGCTTCCTAAGCATTTAGGATGTGGCATATTTGAATTGTCAACCATTTTTGCCCATTTTCAACCATTTCCCCCTAATTTCCTCCTCCGCATGGGCGTTAGCGCACGGGGTGTGCGCCGGGCATCTTTGAGGGAGCGTTATTTTGGGCCTTCAACCTTCCGGTGCTATTGAGGAAACCGGGCCAATTATCCAATCCACGCTTTGTTGCGTGGCCCCTCGAGTTGGGGTTAGGGACTCACAATCCATGCTTCGGTGTGGCCCCTCGAGTTAGGGTTGAGGATTCACAATCCACACTTCAGTGTGGCCCCTCGAGTTGGGGTTAGGGACTCACAATCCACGCTTCGGTGTGGCCCCTCAAGTTGGGGTTAGGGACTCACAATCCACGCTTCGGTGTGGCCCCTCGAGTTGGGGTTAGGGACTCACAATCCAAGCTTCTGTGTGGCCCCTCGTGTGCCAGAGTCTGTATGGGCACAGGAGGAGGCAACCGTTGTAGAGGAGGAAAATGATGACGGTTTTTGTTGCCAATTGTGTGGCCACCGTCCTGGTGATATATCCGAGTGTGGCACTTGCCACTTGAACATGTGTGCATCTTGCATGCCCTTGCATAGTTGTACTTTATAAGGCTGATTTGCTTGTTCATGAGGACAGTTGATTACCAAGTTGAAGGCAGTTTCGTTGTTCTCATGTGGGCTTTGCTGCTTCGCCGTGCTACTAAACAGGTGATAGGTATTCTTGGGTGAGTATCCCAGCCTCTGCGTGCGCAATATGCACGCAGTGCGCACGCAGTGCAAGAACTTCGCCTTTCAGCTTGTCATTCGAGAGAAGCTGCATTTTTCAAGATCCCCGGTGGGGCTGTCATTGGTGCCGGCGTTCATTCTGTACTTGCATTTGGGAATAGTACGCATGGGAGTCAAAAGGTGGCTACACGTGTCTTGTTACACGCTTTCGAGGTTACGCTAGAAAGCATCCCCGCCGTCGTTGGTGGGTACGCCGGGCAACACGCCAGTATGGCACAATGTGTACTTTCGGAATGCAGTGGGACATAGGGGGTGCCTTAAGCGTAGTGCGCGCGCAGTGCAGGCGCAGTGCAACTATTTGGGCGTCTAGCCGTATTGGAGACCCATACTTTGTGATACTAGGGGCATCATTGTTGCCCCTAGCCTAGGTTTTGATGCTTCTTCCACATTGGGGATATGCCATTTTTGGATGTTCACCCACTTTCACCCATTTCCACCCCTTTTCATTTGCTCATCTCCACCATGGACTCCCACACTTTGGTGTGGGCCTTGAGTTGGGGTGACGGACTCCCCGGTTTTTGCCTAACCATAGTCGAATGCCCTATGCGAGGCCGCATTGCTGCTGATGAGGATGCGTGATTGTACCACAAATGGAAACTGGAGGTTGACGTGGATTCTCTCCTGCAAGCCACTTTGCCCCCCGGTCCAGTTGAGGATGAGGCGGACACATACGAGGCTTTGGCACTAGCTGGTAGGGTGAGTGAGCTTTCCAATAAGGCCACTCCGGAGCTTTCTGGTCTTGCACTTAGTTGACAATTGAACAGAAAAGAGGATATGTGTGTGGCTTTCCACATTTTGCATGATGTCTTATGTGAGGGGAAGGTAGCTTGCATTTGTCTTTAGCTAGGGTAGTTTGGGTGACCTAAATTTAGGGGCATTTGGAAGGGGTGTGCCCGGGGGTTCTTTAGGGAGGACCTTGTCTAAAAGTAGCGCGCAGTGCAAGGATTCCCCCATAGTGATTACTCACCGAAGCTGGTAAGACAAGGAGTGCTGGTACTGTCTCACGTGGCTGGGGGGGGGGAGATACGAACGGACGTGACCCTGCCCCCCACCTGGCGTCCGATATGTCAAGCAGCAGTGCCCTATCTGCTGTCCCTGCCTGTCCAAGATTTACCGAGGTGTTGGTTGAAGCCGTCTTTTACATTGCTAGTTGCACTGCAGCCACTGGAGCCGCCGCAAGTGAGGCAGTTGGGGGAAGTGTGGGCGCAATTTGAGCGGTTGGTTATGCCGGGGACACAAAGTGATTTCATGCGCACAGCAGTGTGGAAAAAATTGGCGCTGGGGGCGCATACAAAAGATGTTTGTCATCAACCGCAATGTGTTCTCTGTTCGGTGCTAGAAACTATGAGGCATACATTGTCGAGGTGCAAATTTATGCCTGTGGCTGCAGAGAGGTTTGCGGTGCTGACGCCCATGTTTCGACTACCATCTGCCGCAGTACCACGAAATCATGTAGCACACACCTAAATGACCTAAACTTTGCACCACAACGCAACACCCACGATGCTTACGCCGCCGCCCACATGGCCAACCCTTGTTTTGTTTTAAGGGAAAGCAGTTGTTCATCAACCAGCAGGTCATTCATGGGGTGTAGTACCCCTGTTACCACATTCATTAGGCAAGACACACAGCATCCAACCCCGTGTCTTGAGAGATTTATTCAGGGGTCCCAAACGTTTCGCATTCAACATCCACAACGAGTGGTTGTGCGTTCCAAAGCGGTGAGAGTGCCCAAGAAAGACAAGTGGGCACACATATTACCAGGGATGCTGCAGACCATTGCGCAAAAAGCAGCTCAGAGCTGGGATGTTGATCAAGAGAAGAGAGGGGTGGGGATATAGATTTTGCTTGGTATGGCATTTGGTTTGGTGATGGAGATAGTTGTAATGAACAGGCCCCAATCCCCGAAACTGAACGTCAATCAATCACCAGTGCTGAGCTCACAGCAGCCCTGCGGGTGCTACAGAAAAAGTGCCCATGACAGCCACTGCATCTAGTTACCGACTCAGAATTAGTCGATGTTGGACTCACGAGTAAATGTCAAAAGTGGTGTCGGCACAAGTGGGTGGGATTGAGGGGCCCGCTGGTTTGTATTGACTCATGCTCTGATCTGTGGTCCCGATGCTAACTCTTGGGGGCAGTGTGTCGGTGCAGTGGGTGCCATCACACGTGGGAGTGTAGGGCAATGAGTGTGCAGATGCTAATGCGGCCAAGGGAGCCAGGATAGCACACCGGAAAGTCCTGGCACACAAGACAGTGACAGACATTCGGGAACAGCTGAGGTTGGAAGAGATGCCAGACTCATATGATTCTGATTCTAACCAGTCACGGGTACCAGACACAGTAACGTATTTGATGTGTCAGGGGAGGGGATAGTGTTCCTGAAGAACTATTCTCGTTCAAACGCCCGAGGATGTCAAGCTGACCGGCTCCAGGGGAGGGGGGCGAGCTGACCAGCCAGCCCATGAAACATTCGATAACTGCAGTAGCAGTGAACTCAAGGCAGCATTTGGTACTGGGCTGAGCGATGATGGTATGCCTGTGTCCCAGGGGTACGCAGAAGCTAAGTATCCAGCGCTTCATTCCCCAAAGTGTACGAAAATTATTGATTTCTCTACACCATGAAGACCCTTTGGTCTGGGATCATGGGGCCATATTGATTTCTCTCCACAATGGGGACCCTTTGGCCTGGAGTGGGGCCATATGGGGCCATATGGATTTCTCCTCAAGGATCATGATAAACACAATTAGCCGCTCGCTCATTGGGGCATATTTTTCACAGTGCAGTGCAAATCTGTCGGCACGACTGTTGTGTGTGCACAAAGGCATGCACAAGGCAGACAGACCCATTCGGGATTAGACTGAACTGCAGTTGAACTGTACGTGAGCTGTAGGTGAGCTGTGGCTGGACTGTGGGTGGACTGTAGGTGGACTGTAGGTGAGCTGTGAGCTGTAGGTGAGCTGTAGGTGGACTGTAGGTGAGTTGTAGGTGAGCTGCATACTGGGCTTGTAACAACCGCTTTGGATCATTGCTCTGCATGTCTACATTCCAGCAATTTGGTAGGGTCTTCAGGGGTAGGGTTGGTGATACCTCCTGCTGTGTACAACCCCCCGTCCATCAGGATTATTATCTGCACACTGAGACCACCTATGCCCTCTGCTGCAGCTCTGAATTTGTATTTGTCTTACCACAATGTTGGGCAACCTGACTTCAAAACTTGAGAATGCCCTTGGTGTGGATATTGATGGTGATGGACGAGTGGGCAACAAGCCCCCAGGGCAAGCTGGCTACGTATGTCCTCGCTCTGGCCTGTCAACCATGTTGCCTCTGATGCGGAAACACATGCATGTCGTCGATAATGCCATACTTGTAGCACTTACCTGCCATCCATTGACATGCACAGGGCCAGCCTGGGTCTCAACAGCAGAACTACAACAATCCTCCATACCACAACCCTCCAGGAGGGGGCTACCCACCTCAAAGCAACACAGGCTATCCACCACAAGGCAACAGCGCGTACCCACCTCCTGGCGGCACCGGATACCCGCCTGCCGGCAACAGTGCGTATCCCCCTCCTGGCAACACTGGGTATCCTCCTCAGAACAACAATGCATACCCCCCTGCCAGCAACACCGGCTATCCCCCTCCTGGCAACACCGGTTATCCTCCTCCAAACAACAACGCATACCCTCCTCCGAGCAACACCGGCTATCCACCACCTGGCAACACTGGGTATCCTCCTCCGAACAACAATGCCTATCCTCCACCCGGCAACACGGGGCCCCCTCCACCCGGCAACACTGGCTATCCACCTCAAAACAACACTGGATACCCTCCACCTGGCAATACTGGCTATCCACCTCAAAACAATACTGGATACCCTCCACCTGGCAATACTGGCTATCCACCCCAGAACCCACCGGTAGGACCACAAGGCAACAACTCAGCCTACCCACAAGGAAACACAGGGTACCCACCTCAAGCCAACAATCCAGGGTACCCACCTCAAGCCAACAATCCAGGGTACCCGCCCCAAGCCAACAACCCGGGGTACCCACCTCAAGCCAACAACCCGGGGTACCCACCTCAAGCCAACAATCCAGGGTACCCACCTCAAGCCAACAACCCGGGGTACCCACCTCAAGCCAACAACCCGGGGTACCCGCCCCAAGCCAACAATCCAGGGTACCCACCTCAAGCCAACAATCCAGGGTACCCACCCCAAGCCAACAATCCGGGGTATCCACCCCAAGCCAACACTCCCGGGTACCCACCAGCCCCCGGAGGGTACCCTCTCGCCGCCGGAGGAGGATTTCAACCTGGAGTTCAGGGATACGATCCATTGATTCCGCAAGGTCCCACAGGCACGAAGAGGGCGCTGTTGATTGGTATCAATTACTATGGGACAGGTGCTGTGCATGTGTGTGTCTGGGCATGTTGGGCCCACTGGTGTGATGCCTATGCACGCTCTGACTTTGTTTTCTTTACCACATCTCATCTTTGCCACACATACAACACACGACGGCATTCTATTAAGTTTATCAATGTCGCTTAATGCATGTGGTTGTGTGAGTAGATGTGCGTGGGGCATGACATTGCAAGCGGCACCGTAATCATGATGTTCCGCCAGACCTTTTTGCTTGGGCCAAAGCACGGTGTGCTTGATACTCCACGACATCGATGTCCATTCCCAGCTGCACTCGGGCATCTGTTTGCGATGTGTTATTCAAAATGTCGTGTGAATTGCCTGCCGCCTCTGTCACAATCGCTTGGGGACTCCCCAGGATCTGAGCTCAAAGGCTGTGTGAACGATGTGAGTACTATGCGCGATTTCTTGCAGCATCATGGGTTTCAGCAGCAGAATATGCATATTCTCGTCGATGACAGGTGTCTAGCTTGTACAGCATATAGCTTGAGGCTGTATGGCTATTGTGTTGTTGGGATCTAGTGTGTGGATCTGTGTTCACATTCTGTGTAAGCGCATGTGCGTGTGTGTGTTCCTTATTCCTTATGTGGTACTGCTTGTCGGCTTCAGCTAACCCAAGGACCCAGCCTCAGCCCAAGATAGTGCCATTTGGCCGAGACCTTTGGGCCACCTCTTCCCCAATGTGGGTCCGCTTGGTGTAATACCCTTTTTTTGGGCCCCCAAGAGGGCAAGGTTTATATAGACATTTTGCTTTTTGCTCCTTTTGGGGAGACCCAATCGTAGTGGCTAGGCAAATACTTTGCAGATGAGCAGACCTCAAATCATGTCAGCTCACTCTCCAGCCTCCCCAGAATGCCGTAGACATGCCGTAAACGGTGACACACTGGTCGCAGCCCCTTGCTTCAAGGGGGGTGTTTGTCCATTGGTCTTTATTGGTTGACGGTAGGCACAACCGCTCATGGTGCAAATGCCATGCACGCACCAAACTCGGTGATCAAGCAATTAGATGCTTGCATTGTGACGGGGCAAGTAATGCCATGTGATTTTTTCCCGGTAGTGGAGCTATGCCCGGGGGTCCTGCAAGCCTGTCTCATGGAACAGCCCGAAGAGGGCACCCTTAGCATACAATATGCCCACTGCCACAACCTCACTGTCCAAGCCCCGGGGCTGCGGATATCTCTGCACCACGAAATGACCCGTGCAGGTTCCACAACGCTGCTGTTTTGGTGTCCGGCCGTGTCTCCCTTCAGTTGTGGCCCTCCTGGGCACCGGTACTGCCCATATGTGTGGCACAAATACATGCCAATGCAAGGCGCCATATTTCCCGGCACAACGTACCGTTCTCGAAACTAGATACCTTTGCAGGACATGCTTGGTACACACCCTCGCTGAATTTTGTGTTGCCACATGCTCCAAAAGCGTCCCACTTGTGGCAATGCCCCCCTGTGATGGTGACCCCACCTACGAATGGGGTGACGTGGCAAAGAGCTGCAAGATTGCAACCCGCCTTGCGGGAAAATCGTCCGCCCCATCAAAAGGAATCACACGGCGCAACATTTGCCGCGCCGTGAGTGTCTTCCGGAAAACGGGACACCTCATCTTTGTTGGTGCGCAGATTTTGCGGACAACGAGGAAAGTGCACATTGAACCATGTGCAATTCGGTTGCTAGACTTACAATGTTGTGATTCAGTGTGGTTGTGTTGCTCGGCCTATGCAAGTAAAATGGAGCACATTTAGGAAGGCAACTGCTTGTAGCCCCTACACAAACCTGTCGGAGAAGTGCCCTTTTTGCACGATGACCGTGTGGTTGTATGGCTTCGAGGTGCACTGCAAGGAGGCCTTGGTGCTGGCATAGAAGGAATATGCTGAAGAATGATACGCACAGGCCTCCGGTGACGACGTGTATCACACGGCTTGCCTCCGCATACCGTAGTCCTTTGGCGATTGGCTACCGCTAGGGCATGGCTTGCAATTGTACGAGCGAGTGGCATGGAAAAGCCACCATACCATGCACGGAGTTGTCAAACTCAGGGGTTAGCTTACCATGCCGCCGTGTCATCCTTTGCACCCATCGCCGCCTCTGCTAGCGCACTAGTATGGCACACAAAACTCCCCCCGCCTTCCACGAGACCCAATGCAACTTATGCAGGTCAGGTCATGTCAAGCATCACTTGCTACCACCATCCGCCAACCCGCCTTGAAGCGTCCGATGGCAAGAGACCCAGAGAGGGCGCTTGCCGGCAGAGAGAAGCTACGCGACTCAGATGGGGCTTAAACTGGGGGACTTGGTATGGCAATGGTGCCACTACCTCATTTGGCCATCCCTTGGAGTAGCGCCCCGTATTGGTCGGTCCCGGTGCGGGGGGCCGCTCCGCCCCATCCAGCTCGACAATCCAGGTGATGCAGCATTTCGCCAGCAAGTCTGCTACACCAAGCACATGCCAAACACCGCCAATCGTCCATGCACCATGACAAGGGAGGGTGACACGGGGGGCCACACCCACACAATGCGCTAGCCGTAGGGGTACTACACTTGAACATGGATGGTGCACTACCTTGATGACCGCCTGAGCAACACACCCTCCTACCCCAGCACCCATCAAGCGGCACTGCCCCAAACCACCAGCCCCCCAAGTGCGGGGAGGGGTTTGCCTCCTTCTCACCAAAATGGCTGCATCACTGCTGCCCCCAAACTGCAACCCCTTCTTCGGCATGACTCATTACCTTGTCATCCACCCCCTCTCCCAGTCTGGGGAGGGGGCTACTCAGCCCTCAAATAAACGGTGGCATTGCGCGGAAAGATGTACACTATGGGGGAACGTTTGCCCGGCGCGCACCCGGCACGCTACTTTTCTATTAACTATCCCGGCATCATCCCCAGATTTACCCTCTCATGGAGAAGCCCCCCAAATAGACTTTTGACGGCAATTGGATACCACATTTGCTTGTTACCTGCATTATGGCCAGCGGTCATTTGACGGTACTTTGCCGTTACCTTTCCCATAGATTTCGCTATGGTAATGAGTCCCCAAGCCGCAAGCCGTTTTGGACAGCGTTTCTGCCTCACGTCGCAAGAACGGAGCGCAAACTTAGTATTGGCTACATCACCCCTTCCTTCTCAGGGGCCCAAAATTCGGTGGAATGGCTACGCCACCCCTGCCTTCGCAGGGTCCCCTTGGTGGGGAGAAATCAACCTAGTAAGGGGTGGATGTGGTAGAAACGAGCATAAAATGTAGGGGTGGTAATGGCGAGGACAGGGTGCCCTTTTTCCCAGATTTATCTCGACATCCGTCCCAAATGTACCCTCCCCGAGAGAAATACCGCAATCACACCAAAAGCAACCCCAAACCCATCCCTGCAGAGCATGCAACATAAGACATAATCTGTGAATTCCACTTCCTCAACACATGTGTATTGTGCCCGTAGCAGTTGTGGAACCACTTAGTGCTAAACGTGTTGTGCACTACTCCTACTAGGATAATGAAGGTGAATTGTATAAGCATTAGTGCAATCATACCACTTCAAAATGTCTTGAAACGAAAAAAGAGTGACAGAAAAGAAAGAATAAGCAAATTAAGCTTATATTGCACTGTATGAACATTTATGGAGGTATACTACGAAGAACTGCAAACCATAACAAAACAATAAAAAAAACCAATAGCAACGATGTTTGCACACAAAACGATAAAAAAAACCAATAGCAACAATGTTTGCGCACAGCGGTAGTGGTGTTGCTGTGCACCATGTGCATGTCACACATTTAGTGGCACGCCTAATAGATCCACGGAATGCTTGGAACAGTGCTCTGCAACACTTCACAACCTACCATGCTTGAATTGTGACAGGAAGGCTCCACCTAGTCATGCACTTTTGTTGTTTGGTGCTTGACAAGGCAAGCCACGCTTAGACACCTCCTTTTTGTTGTGTCTTTCTCCTTTGTGTGTGTGTGTGTTTGTGTGTGTGCACGCATGCACGCATGCACTCGTGTGTGTGTGTGTGTGTGTGTGTGTGTGCACATGAAATGTGGTGGTTGCATCTATTACGGCCATTTCCACTTCTTCTGATTGGTGTGTTGCCACGCTACACACAATGGCACAGTGCAAAACCTTGACCCATAAAAATGGACGCCACATTAAATATGAACTCTTGCTTAGGGCTAGCTACTACTTGGGTACTACCAAGTTAACTTTCTTCATCACGAGCATCTTGGTGTGACGTCTCACTAACATCGTGGATTCTTACGAGAGGCCAGCCCTTGCACCAAGGTTTCGGTTCCACAATAATTAATTGCAAGCTGCCTCACCGGTCAAATGGCTGTAAAGGCGGTTCATGGCATTTATTTAACAAAAACGCAATGAACCGCCTGTTAGCGAGTGTTTATTAGTGTTTATTGGCGTTTGAGAGAATTTGGGTTTAGAATTTAGTTGATGGGAGATTTGCATTGGTGTCATACACTTCTTTTTGCTTGTTTTGTTGTCATGGGCACTAACATTTGGATGTGTCGAGGGGTGGATGCTGGCATCGGCATCGGCTGTTGTTGTTTTGTTTTCCTATTTCCTATTCAATGTGGTAAAAGCACGTCCAATGTCCCGTATCTCAACAATCAAATTAACGGCATACAAAGACTTGCGACTAGTTGACCAGCTTACTTTTTACTTTTTGGAGAAACAATGGCGTCAATTTCCAAGAAAATGCTATTTTTTGCTATGCATGTGGGTTGTTGAAGTGGATTTTCAGGTTTTGGTAAATGGTGCCAAAGCTTGTAATTTATGGCACCGGTATGGTATCAGCTGAGTGAGCCCTGCATCACCTTGCAAGTCATGCATGGAACAATGCCTCTGCACAATCTTGTGCACACTATGCAACAAATTGAGGATGGAGTCCTAAACAGCATATTGGATGTGGCAAACAACATCGGTTGTGCTAGGGACATTCATGCAAAGAAACAACCCAAAACCATAGCACTACATCCCCCCTTAGCAAGAAACTCCCAACCACCTTAGCCGACCCCTTCCCATGCCTGCCATCCACAAGACCTGTGACCTTTCCTACATCAGTGCGACGAATCATATGGAATAAATTCAGATGGGTGGACCTGAGGCGGAACAAAGGTGGCACAAGAACAGGGGGGGGGGGGGTTGGGGGGCTGCCAACCAGGACCCAATCCCTCTTTGCGGACCTCAAAATGGTTCTATGGGTCAATGGATTTTTGGGCGTCGGAGGTGCCAAAGATTTTGTTTTAGGCATCCGGTAGGGGGAAATTTTTTGGTTTTACCCTATGTGTCTATACTCAAAATACTCAGACGTTTGTGGAGAACTCAAAAATGGGTGAAAAACACCACAAAACATTTTGACCACGACCTGACCACCGGGTCAGACCTTGGCTGACGGGAGCCTGAGCTGATGGGCCTTTTTTTTTCCCCAAAAAAATCCTTCATCCCACTTGTGTATGTTCAAAATGATCAGCACGTCATGGGGTCATTTTGAGTTATGTATGTTGGAGTACCCCCCCCCCCCCCCGGGGACCCCGGTGGCTGAACACCCGACCCACCTACCCGCTGGGTTTGGGTCAACGAAGGGGGGGGTTGGGGGAGCCCCCCGCCCCCCCTTCTACAACCCCTGAAATGGTTGAAAACCTCTCGGGGTCACATCCCGCCAGGCAGCCGCCCCCGTGCACAAGAAAGAATCTTTCCAAACAGAGCCATAACATCAACCATGAACAGTGGCCCCCTGCACCACACCTGAGTCACCTTAGCCACCCCATTAGGCCATTGCTTACCCACTTGTGAATAGTATAGTGGATAGTGCCCACATTATGAGGAACACCAGGCAAGGGAGTGTTGTCTGCACAGTGTCCTAAACAACAAACGTCAAAGTTCACTCCTCCTAAAATGTATTGACCCACACTTTTGTGGTATCAGGAAGAGACTGTCAAACAACCCTCCACTAATGGTTTAGGGCGGAGAGGATGGCTGATCCAACCGAGACTTGCCCTTTGGGGGTGAAGGGACCATGGACCAACCCCACTGACAACGTCCCTGCAGCCGTGGGTTTTAGGGTTGCCACCGTGCCAGAAGCTGGCCCTTGACTGGGTCGTTACGGCTCCTGTATGGAGAGGAACAAACCACCACACCCGGATGTTCCATGGCTAGGAGCCGAATGTAGCATGCGATGTGCAGGGACAGGCAGTTTAGATCAGGGTATTCAGGGAGGAGTCTGAGGGGGAGTGTTTGCCTGATGCGCGCTCCGCATGCTACTTTTGTGCCAAGTATCCAAAGTAAATTTACCCCCCACTGTACACAAAATTGAGAAAACCTTTTTAAGCACGGCAGCAGGCTCACATGGTGAGGATTGGTGCTTTGTATGCTTTCACCCATGGCCGCTTGTGTGCATGCACTCAGGTCCTGGAACACACAACCCCCCACAAGAGCCAACATCACCCAAGAATTCCAGTGGCTTTCGCAGGGAGCACAACCTGGAGATATCTTGTTCCTACATTACTCTGGTCACGGGACGCAAACGCGCGATCTGGACGGGGACGAGGCTGATGGATATGACGAGGCGCTTGTGCCTTTGGACCACCAGTCCGCTGGGGTAATCACGGATGATGAGGTGTGGAGTACTCTCTGTCCCCCTCCCTCCCGACCTGGGTGCTCTTCTGCTGCTGGCTTCATTTTTAGAGCATGTTCATCACCGCGGATGTATTTTCAGGGTGTGCATAAAGAGCACCCTTGTTAGAACAACAAAGGGGCACGTTTCAGTGCTTTTTACTGTTGTGCTCCTAAGAGGGATACACTGGGTGCATCTGCGTTGCCTCTTCCGTGCCAGGGACGTGAGGGTGCTTGCCGGCTGCGATTTCTTGTTCGGGTCGGGGGTCGTTGATTACTGAGCCGCTACCTTCTCTCTGGACTGTCATGCCTTTGCAACTGCATGAGGGTCTGATTCTCCATGCCTTCGTTCTGTTGGTCACTGCCACCCCCTTTGCACAACAGGTGTTTGATCGCGTGTGTGCCAGGCTGCCGCAGAGGTGCCGGCTGACGGCTGTTATGGACTGCTGCCATAGTGGGACTGTGATGGACCTGCCCTACACTTTCAAAGCGAACAAGGCCAATATGGCAAATATATTTGTGAATGGCAAGTTCAATGCAGCGGGGCTGCCACAGATGCTGATGAGCCAAAAGTGGGACTTGACAAACAAGAAGAAGATGAAGAAGCAGGTCTACATGTTCGGTACCATCGGGATGCTTCATGTATCACGACGGGATTGAGGGCCGCCCGCCCCACTCCCACCCCGCAGAACCCCCCAGCTGCGCCAATAGGAACAGTACTTTTGCCAAATGGGAGAATGCACGCCAGGCACTGTGCAACACAACGTTGAAGGGTAGTGGTTCATAGTAATTGCCCTCTAGCCTGCCTGAAGCTGCATGTTGGCAAGGCAAGGAAGGGGTCCCCCCCCCCCCCCCCGCAGTTGTGTGCGTTTGGGGCGCTCTAGGTGGGGCAGGGAATTCATTCAAAACACAAGTACTTTCAAAACACTCAGAATGAATGGGGGAAGTCAGAAATACCCCCAAAACCGAAAAAAAATTTGCCCCCCAACCCCACACCCGAACCCCCTGCTCACACTCTGGGGGTTGATGTCCGGAATTGAACTGAACTGAACCCCCCACCCCCCCAAGTCATGTTTCTGGGCTGCACTCTGCCCGGCGAGGGTCTACGTTGATGGGTCTCCCAGACTTCTGGATCGGGAATGCTCTCACTGCACATGCAATGGCTGCATATTTTAGTCGCGAGGAGGGTGTTGCATGAAGGCTTGTTGGTTGCCCTGTGTACGACCGGTGCCCAGTGCTTTGGCTTTTGTGTGAACTGCTGGTATTAATCCATGTGGTTTGTGATCACGGGGAGTGGGTGCAGCTCTGTGGATGAAAATGGAATGTTAGTCCAATTGCTCCCTGCGGTAGCGCGTCCACTCCCTGCTGGCGCCGGTAGGCTTGCATGCAGTCGTTCCCAAGACCGTGACGGTGATGTGGGAAGTGTACCGCAGCGCCATGAGGCGCAGGGTCTCCTAATGTTATCCCTCAGTGGTGCGCTGCAGTTCCAGACATTTTTCCCAGGGTGTTGGCCGTAGCGGACGACTGCCACTTGAAAGCAAGCCGCTACGGCCAATGCAGGAGGGCTGCCTCTTATGCAGGTGGGAGCCTGACGATGATGACCCAAACAACCCCCCCAACCATCCACCCACCCACTTGCAGGGACGCCAAGGGGCAGAAGTAGCACCTGTGAGCAGAGGGACAGCTGTCCCACTGTCACTCGAGGACTTCTTTTTTCTCATTGGCTTGGAACAAGCAACATGAACAATTTCTAAAACTCCAAACCAGTGCGCCAACCCAGAAGTACCAACCGGCACACTTACTCAGCCTTGATGGCAACTCCCCTGACTTGGCCTGATCCGTGGGGCCCATTGAGTACAGCATATCTGCACACAAGTTGGCATTGGGCCCAGTGCGTCACCACATGACCAGCCACAAACAGGGGTAGAACATGGAACCCCCTCTGCCAACCCCCGTCTCCCCCAAATCGGCGGCCTACTTTCGACTTTACCGATTTGCTCTGCCAATTTGTTGGCTTTCTGGATTTTGCTGATTTGTTCTGTCGAGTTGTTAGGGTTTCTGGGGCACCTGATGAGAAAAAAGGGTACAATGCTCTGAGATGTGCATCATTTACTTTTTTTGTGTCATTAAAGTTTTTGTTAAAATGTTCATTGTTCAAGTTGACAGCATGAAGTCTTGTTACTGTGGTCCCTTGGGATTCTTTGTCTCCTGCTGATCAAACTTTTCTGTGGGACAAGCACCTTGATGCTGGTGAGGGTGCAATTTGTGACTTCTGTGTTTTCTTTGCACACCTCAGTTCAGTCTTCTCGGGTCAGTCTTCTAGGGGAGTCTTCTAGTGCTGCCACAGAGTCTGCTGCTCACCCACCCAGCACATCACAGTCAGATGGTCAAAAGGGTTCGCAAAGGATTCGCAAAACCTTCGCAACCTAAGACTAAGAAGACCCAAGAACCCCCGTGTGCTGAAAAATGGTTCAATCACAACCAGGGTTGGAAAATTCGGAAAGTACGGTCTGTATGGCAACAACGGTGTGCTGTATTGTTGACTGTGCGGGAAAGGCACGGAAGGACTCACGGACGAAGTGTGCATTTGCCTTTTTTTGTGGCAGGCTTTGTTTGTGCATGAAAAAACAGAGTTTCCATCAGGTTGACCAGTCTAAGGTAGGTAATAAAAATTTAAGCAGTGGGATATTATCGACATACCCATTTTTCACCAAAGCAACTTGCCACTGACCTGGATCACAGTTGCAGAGCTGCTTTGGGGGAAGGCTTCACCATGCCCAGGAAGCCGCTCACCCAAGGCTTCGGATCTCAGGACACTGGGAGGCGCCTAACCACCCCAGGTACTGTTGTATTGTGGGCACCGACCGCCCTCAACGTGGGAGGTGTTCCAGAAACTTGCCTCCATGGCATAGACTCCCCTGCTGCTCGCGCTGGCAGAGGCTTCACATGTAATCATTGCCAGACTTTGAAGCTGGGGCAATGCTGCCCACTTTCAAAGGTACTGGGGCCCCTTTTCAGAAGTGATGCTGCCACATGCCAAAGGCAGTTCTTCCCCATTTCAAACGGCACGGCTGCCCAATATGAGAGCCAATGCTACCGCATTCGAAAGGCACAGGTGCCAATCCAAGGGCATTCATGCCTAACACTGCAAGCAGTGATGCTGTATTCCGAGGCGCTGCATTTGGAATGGGACAACAGTGGGGTCGAAATGGAAAGGCACTGCCTTCTTATTGACTGGAGATTTCCAAGACTTCACAGCACACAACTCGGGAAATCGGAGGCTGTGTGCCAATGGGTTCCAAGTGTCCAAATCTGTGCAAAATGGCAGCATTGTCTTCGGAATTGGGCAGCATGGCCATCTGAATGGAGCACCATTGCTTTTTAGAAAAAGCTGCGTGAGAGATTTTATGGGATGCATGTGTGAGCATATGTCCTGCGACACGGCATTCGGGCTGGTGGCCTTACGGGTGCAGTATATCCACACCCCACACCCCAAAGCCAGAGCGACCCCCGCAAATCGGCAAAGAAATCCCAACAAATTGGCGGAACAAATCCTTCAAATGTAGGACCAGTGCACAGACCACTAGGGTACTACTGGCTGTGACTAACATGCTACTGCTCAAGGACCATATACAGACCAAGGGGTGAATTTTCTTCTCGGAAATTCAGAGACATTTGGGTTTCTGCATGACTCCAAGTGCACAACAACCAAAAGGAAGGTGTTTTTGGGGCCTGCCTTCAAAATGTAACATATCTTTTCGCAACAGAGAGCATTGCTTTAGAAATGTGTCAGCATGGACTCAGAATGCAGCTCTGAATGGAGCGAACGTGGGTGCACTAGTTTTGGGTCATGGCTGCACGGCCTTCGGATCGCTGCAGCAGTATGGGGATGCCTTCAGAGGGGGCACCACTGCATTTCAATTACGGTCCTGCCAACCACTGTTGCTTGACCTCCAGCTCCTGTGAGTTGGCCACTCAACCTCTGTCAGCCAACCATCACTACATTCTCTGCCGAAGCATTTTGGAAGAGTTTTTTTTACCCTGTCACTGCATACAGCCCCGCCTAGCCCTGCCTCCTCTTCTGGTTTCTCAGGCCATGCAGTTGGGAATGCAGCTGTTGGGCTCCGCTTTTGGCGGAGGCGGCGGAGCCGGTGGAAAAGGTGGTGGCGGTGGTCAAGGCTACCAGCAACAAGGTGGTTGCTACTTTGATGGTCAACTAGCAGTCGCTGAAACAAGTTTTAACAGCCATTGATACGAGTGCTTAGATCATGTTCCGTTGAGTGTCTTAGTATATACAATTAAGGCTCGTGATCTACTTGGTAGAGCGCTAGGACGGTTGTCAAAATGTATCGATTCAAATCCCTGCGCAGGGTTTCATTTTGGGTCCAGCCAATACTTCCTGTGCGGTTGACACCAGAAGGGTTCATGGTCTGCCAGAGCGCAGGGATGTTGGCCTTTTACCAAGAGGCCACAGGTTTCTGCTGGAATTAAAGTTGCAGCACTGTCCTCTCATGGAAATCTAGAATTTCGCCAGCAAACATGGTCATTTAGCAGTCACTGAAAGAAGTTTTGACAGCCATTGAAGGTTAACTAAACAGTATTGCGTGTCTACACACGTACACGTTAGGTCCGTGATCTATGGCAGAGTGCGGGGATGTTCGCTGGGATGTACCGGTTCGAATTCCTGGGCAGGGCGTCATTTTTGGGTCCAGCCAGTCACTGTCTGCCTGCACCTTTGCTACTCCCTGCCCCCAGAATCCACCGACAGGACTTACAACTTATTGCCCCCGCTCCCCCCCACAGCCTTCCTGCATTAAGTCTTCAAGAACCGAGGGATCTGCCAGCTGCGGACCCTCCAGGACCGGGCAGTGCATACCGTTGCATTTTTCGGCTGTCAAGGGACGCCCAGGCCTACTTTCAGGCCAGGCAAAAATACGGTACGGGAGCGGAGGGGGGTTTCCGTGCGGGGGAAAATATGAATCTACAAATTCTGGCGCGACAAAATCTGTGCCACTTCTTAACACTGAGCGAACAAATTATGTATGGTTCCCAATAATTGCTCATGAGAAACAGTGGGCGCTTGCTGTTATTACCTGCACAAATCCTTGAAAACACCGAACAAATTGCGTACAAAATTTTCGTACAGAATTTGAATTGCAGAAATTCTAGCTTGCATAACCCCCCCCCCCCCCCGCCCCCGTACCATGGTTGTGTTCCTTCCATTGTGTGGTGGATGGAAAAAGAAACAAATGAAATACGGTTCTCATGTAGAATGACTGACCCAAGTCCACGGCATATTTTCATCCCACCTGAGGGCATGTGGCCTACAGGGGCCCCTGCGGGGAAGGGGACGCTTCCACGCCAAACATCTGCAGCGGTCGGTGTGGCTCTGGCCCACCTCCCTTTGTGCCTGCAAACTATGTGCCTGCAGACCAAGATCTCCCACAACACGCAGTGGACCCTCACAATGTCTTGAGCAACCAAAATCAATGGTTGTGGTCAACTTTTTGACCAATTCTCCACTCATTTTGCTTGAAAACCATTCGCTGTGTCTGATAGCCCTGTCCAAATACACGTGTTTTTTTTCCCGTGGTGGTCGTTGCTCGTGTCGAGGAGAGGTTGCGGAAGGTAGCACCTGCGTGGGGGAGTGCACGTCCGCGGTCTTGCAGGATCGAAGTTTGTGGCAGCCGAAGTGATCATGTTCAGTGGATGTGCAGATGGTCAGACTTCTGCGGACGTGGCAAATGTCAGCCAATTCGGAATGGCCCCAGGTTCCAGATGCTGTGGGCTTGGGAATGCAACGGCGACAACACAGTGGGTGCCAGGGGGGGCTAGTGGGACGGGCAGTGCTGGGGCGGATATTGGATTTATGCAGGGGGGTGCGTGTTGAGCAGCAAATCTCGTTTCAACGCCCTGCCCCCTGGGTGCTTCCTCCCCGCGGTGCGCACTGCTTGAAACAGGAGGACGCCAGAGATGGGTGCAATGTGTGCGAAGTGCTCTTTGGCAACTGCCAAAGCATTCCAACTGCCCTTACATGGAGGCCACACGAACGACTGTCGGTGGCCCGGACGCTAGAATTCAGAACAATTGAATATTGCATTTTCTGGACTCAATAGGATGAAAGGATAGGGAAAGGGGGGGCTGGCTGTGACACACTGGGGACCGCACAGCTGAGGCTGCACAGTGTGTGTCACGCTGTGTGGCACCCACTGTGTACTGTTACCGGATGTGTGACACCCATTGTATGCCACGCAGCATGCCACAGCAGAGTATTCACGTAGCACACTCCGTGTGTGGAACTGAATCCTCATCATTTTGGGAGACAAATTATTCCTCAATGATTCTTTCAATGCTGTCGCTCAGCCCCCCCCCTCGCCCCCCTTGGGTGCCGCTTACGGACGGGCTGTGTGTGGTTCAGCGGGGGGGATCGAAAATTGTTACAAAAGCTGTGGTACTCCTTTTGAGGGGTGGAATTGCGGATGTTGTGACAGCATACACATGGTAGGATTCAAAAGGATGCGTTTTGCTGCCTCTAGGCCTGCCTAGTGGTGTCTATGGCTTGTTTGAATGCGGAATTGCTGTTTGCACTGAAAATAGGGTCCAATTCACCTTGCAGGGGTTGCCAAATCAAAACCACCCAGGCCTACAGATATGGGAGCACACCACATTACCCCCGTTTTTGAACCGGTTCACGTATCATACCAAGGGGTGACGTTTTGTGGTTTAACTGGTTGTACAATCTATATTCTGTCGAAGTACCCGCCGATGAGTTTTGGTTGAGGCCCCCTGAGACCCTCCCCCCATCCCAACTGAAAACCAATGTTTTAGGGGCTGGGATGGGGATCGAAACAGTCACCCCCTCTTTTTTCGATTGAAAATCGCAATTTTTTTATATCTGATTTTGAGCCAAAAAAGCATTTTCGGGTCGCAACTCCCTTGGGCTTGGTGAGGCGGATTGGGCAGTTTATGCAGTTTCAGCGATTTTTTCAGCGTTTCTGGTGGCCTTAATGACCCTGTTGTGCCCCCCTAGAGCTGTGGGATCGGGGATGTTGTGACAGTATGCCCATGCTGGGGTGCAAACGGACATGTTTTGCAGCCTCTGGGCCTGCCTAGGGCCCACCATGGCTAGTGTGAGAGAAGCAAAATCACTGTTTGTACACTGCTCTCCCATCTCTCTGCCAACCCTCTGCCCACCCTCTCCCACCCTCTCCCGACCTCTCCCAACCCTCTCCCACCCCTCTCTCACCATCTTCCATGGTTAGCTGAACATTGACCTTTTGTGGCAACTACTGACGCCCCCCTTTGGGTCATCATGTGGTGACAACGGACGTGATATCAACCCATGGTGAGCCATGTATCACCCATTGGGGCCCCTATAGTGGTGCTATTGGCCCTGAACAAGGCCCTTTTGGGCTATTTTGCGCAATGTCGGGCAAAATTTGGTTTGTTGCGGCCACTATGCGTGGATTCAGAGCCGGCCCCCAGTCGACTTTTTTCTTGTGTATGGACCCCCTAACCAATGGCATGGGTCCCACATTCTATCTCAGTCACCCCGGATCGCCCCCCCCCCCCCCCCTTGGGGGCCCCATTGGTAAGGACTCAGCCATTGTCAGCCCAGCATGGGTCGGCTGAACCAGTGGGATTTTGGGTGACCTGGTCATCATTTGGTGACAACAAAAGTACATATAAACCCACGGGGAGCCGTGTAGCACCAATTTGGCCCACCGGTTGGTGTCCACGGGGGCCGAGTGGAGGCAAGATCAGCCAATTTGTGTAGATGCAGGGGAAACCCGTGGGCCACTTTGTGGTGTGCTTTTAGGGGCAATTGTTTGCAAGGTGGACTTGCTGACGGCAATAGAACTGTGTTTTTTGTTTAGATTGAGCTGTTGGCGGGCTTAGGAACCCTGTGGTACCCTCTCGGGATATGGGATCTTGTGACAGTGTACCCAGGGTATGATGCAAAAGCACATGTTTTGCTGCCTCTAGGCCTGCCTCATGGTGGCCGTGGCCTGTTTGAAAGCCACGGCATTGCTATTTACTACACGTACAATAGGCTCATAATTGCAATTGTTCAGACAGCGTTTTCACCGGCTCTGCGACCCATGGTACCCCTCTAGAGGGTACTGGGGATGTTGGGGAGCCCTACCTAGGGTGGCCATGGCCCGTGCGAAAGATGCAAAATCACTGTTTCTACACTGTCTGGAGACGAACAATGTTTCCAACTTCCTCCCCAAAACTTGAACAATTGTGCTCATCTGTACAGGGGGGGGGGAAATTCCGCGGGGGGATTTTTCCGCGGGGAAAATTCCGTATTTCAACTTGGTGCGGAATTTTCCCCTCATTTTTCGAGGGGAGGTGCGGAATTTTCCCCGTGCGGAATTTTGTCCATGTAAGCCACCGTACCACCGTATGCCTTGTGCTTCGCCGCGCGCTCCCATTTGTTTTGTTCCCGCTCTTCTGCAGTTGTTGTCAACGAACAGGGAAGGGGGGGCAGGAAGTCGAATAATTTGTGAATGGCGGGCCACGCCATCTACAGAGGTGATCTCAGGCACAATGGTCATTGCCTTCTCCCAGGATCTTTTGGGGATCGCAATCCCAGGATCCCTTTTGCTTCCAATGCACTGAAGATTTGGGAGGTGCGGAATTTTCCCCTTGATTTTTTGGACAGGTGCGGAATTTTCCCCATGCGGAATTTTCCCCCGCGGAAAAATCCCCGTACAGAATTTCCCCCCCCCCTGTACCAACACGCATACTTACTTCGCTTTTATGGCAACCCCCGTTCCACCACCACCGCTGGTGTTTCTTTGTCTCCTGCAGGTCCTGGAGGTGCCGGAGGGGCCTGCACAAATGCCATGATCTCTGTCTTGCAGCAGAAGCCACAGATCACCATCATCGAACTGCTGGAGGAGGTGTTTACTCTCTCCCCCAGGCCTGGCGCCAAACCACTTAACGTCTTGAGCCCTGGTGAGGACTGTGGTCCGCAGCGGCAGTAGGCCCAAGTTTTGGTGTGCAGGAATTAGAAGGCGCGAGAAAGCAGTCATCTGATGAGGAGTAAGGTACACTGGGGCAGCAGGCCCATGTTGTTCTTGTGCCAAAGGTGGAGGGTTACAGTTTCCCTGTTGCACCTGTTTTGGAAGCTAAATACAGCAATCGTCCTGCCCTCTGACAGACAAGACGAACCGGATGATGTGCCGCCATGGCCCTACAAACAGTGCCCTGAGAAAAGAAGTGTTGGATAGCCTGTGCTGACTACATGACGCCTGTCTGCCCGGGGTGTGGCAAGGCAGATGTGCTGCGGCATAGGAGGGTAAGCGTGCACCGTGTACACGGCTGTGGGAGTGTGTGGCGATGTTCAGGAGATGCCTCACATGCAAACCGAAGTATGTTTGCCAAGTGTGTGACAAGAGCTTCTTGAGCACATGCCCCTAGTGAGATGCGGAAAAGACGCCGCCGCCCACTCAGGGGGGGGGGGGCGGGAGACGCCAGAACTGGGAACCTGAGCCCAGAGCTGGGCTCCTTTGTTGTCCAGACTAGAATGGTCCTCTGGGCTTGTCTGTCTTGCTGATGGACTACCAGACCCGCCCATGTTGAGCGCTGGAGCAGAGATGGTGCTGGTCAGCTATGGCAAGCCATGTTGGAATGGCTCTTCCTAGGGGCCGGTCCTGATGGCATCCCCGTCGCCAGAGGGCTGGAGTCCATGGCTTTTGCCCACAGCAGGAGGTATCAGGTGCTCTTGTAGTTGGGATTACTGTGGAGACCATTGAACACTGGGCCTGTCAAATACAAAATTGATGAGGGGTGTCATTCGCAGGGGCGGCAGGCCCTGTGCAGAAACCAAGGTGTGCTGGGTAGCAGTGGCAATCTGCACCTCAGATGCCAATCAATGAGGAATGTGGCACATAGGTAAGCCTATGTTGTACCTGTACAGGGACCAAGGCATGTTGGATGGCAATTGATTGGTCCCGTGGGATTCTGCCGTGCGATGTCTCCCACAAACAGTTACACGAAACGCAGTATGCATCTGAGAGGGGCACGCGCTTAACAATAGTTCAGCCGATACACAGTGATTTCACGTGAGCTAGAACAGTCTGATGCCAATGCAATGGCCAGGGCTGCAGAGTTGGCAGTGAAACAGGTGTGGCAACACAGCGGTCTTTACAACAATTGGAAAAGCGGTTGAAGGCAAATTGAGTTTGATCCGACCTCTTTGTGTGGGTATGTGGTGTTGTGCAGGCATCCATCACAGCTAGACCCAAACATGCACCTCAACTTGATGGCTGGACAGCTAGAAGGTAGTTCAGACAAAAACACAGTACACACTTTGCCATGTTTGACTGTTCTGACAAAAGTTTGCATATTGAGGGGGGGGCGGTACAATGACTACCTAGACCTCATTCCTATCTCCTTGACCCTTCGGCGATAGGCAAGCCATGGTAGTGCTCCTAGATGAGCAGTCTTTTACCGTAGCATATTCAGGTGTTGGCTAACGGGGGGGGGGCTTACCTGTGAGGCCCGACCCCCCCCCCCCACCCTCCAAACCCATACTAGTGAGCAGCTGGTTCCGCAAACACCGAGGTTGAGTGTACACCGAGGAAGACATCCAGACACCAGGCAAAAACACATAGATCCTGTGTTGACCATGTCGTGCACCATGGGCTGTTTCATACAAAGGGCACTAGTGAAAATGGGCTAGGTGCCTTTCTGCAACACTTGGATCATGGCGAATTTTTTTTGCAGAACAGATCAACCCTCCCCTTTGAGGATGCTTGCTTTTTCCCACTGCACAACAATTTGTGACATGCAACCCACAGACAAATGTAGAGGCAAGCAGCGCTGATGCATGTCCCTGTGACGGGAGAAATCTTTTTATAACAGATATAGGGGGCGTACCGTGCGCTGTGTGCGCGCTGTGCGAAAAGTTGGCTGTTCTCCACCACCGGGAGTTCGGTAAGTTCAGAAGATTGAAAGGACGTCATTGAATGGCTGCTGCAGTGGACGGAGCTATAGGGGGCAGAATTTAGGTCCCTGGGACCCATGGCAAGCATCAGATGTTTGAATTTTTGAGTTTTGAATTAATTGTGCATGATTCCGCAGGTGGGTGGTTTTCAGGGTTGTTACCTGGATAATCACCGTAATAATTGGCGCTGTGCGCGCACTGTGCGAAAACGCCCCCATACAACACAAAAACGAAGGAAAGGCCGAAGCAGTGGAAACCCGTAGGCACCAACACCTCTACAAACAGTATTGCAAAGGGAACTGCATACGGTGCTGATGGACAGCGGACAAACGTGACTGCACAGCATCATGAATTCGTTGTCAAGATGCACGCATACTGGTGAGGGGGTGCGTCATCCACATGGGAGTTGCTAACGGCTTTCTCCCCCAACTAACTCACTCGTGCCTAGGACAAACATGTCCCACCCTCAAACACCTACACACTTGATCACAGACTGAATCATGCCCCTATTGGATTTTGCCCCTGCTCCATCCCTCATG
This sequence comes from Eutreptiella sp. 'Long Island Sound 2002', assembly GCA_964036045.1. Lineage (NCBI taxonomy): Eukaryota > Euglenozoa > Euglenophyceae > Eutreptiales > Eutreptiaceae > Eutreptiella > Eutreptiella sp. 'Long Island Sound 2002'. The sequence continues at coordinate 166,108,688 of OZ038378.1, forward strand.
ATATGTATGTGACCCTGGTTGCAGATGGTTTCAGGTGTAACAAAGGAATCAAATGTGTTCCAAGACCAATGGTATTGTTCTGGCGTCAAAGAAACACGGGCTGTGTCCTTTTTTCCTTGTGCCCGACGCTGGATGCTGCACCCCCACAGCATCCACCCTCCTGTAGGCGGGTCCCCTGGTGGCAACGTAGGTTTACCCCCTCATAGCCAAGACCCTCATCACACCTTTTCTTCAAGTGGTGTCCCCCTCAGTATGGGGAGCGAACCTTGGGCCTTGCCCTTCACCATGGAAAAGTGTGGCGCAATGTTCCCCGTCACTTTTCAGGATCGTGGTGGAAATTTTCCCGTTCGAAATTTGTGAGGACTAAGATTTTCCCGTACTAAACCCCCCACCCCTGTATCCAATTGAAACTGATTCTGTTGTCGGGTTTGGGTGTCCAGTGTGTGCCACTTCTCCATGTCCCACAGTGAGTCTTGTGACATGCCTGCCAGAGTCTGATACAGCTGTGTGAGACATGCCATTTATTGTCCAGTCCGAGGGGGGCGGCCTGTTCGAATTCCAGACCCCCCCCCCCCCGCCTCCCCGCCAGATCCCCCAAAGTTTGCGAACCTGTCTTTCTCCAAATTGAGATTTTGGGGGAAAGTGTTGGCGCCGAAGGCTCCGAATTTTTTTTTTGGCCTCCTGATGGGGGGGGGGTTTTTTACCCCACGTGTCTATACTCAAAATACTCAGAATTTGGTAGAGAATTCACAAATGGGTGAAAAACACACAACAAAAATTTGACCCCCGACCTGACCTCTGTGTCGGACCTTGGCTGATGGGATCCTGAGCTAATGGGCAAATTTTTCTGAAAATGGTTTTTACCCCAGTTGTGTATGTGTGTTGGGGTACCCACCGACCCCTCCTGGGGAGCCTGGCGCCTGACCAGCCGACCCACCTACCCCCCCCCCCCCCCAGACCCCCAAAAGTTTTCGCACCCGGTTGGGGTCTAGAATTCGACAAGGCCGCCCCCCTCGGTCCAGTCCATTCCCTTCCCGAGACTTCTTCTTTTTTTCCTTCAATTTTTCAGCCCTGACAACTCACGTGTGTATCTAAGTGTCACAGTCACCCCCAGAGCCCTCGGTCGCAAATGTTTCCCTTTGTGCCTTGCTCTCTGCAGATGCGGAAGATCTTGGAGCGCAAGGGATTCAAACAAGTGCCACAGCTCAGTACGTCACGTCCCATTGATATGGGCCAGCCTTTCACCTTTGGATTACTTAACCACTGAGGCCGAGTGGAAGCACACGCACACCTCTCACACGACACCAGAGGGGCATGGGATGATGTGCCATTATTCGTCGGACAGAAGCACAACACGGGAACATGCAGGTGAACAGAAGTGGGACGCATGTAAGGGAGCAGACAACTGCAGCCCGATCTGTGCGGCTGTTCAATGTTGGGTGGTGGGGGGGCAGGTGCCATACAGGCTCTGTCTACGATGCGCATACGGAGGGGGATGGGTTTCCATTTAGGACCAGCAGTCCCCTGCACCGGAACCTGAGAGGGGGAGGGGAGCGGTGTATGTGATCAGTGCAGCTGCATGCGCCAATAGCCGCCCCCCGCCCCCGCCTACACACAGACGTCCTCACCCACTCCCTCGTGCAAAATGGGAAGGAATAATGATGGGGGGGAAATCCTTCAACAAAGGCCCTACCAGTACCCTCCCCGCTGCTCCCGGTGCAACGGTGCAGGACGTCCTGAAGTGGAACGACATGGGACGGAGCGAGGCGGGATGCAAAGCGTGTCGTATGAGGCAACCGCTCTTACCCCAGGGAGGTCAGGCGGGAGCCACGCGGAACCCGAAGGCAGAGAAGCACTGAGCAATGCGAAGCACATGTTGTGAACTGAGATGGCGATGACGGCCGTGCGAAGGCAGGCGTGGCTGGAGCAAAGTGGCGTGTCCACGCTTGACCTTTTAAGGCCCCTCTGCCCCCGCACACACACACGGCAACCCCCGTCCCCCACAGCCGCACTTCCTCAGTCTTTATGGCACCCCCCCCCCCCACACACACAGTGCGACCTGTGTACCCGCATATGGCTGATTCAGTGCGCCCCAGAAAGGGGCTGCGGCCCCAGCAGCCTGCATAGGTCACGGGGATTGTCTCCTTTAGCCTCCGTGGCAAAGTGGCAAAATGCAAAGCACCAACTTCGTCTCAAAATGGCACATCCACAGGTCTTCGAAAACCAAAAATGAAAAGATTTCGACGAATGATTTTCGATTGACTGCCACACGGCCGTTGGAGGTATCTCAGCAAATAAAGGTCACGTGGAACGAGGACTGAACGAAGATTTGGGGATCGGGAGGGGGGGGAGGGGACGGGGACTCATTTGTCAGTGTACTGGTTGACGTGCGCGATATATGTCATGCGCACACACATATGGGTAGAATGGGTTTGCGTTTGACCAACAGATTTTTGATGGCTGTTGGTGGTGATATTCCATGGCCCAGCTATGTTTTGTTGTGTTTTCATGAGTGCAGTGCATGCTTTGTGTGCCATTTGGTGTGTCATATGTGGAATGTCAGAGGACGATTTCACAGCAATGCGTGTTGGGCTCATAGTGAGGCGGTGCGCATGTGGTTGTGGGACACGGGGTTTGTGGTTGATTGTCGAGCGGGGCGCTCTTACCCGTGCATTGCAGTGGGTAGGACATGCGCACGCAAACAATGCACCGCAGGACGTGGAGCATCAGGTACTGTGATGCTTCGATGCGCATGCCCCCAATACCTCCTGCTGCTGGGCTCGTTGTTGAGTCATGCCTGTGCACAACCAGCAGCACAGGAATTTATGGCGCACAACGTTGCGGTGTGGCGATCGGACCGGGTTGGGTGGGGGCTTCACCAGCATGCCGGCCTTGCTCCTGTGGCCCGTGATTGCATACTGTTTGGCCGCGTGGGCGTCTGCCCCGCCCCACACCCAATATGGTGGGCGGTGCGCAGTCTGCTTCAGTGGGCGCCGTGCGACGGACCAATGGCTTTTGGAGTGGTTTTGAGTGCTTTTGGTGCTTTTGCGTGCCGGGTCGTGGGTCGAGGGTGGAAGTGGCACTATCAAAACCCGAATTTCCCAAGCCAACCAGCAACAATGGCGCACTGGGGGACGTGTATGTTGTAATTCGTGTAATTTTTTTTCGCTGTAAATGCGCGTAACAAAAAAACCGTATAGTCGTGTAATTTTTTTTTTCCGCTGTAAGTCGTGTAAGCCGGCTTACACGACTTACAGCGAAAAAAAACAAATTACACGACCTGACGGTTTTTTTGTTACACGCATTTACAGCAGAAAAAAAAGGCGGCCTTGCCCACTTGTGGGCCACTTCTGATTTTGCCCCCCGCTCTGAAGCGGTGGGGCTCCCCGATACGGCAGGGGTGAGGTAGCCAATTTGCCCGCTTGTGGGCCACTTCTGATTTTGCCCCCCGCTCTGAAGCGGTGGGGCTCCCCGATACGGCAGGGGTGAGGTAGCCAATTTGCCCACTTGTGGGCCACTTCTGATTTTGCCCCCCGCTCTGAAGCGGTGGGGATCCCCGATACGGCAGGGGTGAGGTAGCCAATTTGCCCACTTGTGGGCCACTTCTGATTTTGCCCCCCGCTCTGAAGCGGTGGGGCTCCCCGATACGGCAGGGGTGAGGTAGCCAATTTGCCCGCTTGTGGGCCACTTCTGATTTTGCCCCCCGCTCTGAAGCGGTGGGGCTCCCCGATACGGCAGGGGTGAGGTAGCCAATTTGCCCACTTGTGGGCCACTTCTGATTTTGCCCCCCGCTCTGAAGCGGTGGGGATCCCCGATACGGCAGGGGTGAGGTAGCCAATTTGCCCACTTGTGGGCCACTTCTGATTTTGCCCCCCGCTCTGAAGCGGTGGGGCTCCCCGATACGGCAGGGGTGAGGTAGCCAATTTGCCCACTTGTGGGCCACTTCTGATTCTGCCCCGCGCTCTGAAGCGGTGGGGATCCCCGATACGGCAGGGGTGAGGTAGCCAATTTGCCCACTTGTGGGCCACTTCTGATTTTGCCCCCCGCTCTGAAGCGGTGGGGATCCCCGATACGGCAGGGGTGAGGTAGCCAATTTACCCGCTTGTGGGCCACTTTTGATTCTGCCCTCCGCTCTGAAGCGGTGGGGCCAGGGTTTTGCTTAATGTCCGTCCTACCCTACCCTGGGGGGGGGGTGGGTGGGTGGGTCTGGCAGAATTTCAGGGTGGGTGGGTGTCCAACCACCCCCCCCCCCCCCCCGGGGTAGGGTGGGACTTTGTGGGGGCCTTGGGTCTATTGAGCCAGTGCCACTTCTTTCTTTCTTCTGTTGCAGGTTCCGTGTAACATGGGCTAGGATTGTTTGTGCTTTGTGCCGGATGCGGAGGGGGTAACGCTAGAACCCCACAGTTCCTGTGTCTGCCCCACGCCCATAAAGGGGCTAGGATGGGTGGGTGGGTGGGTGGGTGTCAGCCCCCCCCCCCCCTGGGGGGGGCGGGACATTTGTCGGTCTGTGGGTATGCCAAAATTCTGGGTGGGTGGGTCCCTGAATTAACCCCCCCCCCCCCCCCTAGGGTGGCTAAGCAAAACCCTGGGTGGGGCTCCCCGATACGGCAGGGGTGAGGTAGCCAATTTGCCCGCTTGTGGGCCACTTCTGATTTTGCCCCCCGCTGTGAAGCGGTGGGGCTCCCCGATACGGCAGGGGTGAGGTAGCCAATTTACCCGCTTGTGGGCCACTTCTGATTTTGCCCCCCGCTCTGAAGCGTTGGGGCTCCCCGATACGGCAGGGGTGAGGTAGCCAATTTGCCCACTTGTGGGCCACTTCTGATTTTGCCCCCCGCTGTGAAGCGGTGGGGCTCCCCGATACGGCAGGGGTGAGGTAGCCAATTTGCCCGCTTGTGGGCCACTTCTGATTTTGCCCCCCGCTCTGAAGCGGTGGGGCTCCCCGATACGGCAGGGGTGAGGTAGCCAATTTGCCCACTTGTGGGCCACTTCTGATTTTGCCCCCCGCTCTGAAGCGGTGGGGATCCCCGATACGGCAGGGGTGAGGTAGCCAATTTGCCCACTTGTGGGCCACTTCTGATTTTGCCCCCCGCTCTGAAGCGGTGGGGCTCCCCGATACGGCAGGGGTGAGGTAGCCAATTTACCCGCTTGTGGGCCACTTCTGATTTTGCCCCCCGCTCTGAAGCGGTGGGGATCCCCGATACGGCAGGGGTGAGGTAGCCAATTTACCCGCTTGTGGGCCACTTCTGATTTTGCCCCCCGCTCTGAAGCGTTGGGGCTCCCCGATACGGCAGGGGTGAGGTAGCCAATTTGCCCACTTGTGGGCCACTTCTGATTTTGCCCCCCGCTGTGAAGCGGTGGGGCTCCCTGATACGGCAGGGGTGAGGTAGCCAATTTGCCCGCTTGTGGGCCACTTCTGATTTTGCCCCCCGCTCTGAAGCGGTGGGGCTCCCCGATACGGCAGGGGTGAGGTAGCCAATTTGCCCACTTGTGGGCCACTTCTGATTTTGCCCCCCGCTCTGAAGCGGTGGGGATCCCCGATACGGCAGGGGTGAGGTAGCCAATTTGCCCACTTGTGGGCCACTTCTGATTTTGCCCCCCGCTCTGAAGCGGTGGGGCTCCCCGATACGGCAGGGGTGAGGTAGCCAATTTACCCGCTTGTGGGCCACTTCTGATTTTGCCCCCCGCTCTGAAGCGGTGGGGATCCCCGATACGGCAGGGGTGAGGTAGCCAATTTGCTCACTTGTGGGCCACTTCTGATTTTGCCCCCCGCTCTGAAGCTGTGGGGATCCCCGATACGGCAGGGGTGAGGTAGCCAATTTGCTCACTTGTGGGCCACTTCTGATTTTGCCCCCCGCTCTGCAGCGGTGGGGCTCCCCGATACGGCAGGGGTGAGGTAGCCATTTCGCCCACTTGTGGGCCACTTCTGATTCTGCCCCTCGCTCTGAATTTTGTCCCCTTTTGTTTTTGCCCTTCGTGTATGCAACATTGTCCTTCAAGCAATGCTCTGCGAATGGCACCGGGGCATACACGAAGAAATCGGCCACAATGAGTTCCGTGGGCACGGATGATACCCTATGAATACACATGCAATGTACTATTGCTTGGCTGTTTGGGACTCTCTACCCATGATCTGACGAAGGAGCTTATTCGTCATTCAACGGTGAAGAGCCACAAACCCATGATATGGTGCAATGCATGTGGGGGACCGACAATGAAAGTGCATTTCCTATTTTCGGCTGCTATGCCACTTGGACATTCTCTGGATTACCTTCAGCCTCCGGCTTGGCTGTCCCCCCTCTTTTGTGTGTGACATTTCCTCTTTGCTAGTGTGTAATATGTGCATGTGCACAATGGGCTGCCACATCATGTTTCCATCATGAATTCCCCTCATGTAAGTGCACCTTACGATCCGTTTCTATTTTTTTCGTTTTTCTGGTGCACATATCGTGGGACGTTGATAACCCAAGGACCGTTCCTTTTGTTTTGTGTTGTACGTACGTAGGTCCTGTTTCCATCATGAATTCCCCTCATGTAAGTGCACTTTCCGATCTGTTTCTATTTTTTCCGTCTTTTGGTGCACATACCGTGGGGCTTGGATAACCGAAAGGACCGTTGCTTTTGTTTTCTGTTGTATGTATGTAGTTCGGAAGCTCACCTGGGCAACCCCTTGTGCATGCGTGCTAGTGGGGGGTGGCCGTGACACGGTGTTGGCCGCCCCCCGCATCATACCCCCAAGGGGGGTATGGGTGGCAATTTTTCCAACGAGACAAATTTTGGGTCCGAGTGTGAGGCCGCACCACCCGCCACCCGGTAACACAGCAGAACATTCTTTTTGGCTGAGCTGTGGCTAATACGTCTCCATTGCAAACCAACAATGTCACTTCGGGGGTTAAGCTTGTGCGTTGAATGTGTGGTGTAAGCGGGGAGAGGTGCTTGTAGCCTGGCGTTGTATGGTCCAAGGCCACCACCTCAAGTTGCTATGGCCATACGTACGCACTTGCCAACACCCCCAACCGGCAGTTGTGTGCAACTTCAATATTCCAGCCGGAGAGGGGGAAAAAGAAAAAACTGATGACCGGGGACGCCTGGGGCTCCTCATCTATGTGGAGTCGCGATGCCCAACCCCCTTGTAAAGCGGGCTAAGCGAAATACCACTCCAGAAAGTCTATATATACATCGGGGTAACGTGCCCTTTTGCATGTGACAGATGCAAAGCCCAATAGAGCTTGTAGTCTTCCTACAGGCGTATCTTTTTTCGACCCTTAGATTGTCCAGTGGGCTGTCCCGTCCTGTCTTTGTCGTGCCCTCTTATTTCGCCATGCAAGCCTTGCAAAAGTGGATCGATGACAATGTCGATGTCACTGCGGACCATTGCGACGTGGTCCAATCAAAACCACTGCTGGATGCAATGCGCAATGCAGTCCCCGGGCTGAAGAGTGCACATTATGGCAACCATTTACGCACCATCGGTGCTGTTCGCGATCAAATGCATATCCCAGGTACAGGTACTGTGGGTATATATCGCGAAATCGTGTGGAAGACACAACCCGTGGATAACACGGGCAACAACAAAAGAGCAGAAATGGAGGCTTGGCTTGACAAGTTTTTTTATTGTACCGGGTCAACCACGAAGTGGGTGAAAAAAAAGCCTACCTTGGACCATGCTTTGCAGCACTTCCGTGCCCCAAAAAGAGACATTAGTCTCTTTTTGGAACGCCAAGGCTTCAAAAAGGGTACGGAGGGAGGTGCCCAAGTTTACTATGGGTTGACTTTCAAGCCACCGCAGGGGACTGCAGAAACGTCCTCGGCGGAGGAAGACGCGCCCGATACCCCAACGCCTACCCTTGCAGGTCGGCACACCACACTCTCGGAAGCCATGGCGTCTTGGCGCGAAAAGGGCTTTCGTCGCCGACATGCGTCGTCCAAGACGCATGTCGTGTTGTGGTGTGCCACAAACCCGGCAAAGCCGGGAAGTGACCATGTGCCGAAGTGCCCTGCCACGGTACATGTGCGGTATGTGGAGTCCACGTCTCCTGATGACGTTCCTTTTTGGCAGTCAACGCAGGGGGACACACATGGTGATGCATGTTGCTACCACAACTGGGACGGCAAGGTGCCAAGTTTCGGCAACTGGTTGGGTGATGGTGTAAGGGAAATCATTCTGGAGGCATACTTTAAAACGAATTTGAGGGTTCAGCAGATTGTTCAGCAGCTGCATGGCAAGAATCGCTGCATTGAACATTACCCGGAGCGTTTATCTAGGATGATATCCAATTTCATTGCTAACGTGCGCCGCAAGCAGCATGGCACTGGCTCGAAAGTGACACGAGCGCAGTTGCACAGCATCCTTTCCAGTTTCCCTCGTGAGTCGAGTGATGATGACACACTCATATTGCTTGGTCACACATACCAAACACCAAAAAAGATGTGCATGGTGTTCAGCACATTGCGATGGCTACGCAATGCCCGGTTGCAAGCAATTGAGGCAGAGCGTTGTGGCCTAGCTGTTTGGTTGGCAATTGATGGGACAGGCGAAACCATTTGCGAGAAGAATCGCATTCTGTTGATGTGCACCCTGACGGCGTCGCACAAGGTGGCTATATTGGGCATCGCAGTAGCCGGGTCAGAAAATAAGTTCTCTGTCCGCTACTTTTGTAAAACCATGCGAAGAAAAGTGGAGGCATTGTTCCCTGGCTGGAAATGGCTTGTCCAATATGTTATAAGTGACGGTGCACCTGCAATGGGGGGTTCTGCTCACAAAGTGTGGCGTACCCTGGTAGCATGGTTGCAATGTGTGTACCACGTCTTCCGAAACTTCAAAAGAGCTCTGTCCCAGAGCCTACCCGGGGCTGCTTTCAAGAAGGAGCGTCTTGCACTGTATCAATGCCTCCAGACAATACGGTGTAGTTGGTCTCCCAAGGTTAAGAATGCCGGGTGGAATGCCTTGACCAACCGTCCTTCTACCCGTCCAGAACACTTGGCACATATCAAGGAGCAATATGTGGACCAGCGGTCGAACTGGGCAGTTGGTGACTCTCCTGCCGGCATTCTTGCGGCCACCCCTTCTGAGCCGCATGCACATATGCTGAAGGTGGTCACCGACCATCGAAGGTCCACGTTGGTGGAATTCTTGCAAGTCACATTGCCAAAGATTGCCAAGCAATGGACTAGCCGCCCCTTTGCCTTTTCTGGACGTGCCCCACAACCCGAGCCGTGGATGTGGCAAGAGAGCCAAGCACTGCAGATGGCAGGCTCATTTTTCAACGATGGCGACGCCCTTTTTTTTTTACCAAGGAGATTCCTCAAAAAAACGAGGCTTGAACGGACAACCCATTAAGGAGTATTGACCCATTGATGGTGCTGCCGTGGCCGAATGGAAAGCCACGTTGCGTAAGATAGAGGAAGGGACCTCAATTACGTGGGAGGTGTTTGTAGCCTTTCTCCGCATCCACCGCGTGACAGCAGATAGTTGTACTTGTGCAAACTATTGCACGTTCGCGATGTGTGAGGGTGTGTTGCTGTGGCTCCTCGTAAAAGAACCGAATTTTAAGGTACCCTCTCAATACTCTTGGGAGATTGTTGCCCAACGCCCTTTTAAGTTGGGCCGCATTGAGCGCAAGGTGACTGCACGTGCGGAGCCATCAACAAAGGTTCGCACCCGCCAGTCCGAAAAACTTGCATCCCAAAAGAAAAAGGCAATTGCAAAACGCCGCAGGAAGGTGGTGGCCGGTAGCGATACCAATAGCGACGCTAATGTCTCCACGCTTGCTCTGAACGCACCCAGTGCTGATGAGTCTACGTCTACTACCGTTGCTGCACCCATGGAGGTGCATCGGAGAACTTGGCATTGCCTTAATCTCTTTCGGCCACCTTATGTGTGTGGCCAATGTCACAAGACCGTGTACCTGTGGTGCATGCATTGTGAGGGGTGTGGCTTTTGCCTACACACTTTGGAGTGTCCAGTTCGTGGAAGGGCCCACCCCAGCACGGACAAGTGGCTCTTTCAAAAGTGGTGTCAGGAGGTAGACGTTGAGGAGGTTTTGACCGCCACCCTCCCCAACGAGCCCGTGTCCAGTGACGAGGAGTTGGACGTCCTTTCTAATCCTCTATTGGCTTCTCCCCCAGGTAAGGAGGTGAAGAAAAAAGAGGTCCAGTCATCTGATTCAGAGGTGGACCTCTTTGCGCCTCCCCCTACGGCCCCTGTGCCAAAGAAGAAGGCGAAGGGAAAAAAGGTCTTGCCCAAGGCACCCCCTATCGACCCTCCCAATCCCCAAAGGCGTACTCGGAGCACCATTCCGAGCGAAACAACCCCTTTGGGGGTGGGAGATTGGTTGACCGACAAGGATATCCTGTGTTGGTTGAACCAAGAGGTCTGCCACAATGAAATCGATGAACCACGTGCGTGGACTCTCGCGGTTCCATATATCAAGAGACTCTCCAAGTACATGCAGAGAGTTGAATCCGGCGAAAGAATGACCAACATGACGTGGTGCCGCCGCCACATTTTTGTGGTTAATTCCAATGACAAGGAAGGGTTGCACTGGTTTGTGTGTGCCTTCGATTGTCGTGTCCGGTTGGTTTCACTATTTGGGTTTGGGAACCCCTAAGCTCCACTCATTTGATCCGTGCTTTCTTGTCGGCCTTGAAGAAGCTTTCGCGAACCACCAAGCACCGCGCCTTGGGATTCCAAACGGACGGTTGGTCTTGTGGTTTTCAAAGCTTGAACATCGCAAAGCAGGTGGTGGAGCACCGGGGTACTTTTTCCAATGTGCCCCTTGTCCCAATGGGTGCCGGTTTTGTGGACTATGTGCTCAGCATTGTTAATGCTGATCGTGCTGTGCGGGTCGCTCAAGCGCCCGGTGATGATGTGGAGGGCGTGACCGAGCTTTCTGGCCCTCCTGAGTCCCCCCCCAGCACCCAAGTTGAAGGTGCACTTTCGGCTAAGGAGGACAGTGTTCAGGCCACCCCCACCCCACTCGAAGGCAAGGAGGCCTCCGCCGAGCAGAGCGTGGAAAGCCCGGAGGCCAGGCCGCAACCTTCCGTGGACACTCCCACCGAGGAGGAGGACACCCGTCCCAAGGTCCTCATCCGTGGAGAGTGGCGCAAGGTGCCGGATGGCTACCCAGCAGATGCATCTGGCCAGCTGGAGCGTGACCAGCTTTTCATTGATGACCTGTGCAAGCAGCTAGTGGCAGAGTTGCGCGCCGCTTGTCAGCTTAACGCCAATCCTGGTGCAAAGCCCAAGTCCAGCGACACAAAAACGGACTTGATCTACAAGCGTGCATTCTGCAACTACTTGTAGCGGGTGCATGTTTTGTGGGCTGTATTTTCCTCCGCCGTTTGGTGTACCAATGGTGGAGCGTATAAGATTGCTATAATCTTGGCCCCATGCCAGTGCCTTGGTGGCCTATAATGGTGGCAGTAGCGTTGGCCATGGCCCTGTCGGGACTCTTTTTCTTGAGCTTGATTTTGTTCCCAGTGCAGGCACACTGGATGTTGGCCATGGCCCTGTCAGGACTCTTCTCTTGGGCCTGATTTTGAGTCTAGTGCCAATGACAACATGTGAAACTATGTTATATTGGCCGAGTCCCAACTAATTGGTGGCCACGCAGAGTACTATGTGCTTTGTGGACTCGGCGTCCCATCGTTAAGGTCGCTATGGGGTGCCGTACGGAACCGGCAGCTGTACATATTGCGCATGTATTGCAAAGGTTGGATTTCTTTCAATTTTTCAATTTTTTTAATAATTTACACGACTTACAGCAAAAAAAAAAAATTACACGACTTACCGCAAAAATTAAAAAATTCAATTTTTTTTTATAATTCACACGACTTACAGCAAAAAAAAAAAATTACACGCATTTACAGCAAGAAAAAAAATTACACGACTATACGGTTTTTTTGTACACGACTTACATTTTTCACCTGGGAGACCTCAGCCAGGCACGGGCACTGCCCAGTCCCCATGCGTCGGCCATCTTCATAGGCCTGAGTTGGGCAAGTGGGAATCCTATCACTGACCAGCACCCATACCTGAGTGTCAAGAGGCCCGTCAACAACATGGACGCTGCACGAGATGGTTGACACATTATTACATTCTTGTGGCCGCAACCTGTGTGCCACAGCATTGTGTGGCAGCTCAGCAGGGGGTCCAGTCAAAACCCCGTGTTGATATCTCAGGAGTAAGAAAGGTGGCCTGACTCGAAACTAGGAGCAAAATAGGCAGCAAAGCCTGCTCCTCTCCATCATCATCCAGCCCTCAACCTGTGCCTGAGATGTGCGCTGGGCATGTTCAGGAATCTAGAGAGAGTGGTTTGGTCTTGTAAGAAGAAGTGGCACACAGAGCCCATGATCAGGGCACATGCAAAACAATGGGCAGCTGTCTACTGAGTGTTTGTCGGTGTATGTCCACGTGACCGATTCTTGTTGTATACCACGGGTATGCTCCCAGAAAGTTGCGGTTTACACACTCCACTAGATTTAGAACCAGATGAGGTCATTGCTTGTAGACAACGTGGCTTTGGATATCATGGTACAAAAGGTGCAACAATACATGCAGTTGCACAATGCATATGTGTAGACGAGGTCAGACGTTGTGTCCTCTAGCTTAGGCTGGGCAGTTGGATCGGGGTTGTACCCGCAAGCAAAATAAAAATGCTGTTGGAGCTTGTCCATCAAATCCTCAAGAAACTCTTGGTCAGGTTGCAAAGCTTCTTGGATGAATCCTTTCAACAACATCCCCCAAGCTTCCCCAATGGGCAACCAACTCCTTGCATAGGTGGAAAGATTGATTGCCACATGACCAACCATTTTTTTGAGAGCCCAAGGCCCAAAGATGGTTTGTAACCCTTTTTGTCTCAATTGTTTCATCATTTTTGGACCAAAGTCCCACCCAATGGCTCCCAAATCCACCCTTTTGACACCCATACTGGCACAAGGCTATTCATGGCACAGGGAGAAACCAATGGAGCCGATCACAATCATCACCATTGGCAGGAAATGTGTGGCATGCTGAAAAGCCAAAGCACCAAGAGTTGCCGCGTTGCGTTCATATGTCCTCCTTTTGCAGAGGTGGGGCAGAATGTATGTCACCGCCATTGTCCATGCACATGGGTTACAACTTCACTATGACACAGCTTGTCAATATGCTAGGCAATGATATCCTGATCATTCAACCACCTTGTCGTTCGACAAACGGGAATGGAGTTCGGGTTGTATGTTGCCTGAAGTAGGCTGCGCGTTCCAGGGTACCACCAGGAGGAAGGGTGCACCGGTCCCACAAGGGACTACCATAAGGAGAGGTGCTGAGGCCATTCAGCCAGAGCCCATTGGGGCCTTGAGGGCCTTTAGGCAAGGCGCTGAGAAGTGAGAATAAGGCCAGTTGGTTGGGGGCTTGTGAGGATTCACATGCCAATATGCGTATTCTCTTGCATTTGGTGTCAAGGTAGAAATGGTATCAACCTTGCAGCTCATGGGAGCACATTCTGCGGGCTATTTGGAGAGAGGAACAACATGATTGCAAGAGCTGACCATGGTACGGGATGGTCTCACCTCAGCCTTGGAGGGGGAAGAGCTGACCCAGGCGGCCCATGAAACATTCAATCACCGTATAACAGCGGTGACCTCAAGGCAGCATTCGGTGCAGAGCAGGAGGCAAAAAACATTGATATTGTCATGGTTGAACATGATTAAAGTGAACACGTAGAGCATGAGGTCAGGATCATGCTTGTCATTTCAAAACCTGACATCATGGCACCACACCACCTGCCTTGCTCAACAAACACCCATAGTCGAACTGCACTCTTCTTGACACACCTTTTTTTTTTGTTAAGAAATGATATCAAGCATATCCGAGGTTTGCCCCATGCAAACCAAAGTTTGACCCATGCTGGAACCCCACATAGTCTTGTGTCGCTGGTGCATGTTCATCCCTATATCCTTTGTTAGACTGTTTTTCATAAACCGCATGGCACATGGTGGCAGTTGATGTAATGTCCACCTGAAGGCCACAAGACGATGAAGTGTGATGGGAACAGCTCCCGCCTGGACATCATCGAATTTTTGGTAACGAGGCGGCTCAAAACGTTTGAATACCTGAAGAAATGTCTTGATGGGCAAGCGCTATGGCTCGACGCCGTGGTCATCACCCCCGAAGATATTTGCCGATATTGCCAGGGCTCTGATGGTGCGATGGAGAAGCGGGCACAGAAATGGTTCTTCTTGGGCCTCAGCATTGCCCCGCTGCTGGACATGGCCAATGGCCCCACGTTTGTTTCTTCGCTGGAGAACATATTTCAGGAGTGGGACTACTTCTTCTCAACGTTTGTGGGGCAGTCGTGGAAATGGGCAATGTCCAAGGCCACATGGGTGGTCTCTGGGGCTGTGGAGATATCCCGGAGGGCAATGGAAACGTCTGAGCCTTCATCGGTGCAGGAGGCCCAGCCTCTGCAGACGTTGGTGGTCCCGTCCATGTGCTCCCCTGTGGACTACTACGAAGTGGCATACACGTTGCTTGAGATCTTGTCGCTTGTGTACCTGAAATTCACAGATGAATCCAGTGCCACTGCCTCCGGGTACTACTCCATTGTGCAAGTGGACGCTTGGTTCAAGGACAACGTCTTGTCTTTCCTTTCCAAAGACCTCACCGCTGTGAGTCAGAGGGTTGTCCAGCAGCAGTTGACAAGTTTGGATGCCCTTTTTGAGGGTCTTAAAGCCGCAGATCGGGGGCAGGAGGATGATTGGCTCACGGTTGCCCCAAACAGTCCAATGCCGCAGACCAGGCCTCCCGTTGCTTTGCAGGATGCACAGCAGCCTGGAGCCGAAAGTGTGCAGGAGTAGCACAAGCTGTGGAAGGGGCGAATGCGCAGGCATCGGACCAAAGACGGAGCAGTACTTGATTGTAGCGGCTCGTGCCAAAAACCCGGAGGCACAGTTCATAACTCGGTTCACTCGACTCTGCTTACATTGCCGCATTGTGTGTGTATGTGGATGCAGTGTATGTGTGCAGTGTATGTGTGCGTGTATGTTGTGTGTGCAACGTGTGTGCAACATGTGTGTAGTGTGTGTGCATGTGGTATGGTGTGCTCTGTCACAATGATGTACTGTGGTGTGGTGTCCTGTTGTGTTCTGTGGTGTGGTGTGGTGGCTGTGGTGTGGTGCCGTGTGGTGTGGTATGGTATGGTGGGGTGTTGTATCTTGTTGGCTGGTATCATGTCATGTGCTCTCGTGTCGTGTCGTGTCATGTCATGTTGTGGTGTTATGTCGTGGCATGTCATGTCATGTCATGTCATGTCGCCACCGCCCTCTGATTGTACACGCAATGGAAACACAATGCACACGTGCATGCGCGCCACACCTCTGTAGGAGACATGCCGGTTAGCCACACTGTCTGGCTTTACGAATCCTTCTCCGCTAGATCTGACGTAACATCTCCACTACAACTGTCATATCTAGTTTTCTCGACTATATATGCAACAGATTGATCTTGGGTTGCTTCGGCGTGGCAGTACCCACTGCACTACCATGCACCAGAGTAACCTGCAGGCACAGGCCCAGGTTGTCCACTCGGGGCACAGGATTCATCGCGTGACTGCACTGTGTCCTGCAGCACTGGTGTAGAGACCGAGCGCCCTCCTGCTACTCAGCGCACGCCTGATGTATAAAACAAAAAGTCATGTCATGTCGTGTCTCTTCGTGTGTTGTGGTGCACTGCCCAGTCCTATCATGCAATGCCCGTAGCGGCAGTGAGGTTGGTGGGACCCGGGCCCGCGTCCGGGCAAGTAGACCTTGGCTCTTCGCTGCTGAGTTACTGGAAACCGTTCGGTGAGCCCTACAGCCTTGCAACTCTTGGGTTGCAGACGACACAACCGCCCCCCCCCCCCCCGCGCCACACCTGATCCAATTTTGCCCCATGACCTCATCGCCGCTGCAACCTCCACGTGCATTGAGCCATGCCGATATCAACATGCAAAAAGTACCGCTTTTAGTCAGTCTGCTAGGCCCTGTGCACACCAGCTCCCGTACACACCAGCCCCTATACACACCGGTCCTGGTGCACACCAGCCCCCTGCACGCACCAGCCACCACACAGATTATCAAACTAGTGCAAACCAACCAGTCTTGTCCACGGGCGGTTTGCATCTCAGCTGCCAAGTTTACAGCCAACCCCAGCCACCGATCTTGCAATCAGGGTGCCTTTCTTTGGCACGACACAAAGGGCCCGCGTGAGCACCGACCACTATGGCCCTGTGATCAGGGGCTTGCTTCGATTTTCATTCCAGCCAAGGGGTGGGTGGGTTGGGGGGTGCTCACCTAGATCCCCTCGCCCTCCCTCCACACTCCGCCCTTCCTCAGCTGAAAAGCAGATTTTTTTGGACGTTTCTCAGTGGCACCAAAATTTTTTGTTCCACGCTGTGAGCACATGTTGAGAAGATGATTTGTGACTGATATCTACCCCATTGCAATTATGTTCCAAAATCAATGTTTGCGAACCTTCCATTTCAGCTTCGTGGTCACACTGCTGCCCCACTCAAAATGTGCGGGATAAACGTAGACTCAAAGGTGCAAAGCGTCCACTACAGTTCACCAGAATTCCATCTACTGAGTGAATCACTGTTCAACACTTTTGCACTTTCTTTGCCTTGGATACTTTTTGGCGTCTTCATTGCTGGTATGGCCAGTTCATGCATCCGTTCTTTTGCTTTTTGCCCCACCCCCCCCCTCCCCCCGCAACACAGCACCACGCCCAAATGGGACCTCTTTTTTGCTACTGTCCACAGCAAAGAGGCTTGCTTTGCATGCACTTTTTTTTTTTTTTGTTTTTTTTGGATGAGGCGGGCCGTGTCCGGGGGCTGGAGGGTGAGGGAAGGCATGATGATCAGCAGCGGTGGGAGTGTATTCCTTGAGATGCTGCAGCTTGTCGGGATGCTTGTATTTTTGGTGTGGCTGGCTGATTCGCCTATCAACAATTTACTGACGTTTCACCAAGGGGGGGTATATCATGCTGACATCGTTCCATCTTTTGCGACCCAAGTCTGCATATTGATGGTACTCTGTGTTTTTCAATGTCTTCGTACGTGCCTTGTCCGTTTCCATGGTCAAACAAGTTGCCCATTTTACTACCATGGTTCATCTACTCTGCAAAGGGGTTGCCCACACTGCTATGATGGCAGGGGCAAGTATACACACACCTTTAGCTCCCTACTAGCAGGACACCACGTGGCTGTCAATGGTACACACCTGCATGCAAGACATGGACCTGTGGCTCACGTCTGCCATGTGCAATGTCCTTGCCATCAACAGGGCAAGTGCACACCGAGTTATGAGCTCGTGGTGATGCAGCACCATCGAAGAGACATGCATGTCGGTCTCGCGATAATTTTTAGGAGCATGACGCCTATATCCGATCACTGATGGAGGAACGGGTGTTGTTTGAGCCACAAAAGGGCCCGCAGCCCAACAGCGACCAACTCAGCCGCTCAGTTCAAACTGTTCCGAAGGATGGACCCAGAGACACCTTGTATTGTGCAGCCTACCGGCTATCCGGAGTTGGATATAATGTGGGAGGTCGATCCCGGTGGGGCAGCCGGGCCCGGTCCTTGTATGCAACACCCCCCAGCCTCCCGAGTTTTGAAACATAGCGGTGCAGGGGCCGTGGCACCAACGGCGCCAAATTTTTTGTCCCATGCTTAGTTGAAGGGGGTACTATGCCTTTTGTCCTTAAGACCCTTAAGACTTTCCTCCCGGCAAAGACGAGAAATCGCTATTATCGCATACATACCTCTATACCCCCATGCCCCCCAGACAGGATTTGCTCGGCACACCGACATAGACAGTGTGCCACATGTGCCGCGGTGGGAAGAGGGGTGCGGCACTGCTGCGCCCGGGGGCACGTTGGGCATCCCCCCCCTTCTGCGCAGGAGCGCAGCCGAGGGGCGGCACTCACCCGCACGTCCGGTGCATGAACACCGGGAAAGGGGGGGGGACTCCGGCGTCCAAGCGACCCAAGGCAGGGGTCTAGCCGGCGCTCAGGGGCCCACGAGAGCGAGCGCTGAAGAGAGTGCCGGAGGGAGCCCCCCCCCCCCCCCCCTCCCGCAAGCGGCCGTGCCGAGGAGTGCAGCATGTGGCCCTCCCCCTGTTCTTCCCCCATGCCCCCCAGACACACACACCCCTTGAGGTATGCATGTGGTAGTAATGGGTCGCGCGCAGCCCCCCCCCCCCCCGGCCGAGCTGCCAATAACCCCCCCTCCCCCCCACCCACCCTCCCGCGGACCCCCCCCCCCCAAGTTTTGGCAGATAGCTGGGGGGGGTGTCGCATCAGGACCGGTTGTAGTCGCCCCCCCCGGGAGGCCGAGTTGATTGGCTCACTTCGCCTTGGAGGGATATAGCGGCAGACCCTAGGCACTTCCTAGTACCCACTTGTCTCAAGTGTCTGAGTCCTACATGACGTGTCTAACATCATTTGTCTCAGTCCATTATGTTTCTACATTCACCCGAGGGCACATGCAGGATGAGACTTGTGACTACATGTTTGCTAGAGTGTACAAGTCCCTATGGGCATCCTTCTTGGATGGGCATCACTGCACAAAGTCTGTAGTTATGGCAAGAACATCTGTACACATTGCTAGGCAATCACCCCTATGTGCGCTTCCTGTACATGTTGTTTCAAAACTAACAAAAAAGAAGTGTGACATCAAGCATGTGCATTAGGATGACTTTCGATGCATGTTAGATTATAATTGACACATGCAAATTGGGGTAGGTAGGGGTGCTTGGGAAAACCTTCCCAATAATGGCTATGGTGTGTGCCCTCTTCCGTAGTGGTTTGAAGCTTGCTCAGCTTGAAGGTGTTGCTTTTTTTCCAGCAAGCCACCCAATGAACATCTCAACATGAATGATCTCTCATTCCCAAAAGCCTCATGTTGCTTTGTCAATGTGTTTTCCTGGGAAGGGGATTGACCACATACCCCCTGGTGCCTTTTTTGAGGGGGGTTGTAAACGTGTGCATTCATATCCAATCTGCAGCCTCTGGCGCCTTTCGGACTGAAAACACTGTCCATCAACCACCTGCTGGTCAAAGCAGTGAAACCTTGCTGGCCGTTGCACAAAAGGGATGGGGGGGGGGTATGTTGGACAAGCAGAGGGGTACAAAGAGAGTGCCTGGGTGCCAGGGAGATGTGAAGCTGGGGCTAAGTGGGAGTGTTTACATGGGAAAGTGTTCCCCTTTGCTTTCGGAAAACGCGCTATCCATATGAATGTAATGGACACGTGTGAAAGCTGTGGGTCGTTCCCTTTGGGCCCCGGGTTTTCTAGGGATCAAGTGTATTTTACGCATAGGATGCCCATCTCCAAGAATCATTGTTGAGTATTGTGGTTGAGCTCTTTCAGTCAGTCAGCAATAAAGAATAAAGTTGGGTGAGAGGTGGGGTTGCAACAGGTTAGAGGGGTATGGGGGCCAGTGTTATGCTGTGGCTGTGACCTTGCCTGCTGGAGCACAGAGTGGGACTGGGGCCGGGGTGCCAGGCTTAAGCAACCGACTAGGAGTCGTATCTGGTGCATGAACTGTGACGACACTTTAAAGTTGCATGGCTGTGAGCACACATTCGTTTCATCAGTAATGGTTGTCACTTGAAGCACTCTTTGCTTGACTTTTCCAATGCAACACGGCCACGTGATTCAAGCAATGGATCAAGACGAGTCCCAGGGTATGTTGCCCGATCCGACGTGTCTGTGGGAGTGTCCCATGCACTGTGTGTGCACCGTGCAAATATTTTTGTCAAATGTGCAGCGCAGTGACCCAGATTTCTCACGTGTCTTTCCTGCAAATTCTAGTCACAAACGAGAAGCGAAGAACAGCAACTCGACACCAGTTCGGATGCTTGCCATGATCGACGTTCCACTTGAGTGAGGGAGTAGATGGCGGTGACAAAAACAGTAAATGATGCTCTATAGTGAGCCTGCAATGGTACCAATCGGCATACTGTCTGAAAAGTGGGTGACTGGAACTTGGAACGCCCTGTATTTCAAGTTATCTTGGCGCTGTTAATATGTACAAAGCCTGTGCACAACCTTGATGCATTTTTGTTGAACACTTGGACTGCCGTAGTGGGGGAAGGTTGTTGAAGGTGTGCAACGTGCACACCAACTCCCAACATGGATATTTCGCTGCTAAAATGGCACCACCCCTATTTAGCTTCTTTACTTGGGAACGAATCTTTCTGTGGGGTGAGGCACCGGCCCCCCCATTGAAGGGATTTTAGTCTTGGGGGAGTACTTGCGCCGCGCGTGCCGCGCACTACTTCTGCGGGGATTACACCGGAACGTCCTGATTTTTACTCCCTCCCGAAAGGAGCCTCTTGTCATACAGGGCGGCAGCTCTCCAGAAACCCGCGCGACTTGCCCCTTGGGTGAGTCTGGGAGCTGGAATGGGTAGAAGCCCCATGGACTATTGCTCCTTAATATGATTTCCTTCCTTTTACTCCCTCCCGAAATGGCCCGTTGGAAGAGCAAACGCTTTGGCCACAGAAATTGTATAAACACCCCTCCTTCGCACAAACATTGCAATCAAGAGCACAAAACAATGGACACCCACCTCATAATCTTTGAAATGGCCTTTGGCCCGTTGTGGCCCTTCACGGTCCCAAACGAATACATCTGCAGAGGTGCCCAGTACTAGTGGACAAATCCAAATGACAACACAACACCTTTCCCATACATGTCACCAAAGACTGCACCGCACACACACACCACGTGCGTGCCGTGCCAGGTGCTCCCCCCTTTACTGCTTTATTCATCTTTGCACAACTGTACATGAAAGTTCACAAGCTGTTGGGTTTTAGTTTTGAGAATTGCACGGAGATATGGGGTCTAATGAAGGTCGCATGAAGGTCAAAAACACCGTTCCAAAATTGATCAAAAAGACGTTGAGTTGAAATCAGCGGTGCAGTGCAGCAGGGGAATCTTTAAAGACTGCACCCCAACTTTTTTGAGTAACGCTTCATCCCATGGTTGAAAGCATTATTGAAAACGTGCATGTTTAAAAAATCGCATGCGCACATGAACTGCACATCTTGTATCAATGTTTCTGATACTTTTTGTCTTCGCTCCTTAACGGTTTTGTTCAGCCTTTTGCACATCTGTAGGATAGTTCAGTGTCTGGGAATCATGCCAAAGCTTTCGCATGCAAGTGTGTACCGTGCTTGTGGACGAATGCTTGGAGCCCTCGGGAATTATTTCAACATCCCATCCCTTCTCTTTGCAAACCTGTGGCACATGTGCTTGCATTCCAGCGAGTTCAGATCTTGAAAATTTTCTCCAGTATGATTCTACAATTTAGGAACGCACAATCCTGTATCTGCAACAATTGAGCAACACTGCAAGCAGCGAGACCGCTGGTCGAGCCGATCGTCCTTCATCCTTGCATCTATTGGATCTGCTGTGGGGCTTGGCAACTTCTGGAGATTCCCATTTTTGACGTATAAGGTGCACCATCGCCTGGGCTCGAACCCCCCCATTCCTGAGAATGCTCCTTCAACGGAGTGCTAGCGAAAATGTAACAACTTGCCCTTTCAGCAGCACCAAAGGGGAGGGGATGCGTATGAGCCCTGAACCCCATTGGGAGGGATTGGGTGCGTATGAGCCCTGAACCCCATGACTCCTCATGCCTGCCTTCCTCGACTTCTCGTATCTTGGGTGGAGCAAGTATGGGGGGGGGGGCTTGAAGCCTGGCAACAGGCCCTCGGATGATTCATCATCCCACTGGGCTCTCCAACAGGCTGAGCCCCTCGATGAACATGGAGGTTTTTGATCGGGGGAAAGTGGGGTACAGTAGTAGTGGCACCTTGATCCAAAGTTGCAGAAAATGACACCATTGGCGCGGGGTGGGGGGGCCGGGGGTCGTTTGACTAGCTGGAACTTGTGGGAGCACCTCGGGACCCAGTGAGCTCTTATAGCTGTCCAGAGGACTACCCCCTCTTGCAACCTCCCCCCCCCATAGGGGGAGACGTCACTTTGACAAGAAAGCGTAGGAACTACTAGGCGCCGAAGCAAAATTTTCTTTAGGTTATACTGGAACTGCTGCAGTTTTAGGGCTACCATTGTGTGGTGCCCCCCCCCCCCCCCCCAGGGGGGCCGGCCTGACATTGGGGGGGGGATTACAAGGGGGGTGAGGGGGAGGCCAAGGGGTGTTGAGAACGACAGCACATTGCGCGCATGATTTTTCTGGGTGCCGTCGCGCTTCACTGCCCCTGTGCATTGCTGGGCCAGATGGATCGCTATCTGCAAAAACATATAGTTTAGCAATATGAGCCCTGTTCAGGAGCCCTGCCAGAAGTGGGGCTTTTCTGTGGGCAGCCAATTTTGACACATGCAACCCCCCCACCCTTGTGTCCAACGAACGCCCTTGCCCAGCAAACACTTCATGTTGGGACCATTTTTTTCTGATACCCAAACTAATTAGGTACCGAGTTTCAGAAGACAGGATTCAGGCTGGAGGATTCAGGAAATGAGGAGGCGGTTGTCATGTGTCTTGCAATAACGCTTGGAACATTTGTAAAACAGGATGTCAGGTTCTGGTATACCTCAACTGGTGGACCACAAATTGCCTACCATGACTGATTCTCTACTTGCACCTGGCTGGGGGGTGCTAGACCACAAACACGCAAATGGTACCACACTGGTGAGCTTGTAACAGCCACAATTGTTGGGCCTTCCACACAAGGAGATGAATTTGTACGCTTCCTGCGGGAGCATGTTCAGCTTTTCAGGATGAAAAGGGACTGCAAGAAGGCTTCTACTCTGGAAAGTGGTATTTGAAGCATCCATCCCCTTTGTGCTTTGTATGGGTGGGGTATCTTGTGCTTAGGGAGGTGTTTTGGGAGTTCATAAGGTTGCCGCGCGCACTGAACACCCTGTCCAGTGAACACCTGGTGCTCGGACTGTATTTTTTGGGGGCATTCCCTGGACACAGTGGGGGGAGGGGGGGGCAGGGGGTTAGCTTTGGTGGTGGGAGTGACGGCACCCTGCCTGGGCTTCTCATTGCCACATAAGGAACAAATCTGTGTGAGAGTCTGTGTGAGAGTCTGAGTCAGAGCTGACGTGCGAAACCAACTTTGCCTTCAGCCCAGAGTGGCATGCAGGACTGCATGGAGCCCAGAGTGGCATGCAGAGCAAATTTGCACAACTTCTTGCAAAAACAAAGGCCCCGCACTTTCTCAAAACAGTTTGTCCCAAAGCCCCTTGACAGAAGAGCCACTTTTCCTACTTCAGCCCCC
The DNA here is from genome assembly GCA_964036045.1 of Eutreptiella sp. 'Long Island Sound 2002'. Classification (NCBI taxonomy): domain Eukaryota; phylum Euglenozoa; class Euglenophyceae; order Eutreptiales; family Eutreptiaceae; genus Eutreptiella; species Eutreptiella sp. 'Long Island Sound 2002'. The sequence goes on from OZ038378.1 coordinate 166,131,958, forward strand.
CCCCCCCCAATTAGGTCCAGGGCTCATGTGCACACACACGCACACACACACGTCCCAATGGGGTTAGGGGCTCATACGTACCCCCCCCCCCCACCACCACCAATGGGGCTCGGGGCTCACATGCACTCACCCCTCCCCAGTTCATATGCACCCCCCTCCCAATGGGGTTTGGGAATCAAGCACACACCCCTCCTAATGACTCCCAATGGGGTTCGGGTCTCATCCGCCCCCCCCCCCCCTGGGGTTGGGGGCAAACGGTGCACGTACTTTGAAGACATACTTTCGCGGTCACGCTTCATGCTGCAGCTCCTCTCTGTGGTTGGGGTTGGGTGGGTTACTGGAGTTAAGGGTTAAGCAAGCTGGCCTCTGCCACCGGCCATGGCTTCATTATTTGGGCCTTAGCTATGAAAAACCCAGTGGGTACTGGCTGGTTGGAGTTGGAGCACGCTGTGTGAAGGCGGGCGTGGCTGGAGCACAGTGGCAGGTCCACCCCTTATCTGTTGTCGTTGAACAATTTTTCCTTCCAGAAAATTCAGTAGATATGATGAGACTCGGTAGGTGCTTTGTGCGCTTTGTTTACGCATTGTGAAATGTTGTCGCCCCATCTTGAAGTGTGCCAAACCACCACAACACATCTGCAATAAATGGGACTGTCGGCATAAAGCAGCTACACGCGCAGCGCAGCATCAATGCAGTATAAGCCCCCACCCTTTCCGCAAGCATGGCACAGGTCAAATGGGGAATCTGTATTCACGTGCAACAAGCAGATGTTTCACCACACTCCGGGTCCATGTCGACTGATCAACGGTCTCAATCCACCAGCCTGTCCAGAAATGGGTTGCATTGCAAGTCAGAGTGTTGTTATGAGTGAAAACCAACTTTCGCATACAACACTCCGCCCCTCTTTCCAAACCGCAATTGGTTCATATCCGTGTCATCCAACATTCTGAACGAAAAAAAAACTGCAGTCAATTTTTGACAGATGGGTTCATGGTGCCCAGACCAGGCTTCGCTTGCACATGGCAATGCAATGCGGAAGAATTTGTCTTTGAATTTTAGTGTTTGACTGATTGGTTCCGCGTCGTCTGAGTTCATTGTGCTTCGATGATACGCGTGCCTGCAGAATTGTACCTAGAAAACTCAAATGCAGCTGCTTATCTGCATTTTGCCATGTGGATGAAGATCGGAATGCATGTGTGTCAATGCTGCAGCAGCAAGAAGCAGTTGTGTCCAAGATCATACCGTAATAGTCTAACATTCTGCGTACCTTGGACAAGGCCCCCAGGGGGTAGCACCTGCTGAACCTTCCACACAGTGAACGTGTGTCCCGTTTGATTTTGGAAAGTGCTTTAAATCCTGAACCAACAGGCCAACCAACCAATCAGTGCGCAACCCAGCTGTCAAATGCACGCTGCATACGTGAGGAGGATCAGGTAAAGGTCAACCTGCGTCTGCAATACACCAGTGGGCTCATGAAGCAAACAGTGGGCAAGCACAGGGGTTGACCTGCCTGGCCAGAGTCCTGCTCGCCTTACTCGACGCATCTGCTCTGCACATGCTCTGCTCACAGTGGGGTGGAGGCACGTTCTTGATTCCGTACGTCTTATGCCTACTGTTGATCGGGATTCCGTTGCTGTTACTGGAGATCAGTTTGGGGCAGAAGTTCCAAAAAGGGGTATGATCGTTTGCACATCAACGGCCCATTTCCTCGCATGTGCATAAATTAAGTCACGGTTCTTGCAACCCAATGTTGCTATGCATCTGATGGGAGTTAGTTATTCTGTGTCCACAGCCCCCCCCCCCCCCCCGAAGTACTAGTGGTGGTGTATGTGAATGTGGATGTGTGGCTGAATGTGAAGCATGGCGGCGTCGGTATGGGAGAGATGCCAAAAGAGCAGAAGCAGCACTTGGGAGCACAGGGACACAGTCCCACTCTCACCTTCCAAAAGTACTTTTCCCCACCGGCTGGGACAAGCAAGTAGAGCATTCCTGACTAAGTGTGTCCACCCGGAAGCCTCAACTGGCACACAGCTTTGATGGCACCCCCCGGGGAAACACTGCCGCCTGGTGGCACGCCTCCAGAAAACACAGCCAAGTGCATTAGACCGGAGGCATCGACCCACCTTCATGGTTCACCCCCTCCTCTGCTCTTGAGCACCCATCCGAAACCATGTGACACAAGGTTGCGTGGAAAGCTCACATGCTTTTGTTTTATCCACGGGTCCTCCTTAATAGACACCATGCCAGCCACGTAACACAATGCAACAGTGGCTCGCCAGAATGTCTGCCAACAGGGCCTTGTCTGCGCACATGAGCCACACATAAGACCTCCACTGCCCGTCCCCTCCAGCTGCTTCGTATGTATTCCAGTTTGTGGGAGCTACCTTGGCTTGCCATTGGCCGCTTCAAACATGAAAAGCACTTCGGTGCCTGTGGCAGCCAGATCTCACAATGACCGCCTTCGCGCTCTCTCAAGTGAGCCCTTGCAGAGCCCCTTCAAACATCCACCACGACCACCACCAATCTTTGGGGGCATTCTTGCCCCCGGTGTGATGTGTATCAGTCCATTACACTTGTCTGTGTGTCTCACCCATCCGCCTGGCATGCATGTTCCTTTGTCAAGGCTGTCTGTCCATCGCGTCTGTCCACCCATCGTGTGTATCTATCCATCATGCATGCCAGGAAGTGCTCGACTTGTAGAACAGTTGTCAATGGGCACACATCCCCAGCCAACAAGCCAACCAACCAAGCAATGCTCAACGCATCTTTTATCTACAACCTGCAGATTTGAGGAGAGTTTGGTAACATGGTCACAACACGACCTGCTGTCGACCTGCTGTTGAGGGTCAATGTCGAAACAAAAGGAGTAGTGGTTCTGCATAGTAAAACTGTGCTCCGTATTATTGGTGTGCATGCACGCATCACACCAGAGAGAGATGCGCATCACCCTGTCAGCCAACATTTCTTGCGCAATTCCATGAACTACTCAGCATGGCCTATGTATATCATCATTTACAGCACAGTGGTGCCCCTAATTCTTTCTGGTTTCCTGTCTGCGTTCCTTGATAGCCGTCAAGCGTGTTACTGCATTTGTCATGCGTTGCTTGTTGGCGCTGTTGTATGGTTTAATGCTTTGCGGCACGATGCTTCGTTGTGATCCTTGATTGCTGCTGTTTACTGCTTTTCCTTGTGCAGGTTTCTGTGCAGTTGTTTACGGTCTGTTGCTGCTGATGAGTTGGTGTTGGGCACTGTGGTGGGTTGACTGTAGCTGCTGATTTCACTGCTTGCTGCCGCCGTCTTTGCTGCTGTTGTATTTGTTTCTGACCTTTTCAGATATTTGATGTGTCACCCACCACAGGCCAGCTATCAGCCACTGCACCCCCCAATCTGCCATGCCACCTTCCAGGACATTGGATCTTTCGGCAGCATCCATCCCAAACTGCGGGGCGTTGGCATGGCCTCAGTGTACGCCTCGTTTCTGATTCTGGCGTACTACACAGTCATCATTGCGTATGCAGTTGCTGTGCTGGGGGAAGCGGGAGTGGGGACCGGAAAGGGGACGTGCACGCACGAACATATCCACCCCAAGGGCCTGTAAACACCAGCTTGCTGATGCTTACCAACTGATGTACAGGGGTCACTGTGCGTCCACTTTGCGTGGGAAACTTGCGAACTTTACTACGGAAATTCCAGGGGAGTCCACGAAGGGCGCAAGCCAAATTCTACCATCGCTGTTTTGAACACACACACCCTCCGACCAAACTGACCCTCTCCACTGGCGGAGTGTGGCACATGGGTCTCTCCTGCATCGTGAGTGGCACCTGAGGCTGACCCCTTTTTCCAAATTGGGAATCGTTGGATTTTGGTCCCAAAGGTCTGCGTCGACCAAGCCCTACGCACTGCCGCATTTCTGGGATGGCCTGCAAAATCTCCACGGCTTTTTTGGCGACCTCTGCGACATTTCCCATAGCAAAGCCTCAAGAAGCCCGCTGCTTGCTTTTTCCTGACAAGCCCTGCCTGTTAAAGGCCGCTTGGTCTGGCAATTTGTGTACCCTCCCCCCTTGTCTAAGCTACGGCCTTGTCTAAGCTACAGCGGGCGTAGGGACCGTATTGGTTCCGGAACTGATTTAATTCGGTACAAAATGCAGTGAAACCGCATAAGACATGGTTTTGGTGACAAATGTGCCAATTACATGGAGTCATGGACACATTTGTTGTCATTGTTTGCCCACTTGAACCCACAGAGCTCTGAATTTGGGGATATTTGTGCATTATCTTCCCCTTTCTTGGTGGTGGCGTGTGTGCTGGTAGTTGTATGTGTCGCACGCAAGCTACAGCCTTGTCTGAGCTACAGTAGGCGTAGGGGCCGTATTAATTCCGTACTTTTGTGTAGCTTAGACAAGAGGGGGGGGGGGGTATGACAGAGTCTGATGACAGTGCAAGAGGGGGTCCTCAGCCTTCCTGTACGCATTCGACAGGTGGACTTGCATCTACTTTGTCTATTCGTTCTACATTCCGTTACCTTGGAGCGAGCATCCCAGTGCGAGCTGGCCACCCCAGACAGATCAGTGCTATGAAGCTTTCAGCAACAGCACCGCTGCTTAGTATGCCCCGGCCTGGCCGTCAGCCCCCCCGTTGTTATCACATAGGCTTCTGTGCCATGGTTTTCTCACGTCCTCGTGCCTTACGCGTTCATGGCATTGGACGGTCATTTGAGATGTCTGCAGGGTTTGGCTCGTGGCTTGCTGATACATGCATCTTTTTGCACCCCGCGCAGTTTCAGATCATCAGACATTGTGGGGGTGTAGTATTGTCTGGATATGCAAGATTATTGCTAATTACCCTAAAATCCCCCAATTCTGCCCTGTAAACTGTGCGCTGTGTGCATGCTGTGCGCAAACACCCGCTGCATTGGTTTGGAATCTGATTCTACTTTGCAGTCGTGATGCATTGAGAAACCAGGGTGAGTGCAAAATTCATTTGCAGGGGGGCTGTTCAAGCCTCCCAAAAAAATTTGGGTTGAAAAAGGCCTCCCATGACCAAAGGCCTGCTTCGAGGAGATGTTTTGGAAGCACTGCCCCCCCATGATTCATACCTCAAAATGACCCTGCAATGGACACCAGCAATCTGCCTTGTGCAGAAAAGGTGGAGGTGGTGGAGGGTACTCAAGAAGTTCTCAGGAATCCTTTCGTTGCGTCGCATGAAAAGGCAGGACTGATTTTTTTTTTCATGTGGTTGGGAATAGGTGACAGAAACAGCCGGTTGTTTTTTTTTCAATTGATTTTGTTAGAATAACCAATTGCTCCGATCATTTTAAACCAAAGTACCCGGTCACCAATTTTGCAAATTATGTCCGGAATGCATTGCCAATTATTGCAGTTTGCAGCCCATGCATTGAGGGTACACAACCAGAAGTAATGAAACTGCAAGTTTGGCCATGGGATTTGGGGGTCATGGGGTAGGGGTGCTTCAAAACCCTTTTGTTGGGCCTTACATATTGCTGTAACGGCATTTTTCTATCAAATTTCAGAATATGAAGGAAGGTCTCACCGAGTATGTGAGCATGGCAGCAAGTGCATGTGCAGGCACTCCTTAGAACCATTAGAACCATGTGTTATTGATTCAACAACACTCAATTGTTCTCTGACGTCTGTTGGCTGCAACCCGCCGCACTTGATTTCTCGCTGATTGGTAGCCGCATGACGTTGCTATCTGCCTCTCAGTCACCTGAAGCGTAATGTGCTGCTCAATTTCAGAGCTGATTGCACGCGCATTCCCACCACATGGGGTGGGTCTGAGGCCGTATGTGATCCCACCACCTTGTGACAGCCTTAAAAAAGCCTGATGCTGACCCCAACAACGTCAGCGGACGTCATTCCAGTCATTCCAGGGGAACGCAGCGCACCTTTTGGGGAGGGCCATGATATAAAACGTAACGTCAAGCAGTTGATACCATTGGCGCAGTCCGTCAATGCCAGTGCCCAAGTCGGCAGTATGACTCCTGATGGTGTCCCGCCAAACAGACACATTGGTCCCGGGGGGGGGGGGGACTCTGCGGATCCTAGGACGCCAACTACCCCTGCCCCCCCCCCCCCTCCCCCCCCCTGGGGGCCTCCGGGCAACAGTTAGTTGCCAAAGGTGTCGCCCTCAGGCGTCCATGGGGGCCAAAGGCGCCCGATGCTCCATGAACACCAAAGGTGCCCTAAGGGAAATTTTGTCCACTTTGCACCCCAACACTATCCTTAAGCCCAACCTTGACTCTAACGCCCATCCCCAACCCTCAGCCTACTCGTAACCCTACACCTAACCCTACCCCTACCCCTCACCCTAGCCCTAACCCTAGCCCTAGCTCTCACCCTAGGCTAGGGTCAGAGTGAGTGTTGGGGTCCAAAATGGAGAGCAGCGATGTTGCAAAAGCAGCCATGAATGGAATTTGGGGGATCTTGTTCAGCCCAATCAACATGGCTGGCATGGCCAAACCAGTTGGTTGCAAAGGTTAGCGTCAGGTTTGTAATGATGGTATGGTTAGAGGGAGGGCAAGGGGAGGTAAGGGGAGCCTGTGCCCCCCCCCCCCCCCAACTGGACCCCCCCCCACCACAAATCACCCCACCTAGACCCCCCCCCCCCAACACCCCAAGTCGCCCCACCTGGACCCCCCCCCCACCACAAATCGCCGCACCTGGAACCCCCCCCACCCGACCCTCCTGGACCCCCCCCCCAGCCTTGAATTAAATGCTGGCTAGGTGGCAAGTTTACGCCTATATGCATAAATTTACGAAAACGGCCACTTTTTGGGCCACCGCGGTGTTTACAGGTGTAAATTGGGTGTAAATTGGTGTATATTGCTATGTTTGCACTATTTCATGATGCAATTGACCTTCTTTGTCTTGCAAGTTGCGTGCTTTTTGTCATTTTGTTCACATTGCTGCCATTCTTACATGGTTGTCAAGGCAAGTTTCGCGCGCATGGTGGGGTAGGGTAATCTATGCATAGGAGAATGGGCAAGAGCAAAGCGGGGGGGTAGAAGAGGGTTGGTGACAGGGGTGGCCTCCTCCTCAAACTTGGTGGCACAACAACGTTGGTATCAACGGGTGGGGTAGGGTAATGAAAAATGTATGGAAAGAAGAGAAGACAAATTTTAGAGTCGAAAAACGTTGGTTCTAGGGGCGGCCTCCTCCCCAAACTTGGGGGCACAACAAGGTTGCTTACAAAAGTGTCCTTCCTTCCCCTGCGCTGTCATTGCACCCCCCCCCCCCTTTCTTTTGATTAGTCTTGACATGGGTTCTAACATATGGGTGCGGCCGCTTGGCCCCATTGCGCCCCAAGGTGTCGCTTGGATGCATTTCCCCAACGTTGCTGAGGCCCTCCGCTATTGACGTTCGGAGGAGGGAGGGTCTCTGCGCATCCAGCACACTCAAGTCAAGCGGGCTGCCAAAGCCAACGCCACTCGGGACGGCTATGCCTTCACGTTCGACGAACCATCATCCCTTGTGGTGGCTTCACCCGCGCGCTCACAGCGCATAGCCGCGGCACCCGCACCCAATTTGTCAACCTTTGGGTTCACGGCCGTCCGATGTGCTTGCTGCGGTGCAAACATTTGCGGCACCAAGCACACATGCAGCAGGTGCCACCGGGTTGTTGATGAGGCATGCATGCAATTTGTGCAACCTCCTTGCCCAATTGACATGCTTATCATGCCTCAATTCGTCAAGCCTCAATTTGTCGCAATCAATCCGTCGCCGTGAGTTCAATCGAAGGATCAAAATTTCAAGGACTTGCATTGGTGACCGAGGTTTTGCGCCGTGCATCATCACTTGTTTGGGTTTTGTCTAGTGTCCGTTTGTGCTTCAAGGAATTGCTGAATTTCGCATAATTAGGGTGAGCCCCATTAAAACAAACACCAAGGCATCTCAATCACCACCTTCAACTTCCTAAAGTGCTTCCGAAAGGTTTTACATTATCTTAAACTTTTTGGATTGCATTTTTCGAAGGATTTTCTTTTTTCTGATTTTTTTACTCTGCTTGGAGAATAAATTTTGATCCTGCGCTCCATGGCTCAAACAACACCCCCCGCCATCCGCTGAGCACTGGGCCTACCCCGTCGCCGACCCATCTGCCGCGAATGGTATGAATGGAACCTGCTTGCTCCAACTCGTGCTGGGAGCAGGAGGGCCTGCTGAGAACTAGGCCTTCCCCACTGCCCACGCATTCGATGCGGACAGTACGACCTTTCCCTGCGAGACCCAGTTCTCCCCCAGCACTCTGGCCATGCCCGCCGCCTCCGGTCAGTCGGAGGTGTTCGTGTCGCCCTCTGGTCCGGACGCCGACATTGGCCTGCAGCAGCACGTGCCCACAGCCTGCAGCGTGCTGACCCACAGCATGCCCTCCAGTTGTCGGAGAAGCTCATGTCGCCGTCGTGTGCGGACGCCACCGCTGCTCTGCATCAGTGCGTGCCCCACAACCCCAAGACCGACTCTTCCCGTCCCTCCAGGCAGATACCGGAGATGTACGCCGTATGGTGTCCAAAGTTTGGCCGCGTCCCTCATTCAAACGAGTTCGACCGCGGCCTCCGAGGAGGAGCAAACTGAGGAATTGGAGGATGAGGGGCAAGGGGGTAAGGGGGAGGAGGGGGACGAGGAGGAGGAGGAGGAGGAGGAGGAGGAGGTGGTGGTGGTGTGGCTTTTGGGCAGGGCCCATGATGGACCGCGCACGAGGGAGAGGGAGGGATCGGAGTGGTCGCTAGATTTCTAATGTTTGTAGTTGGGCAATGGTGCCCACGCACAATACATTGTGACACATTTGCAATTAACATATCCCGTGCATTGGACAATGTGTATTGCTTGGGATGAGGGTGTCTATGCCATGCCACATTGTGTTGCAAGTGGGGGGGAATAGGGAATAAACAACACCCATGCAGAGTTGTAAAAAAAAAAAACACCAGCGATGTCTAGATGACGATCAGAAACAAACAACACCCATCCAGAGTTGTAAAAAATAAACAGCGACGGCCAGGTGGCAGTTAGGAATAAACAGCACCCATCCAAATTTGTAAAAAAATACACAGGGATGTCCAGATGACAAGCAAAAATAAGCAGCACCCATCCACAGTTGTAAAAAAGTAAACAGCGATGGCCAGGTGACAACCAGGAATAAACAGCACCCATCTAGAGTTGTAAAAAAATGAAACAGTGATGGCCAAATCACCATCAAGAATAAACAGCACCCATCCAGAGTTGTAAAAAAAACAAACAGTGATGTTCATATGACAATGAGGAATAAACAGCACACATCCAGAGTTGTAAAAAAATAGCATTCAAGCAGAGTGGTGTCAATGGTGTCGAGGTCATATGCACGAATGACTAATTGTTTCTTATGAAACATTTGGGGAACGGGTGAGAAGAAAGAGGCATGAAGCAGGAAAAATGGTAGAATCACCTCGAAGAGAGGTTGTTAGATCAAGCGCAGGCGCAGGCGTCATATACCCCCCTTTTTTTGGGGTCATTCGCGTAGCATACCCCAAGGCATGATATTGGATGTCCAACCCCTTGTAAAATCATTATTTTGCCCAATAAGACCATCCCCCAATGGATTTGTTGATTTTGAGGCCTCTACCCCCTAAAACTGGATATCACTTTTTTGAGGAGGGGGTGGGTGGTGGGGGGGGGGGGGGGGGGCAAAAGTTTTTGCTTAATAGGCTACAAGCAGTGGGGACGCACAATGCTGATAACACAGCCAGCGGTCCAATGGTAACGCAGCCGATGCCAGATTTGCAGGCGTCGATTTGAATCCTGGTGTGCTCATTTTCGCCGCCGCCGGCGGCGGCGCCAAAGTGGCCAGACCGGGGTTCGAACCGCCGACCACAGATTGCCGGTCGGCTGCATTACCACTCGGACACTGCTTGGATTGCGGTGGAGGGCCTCCCTGCTGCTTGAGGCCGCATCTGCCACTGACAAAAAACCCAAACTGTGTGTATCTGTCTGACTGCCTGCTTGCTGGCTCAGGGACTGATGGGCTGACTGTCAACCTCTCTTCGAGGTGCACTGCCGAAGGCAATAGAATTTTTTTTGGATTTCTCTCAAAAAAAGGTAGAAAACACACAAATTTACGCCAAAAAATACAATCTACTGGCCACTGGCCAAAAAGCTTCGGGCCAGTGTTTATTTCAAGGCTGCCCCCCCCCCCCCCCCCCCCAAAGGGGCCTCCGGCCAACAGTTAATTGGGGAGGGGGTAGTTGGCGTCAAGAACCGAGGGGTTCACCCCCCCCCCCCCCGGGCATTGGTCACTGAGAATAGAACAGGGAATGGAGAGAATGCCCATGGCCGATGCCCAGTTGCATTCAGGGGATCAGTTTCCGAATTTTGTTGAGAGGCATTGCTCGGAGGACCGCTGTCAGATTTTTCTGAGCATTCACTTGAGTTGCTGAACCTGTTGGATGTTGCTGGGGTGGCAGTTCCTGAACTTGTTGCCGGGGCTGGACCCAGAAACACCCCACTTCACTTGCACGCGCCCTTTCAGTTTCGCCACCTGAACCCATGGTTCAGGTGGCAATGAGCAGCAGTCAACCAACAGCGACCAGCCAACAGCGACCAATGGCTGCCCGCTCACTGGCAACAGTTGGCACTTGATGGGACAGGGCACTTGATATCATTCGGAACCAGACAAAACATTATTGGGCATGGACAACGCTGCATTTTGGCGCGTGACAACGAAAGCAGGAGCAGTTCGGCAAAGGAGAAGTTTGCAGCCAGCCCCATCTTCATACGTCTGCAGATATGAGAGTCATTTCTAGAGCCACAGGACTGGCCTGACGTACCCGTGCATGCCACACGCAGTGATTGAAGCTCATGGCACACATGTGGGGAAAATCGCCAAAGGGGCATCTGCCATTTAATTTTGGCAGGGTCGGGCCTCCCATCCCAACAATCTCATTGAGGGGGGGGGGGGGGGGTCTCTCATTAAAGGGGGGGGGGTTGCCATGGGATGGGAGGAGGGGCCTTAGATGTTTTGAGGCACGGCAATGGCTGAATTGGGTTTTGATGTTTGTGGTGGTTGTACAACCAGCAATCTTTGCTTCTGCCATGAATTCTGAAACGTCCCAAACATGTCAGCGTCCGTTCACAGATGTCACAACACTATCATAGAGCAATGGCATTAGTTGGAACAATTTTTCTTGTGTCCACGCAAGCCGCCCCATCTCAAAACAGCTCATCAAGGGGGGGGGGTCCTCTCATTGGGGGGGGGGGTGCCTATGGTACCACTGATGAGCATTTTGTTGTGCTGATGTGTGCTTGATTGTTGACTACCACACCAGAAGACTCCATATGGGGGGATTTACCATGAGATGGGAGGGCCCCCCGGGGCCAAATTAAAGCGGTGGATGGCCAAGGAGCAAATTTTGTGGTGCGGTTGGACACCACCCTGCCCTGGCCAACCTCAGCCTCAAGCAGAGCCAACACATCATTCACCGTATCTTCGACCAAGTTCCACCACCTTCTCACCCAGTTTATGCTGCTCTAACGCTCCAGACACGCCGCGTTTCAAGTATTTCTCAGACCCGTTGGGCTGTGAAGCTCACCGTCCTGGCCAGGCCTGGTGGGCATCCGCCACGATCAATCAATGCATGGGGCAGTGCGGTGGTCCACGACAGAAAAAGCGCACAAAGGACGCGAAAGGTGGCCGACAGCAATGAAAATGAGAAATAGACCGAATTGAGCTGGACTTATGGCAATGTTTGTGGCAAGCGGGTTTTTTTGGGAAGCCTCCGGTAATGTTTTTTTTTTATTGTGACCGTAGGCCTAACAGTATCACGTGCACCACACCTCAGGCATGGCGATGTGTAATGCACAATATGGGGCTCCCGCACGCGATCGATCTGTCTTGTGCGCAAACCTTCAATCCCTTCGCCCCCCACTGCAATGCCCCAGGCTGCCTCCTCAGTAGCGCCTCAGCAGGACGATGCAATTCTTGTCTAGCCTCCCACGCCAGATCCCCACCGCCCCCACCCTTCATCTCGAAATCCATGGACAGCAAACAGAACAAGAGCAGAGTCAGGGCAGGTTGCAGGGTTGAGGGATATAGGGATTAGTTTACGCTTACCTGACCGTCCACTTGACTGCAGATATCAGTGGTCGTATTTTTGGCTGCCTGTTTCGTGTGGATCTGCACTACGCTGTGTGTATGGCGGGGTGTTAAGGTTTGTTCGAGCGAGCGCTGATCCTCTGTCTATTAGTGTGTCTATCATTACCCCATTCTGCACAGCAGGCTGCACAAGCAGCACGCTGTCCCTTACAAGACACACAGCCTCAAGTGGGAACGTCAGCCCGGAGGGCGGGAAGGGTAAATTTCTGTGCAGAGCAGCGGACGTACAAAAAACGCCATTTCAGCGTAGAATGCTCTGAGACAATTGCCAACTTCTGGCAACCGGTTGTCGGTAGAGAATCAACCGCTGGCGTCCGGCAGTTCACCGCCAGCTGCAATCCCGGAGCGTCCATTGGCAAATATAAACAACAAAACAGCCGAAGCTGCCCCCTCAGGAACGCCCTGCTCAACAAAACCCATCGCAAACCCCCCATGCGGTTTTGGGGGGATCTGGTACACGCGGGGGGGGGGTTGAGTAGGGGGCTGTGGGGGTTTTGTCATTCAGGACTGCCACGGGTTGGTTTTTCCATAAGCACAGGAAAGTGGCAGGTGTTTATGGTTTGGCGGGATAACGCCCAGAAACGAGGAACCGGGGGCAAACAGGGCAAACTGTGGGACAAAAGTGGGACAAAAGGAAACATTGAAGAAGAAATAATAATCACCATGATCAATTAAGCTGAGCTCATGTTGATAAACCGCAGGAGGTACAGCCCCCCCCCCCCCCCTGTTCGTCCAATCGGACCAACTCAAGGCAACATTCAGCACTCGTTTGGATTGAACTGTGTGAGCTGTGACCGTATAGCATGAGCAGGGCTGTGCTTATTGCCTTTTTTCCGCAAGGTGGAGGCCCCCCCCCCCCTTCCATCCTGATCAAAGTGACCATCGTCCCAGACCCCCCCCCCCTTTAAGCACAGCCCTGAGGCTGTGTCACCGGGCTATAGGGGTAGCTAAGTATCCGCTGCTTCACGGCCCTTGTTCGGCCACGAACGCGATGCTTTCAAAAGAGATGGCCTTGGATGGCAACACTATTAATGGGACCGGAGAACATCGGATGCCACCGGATTACGGGCCCTCCACGTAGTGTAGTTTGGCAAGGCGTGCCCTGGCAGGCGGCCTGGACAGGGGCCATGAGGCACTTCAATACTGCCTGGAGAGGGGCACAACCGTGGCATCGTGACCGTGTGCAGAAGCAGACGTTAAAAGCCCACGGTGGCAGCCAAGTGTTGGAGAGTGTGGACATTCGTTTGGGTGCACAGGCCATTGAATAGTGCATGCAAACATCTTTCATTTTTGTTCAGAGCCCGAGTTTGTGCAATTGCCTTGTGCTATGGGCTCCGTCACGGGACCCCCCCCCCTTTTCTGACCCTCTGGCCGGCTCCACGGGGCTCCAACACCCTCCGACCCACCAACCGCAGTGCGTCCTTCCAGCGGGGGAGGCTCAAACCGCAGTCAGCCAGCCAGCCTACACCCAACGCCCCGCGCTGGACGGAGAATGGCCGTCCACAGCCAGCGCTGATCGCTTCAGGGGCAGTCGCCCCCGAAGCGATTGTTTCCCGGCTGTGCAGGCGGGGGGGGGGGGGGGTTGGTGACAGTTAATTTGGTGTGGGAAATTTGGCGTTTCAGATTTGGCTGCCAAATCTCCCGCGCCAAATCCAGCGGCTTCCGCCAAATTTCCCGGCAGGAAAACCAACCTCTAAACCTGTGGACTCTGGTGGGTGGTGGTGCAAGCTCTTCACACGTCCAGGCGAGGGCGGACCCTGCCAGGCAGCTCCAGGCAGAGCAATTCCTGAACCCCTCCCCTCTGCCCTCGGCCCCCTCCCTGAACCCGCGCTCAACAACCACCCGAAGTATCGGAAACAAACAAAGCCCAGCCAAACACAGGAGGCCGCTGGCTAAGCTCCGCCAAGCCTGCAAAGCCCTACATGCCACAACAGTTCTGGTGGTGTCCGCCAGAGCTGCTACACAAAATCCAGGGGCGCAACATTTCCCACAGCCACATTCACCACCGCCAAATTGACTAGGCACACCCCCCCCCCTCTGGCAAACCCCGCATGGACTCGGAGTGTGCATCTGGATGCACCTGGTCCACGGCACAGGCAACAGCCCGTCTCCGGGACAGCCAACCCCAGAATAGTCAAACAGGACAAGTCATTTTGGGGCTCCGTTGACACAACCAAAACACGTTCGGGCCCACAGAGGGTCAGAATGAGCAGTGGCGAAAGGCCAATAGGCACCGCCAAAGGCAAACAACCTGATACCGAGGCCTTGTGCCAACCCCCCCCCCCCTCTGGCATGCCTCTCATCAAATAATGGCTCTTTTTTCATCGCAGAGAGCCAGGGCCTGGCAAGAGGGTGCCCGAGGCCCCCCGTCGCCCAATCATTGTGCGTCTACTCCCGCCGCTTTGCTTTGCAGACGGCAAGTTATGTGGTGTACGTGACGATGCCCCTCCCCTTCCTCACGCTGCTCGTCTTGCTGATCCGCGCCGTGACATTGGACGGGGCAGGGGCCGGCATCCGCGCGTATTTGGGCCAGTGGGACCTAGCGCTCTTGAGCCACCCCGGGTATGCGGGCTCTTGCTATCCCCCCACCAAAGATTGCCTTTCTTGGCCCGACAGCCGGGAAGGGCCCGACACCCGAAGCGCCACATGTGCACCTGGAGCAAGGGCTTGGGGTTTCGAGGGGGGGGGTCAAAAGAGCGCCCCAAAACGGAGTCGAGGCCGTGGGGAACGGGGCTATTCGGCAATTAGTACGGAATGCGGCGCCACAGACGCCGAAACTGAGGGCAGCACTGTGCCAAAACGGGGGGGACTGTTTCCCCACACCCGAACAGAAAGCTGCAGTGCTTGACGCCCTCTCACTGGGTGTTGCTGCTGGTCACTCGGCAGTCGAACCAACGACCCACTGACGGCGCCAGCCGGCGGTTGGTGGCCTAATTGCGAGCGAGGCAGACACGGCCAATCAGGCAAAGTGGCTGATCTGTTGTGCTGCATCATCTACGGATGCCAGAGCACCGCCCGCGTCGATCATAAAGAGCAAGTCGAGGGTGAAACATTGCTGGCGTCTAGACCCCTTTGGCGTCCCTTGCCCTACGGAGCCTGAACACAGCCCAGCATACGCCCAATGCCGCATCGCCCACGCTCAAACTGAAAGGAGCAGGTGTCAGAGAGACAAGTGGCCTTCCATGTGGTCTTCCGTGCCAGAGATGAGGTCGCTTGCATTCCCATTGGCGTTGCAGCCGGGGCGTGAACAACAATTTTCTGGCGAGCAACAGTTTCCGCCGCACTTCAACAGAAGAAATGCAACTTGACGCCGTCTCACTGACCGTCGTTGGCTGTTGGGTGGTCACTAGCGGCAGTTGACATGTCAACCGACAGCGATTCCTGGCCAACCGAACCAAGTTGTAGCTCTGAATTAAATTGCCTTTTTTTGCTGCATTCACATCCAGGGCAGTAGGGTATCTGATTAGCACAAGCTGCTGCTGCTGCTGCTATGCGGTCGCCGGGCCCCTCCGGGCTCCCCCACTTCCAGCAGTCCGCCGCAGGGCGAGCCAACACAATAAGTCCTGGGTTGAGGTAAGGTGGGGCAGGGTAACATGGGTTGACTGATTTCTGCGGATCGCTGTGGTGTTCTGCGTGTACCTCTCCCCAGTACATTTGCTTGTGCCGACAGGATTTGGGCTGATGCTGCTGGACAGATCTTCTTCTCATTGTCAGTGTGCCTGGGCGTCATGACCTCGTATGGGTCATACACCAAAAAGGTCTGGTTTGTGCTTTGCTCCAAGGACATTGATGCCGCTAGACGGCCTGGGAGTCGAGCACCAAATATTGGGCACAGAGGAGCCACACACTTACCCGCCGTATGGTCCACCATTGGGCAACGTCGCGCAACATCGAACATTTTGCAGCATTTCTTGGGTGCATGGGTATTGTTTTCTAGATTCTGTGCAGCTGCTGCATTTGCAAGGCCCTTGTTTGCACTACAATTTCAGTGTTTACTGCTGCCCTTCCCCCCCCCTTTACTCCAGTGCTTGTTGTCTGGTCACATCTGCCCAGAACATCAATGGGGAGGTCAAGCCACATGACCCTTTGGCCCCCAAAAAATACAAATCCTCAACTAGGCCGAGGACCAGAACCAAAAAAGACATTGAGATGTTACTTGAGCCTTGGCCACTGAAAGACTGGTACCTAAGAAAACACACGGCCAGCCCATGTATCGTGCCAGCTACATGGCCATAATGGCCACCAGTAATTCCGTGTCATTTGTGCTCTGCACCAGCGGGATTGTGAAGCCATGGATCTGCAGTAGAATATGGCGAGACCACTGCATCTTTGTGTACAGTACCTGACCCATTGTGCAGGTACATCGGGTGTCTGAAGTTTGCACTGAGTGCACGTGCACAATGCATGTCCATGTTTCATTCTGCCAGCACCCCGCTGGTGATGGGTGTCATCGTTCAGCGGTGGTCTGCGGATGTGTCGCGAGCCCGCATTTCTTGGCATTGGCGACGGTTGTTTCCCCGTGTTGCTGCTGGCAACAGTATTGTCTATTATTGTTCACGGGTGTCTTGCCCGACAGCCATGGACCTGGCACTGGGCAAAACATCCGCGTGGGAGAATGGGGGTCTTAGCGTTGAGAAGCAAAAAGCAAATGCAACAGCAAAGCGGTCCATCATTGGGATTGACGCATTTTGACAGGACAAGCACAGCAGGAACGGTGCTTTATGCCCTTTCTGAAGTTGTTGTGGCGCCGGGTTGTTGCTCCTCCCAACTTCAGTCATCCCTCCTCCTCGGGGTACAGGATGCTCCGACGACGGCAAACGTCTTTATCATTGCTCTTGCCAATTCTACGTTCTCATTCTTATGTGGGTTTGCAGTTTTCGGGTATGGGTGCCCTCCCGGTCGTTTGCGTAGTGCGTGTGGCCTATGCGTGCAACATTGGTCGACGTGCCACTGTCAGCCCTTGCCCATTTGTCTGCCAACGAACCCCTCTACATTTGGATTTGTGGATTAGGCAATGGCCCCATTTCAATGTGTGGTTTTGCAGCACCTCCTGTCCATATGCAAGCAGAGAACCAGTCATGGTGTACAAGAGAGGCCCTATGTTTCAAGCATGTTGTCGCCTCACACAGACACATCACACCAGCCCCTCATGTCGGCAATCCTTGAGCCTTTCTTATCCCTCATCATTCAAGAGCTGTGCGATTAGATCCATGAGACAGGGGATTTGACACAGGAGTTCAAGTGGATATTGTAATCTTATTTGGACTGACGGTTGGGTCATAGGGACATGGGGCTGTGAGGCAGTGCCACTGCCCTCCCAAGTCGCAACAGGAACTGGGGAAAGCGGGGGAAACAAAGGAAAACAGGGCAAACACATTTTAAAAATGGTGCGGAAGAAGTGCAAAACACCCAAAGCTCAACCTGCCATCCCTCAGCATGGGAGGAGGCTCAAGCAGGGTAATAATGGGGTGGGGTGGGGGGGGGGGGGGCAAATCCAATTTACGCTGCAAATTACATAAATTTTTGTAAATTGCTGAAAAAATGGCATAAAGGGTCCATTTTTGCAAACATTTTGTTGAAAAGGTTGGGGAAAAAACAAAAATTTACAGCAAAATATACAAGGAGCTGGTCGCCGCTGTTTATTTAAAGCTTGCCCAGCCGCAAGGACCCCTTTCCCCTGCCCAGAATGTACCAGATTTTTCATCAAAACTCCACATTATTGTGTTATGAGGTTTCCACATTGGTTGAACTGTTGAGTGGTACCGTCTTTCTCTTCAATTTCCCATTTTTTGAAGGAAGGAAGGAAAATTTACACCAGTTTACACAAGGTGGGGGCTGGGGGCCAATTGCACTGTAAACCCCCGTAAATCCCCGGCTTGGACTGTGTGAAATGCACATTGGAACATGGTCCAGCGCGGTGCCTTCGGTATCATACCATTTCCGCTGGACGTCTATTGCACACATGCATGGGATTGAGGTACGAGTTTTAGCAACAGACGCCACACATTCTGAGAGCTGTCCCAGCCGATCTGTCCATCTTCAAGTGATGGGGGAGGATGTTGCCACTAGTTTTGTATTGTCAAGAAGCCCTGAACGAGTGTGTTCTCCTGTTTAGGATGCAGAGGGACTGTCAGAAGGGTCTCTACTAAGAAAAATGCTCATTTGAATTTTTCTGCCCCCTTTGACCACTTTGTATGGGCTGCGCATCTTGCGCTCGAGGGTTGATAGGACTCCTCAGGAATCTTTGGCAATGCATTTTTCCTGTGCCTGTGCTGACGTAGAGAGCGCGGCGTTGGTGCAGTTTGGGGACAGGGATCAGCGGAAGCCCTGAGATGATCGGTGCATTGTCATTGAGGCCCTCGCAACACATGCTCATAGGATTCTCGGATTCCTGGCCCAAAAGCAAGAGGTCAGCGTTGCGGAAGTGGCTTCTAAGAGCATCACGCTTGCGTTCGTCACGTATCCCTCTGCCCTTGCAGAGGTATGCTTGCACGCCATGGGCGGGAGGGGGTGGGGGTAGTGAGCAGGACCAGACCCCCATCGACAGGGGATCCTTAAGAAGCCTGACAATTTTTTTTGCTAAGGACCGCCCTTAAGGACCGGCCCCAGGGACCACCAGCCGCCAACCGCCAACCGCCACCAACCGCCAACCGCCAACCGGAATTTGAATCCCGTCACTCTTCAGACCCCCCGGCTCATGCCTCAGGTGTTGGGGTGCAGAACTGAACTAAACAAGCCCCCCCTTCCCTCTGGTTGCACACGTGGAAGCAGAATATACCTCCTGCTTGGTGTATGCACAACCTGACAGACACCACATATCTCTCTGGGACATTCAGTTTATGCCAACACGGAGCAAATTCACATTTTTCCCGGTTTTTCTCAACTTTTAGTCCAATGCACCAAAGTGTCGTTACCTTGGGGGGGGTATGTGTATGCTTTTCGAAATCTGTGAGAAAAGGCCATTTCAGAAATGTATGGGTTGGGGGGGGGGGGGTAGGTGACCATATTTTTTAGTACCGAGGCTGAACTTTTCGGCGTTTCAGGGTTTTCGGGCCTCAGGCTGCTCCGCTCACGCGTGCGGGACACCAACTCACAGGTTTTCCCCTGGATGCTCCGACATATTGTGGAGTTGGAGCAAAGTGAAAGGAGGTAAATGGATGCATTTTGACGTGCTGAATCCAAATATTGTGGTCCCATGTCCCAACTTGACAGCCTGTTTGCGAATTTCTGCCATCTTTGATTTCTTGCACTCTGGTGAGCTTGATGCTGCAAGTTGCACTAGGCATCACCCGGGTGTCCAAGGTAGTTATTGGTCAAAGTCTTCAACATATTGGGGTCTTGAGGGGACCCATGTTGCACATGTCTTCTACACATCAAATGCAACAAATCCACCTGAATGACTTGACCCTGATATGCCCATATGTTGGAGTAACGGGGGTAGGGATGCGGTGCAGTCTGTCTGAAACCGGACTAGAACAGGCAAAAAAAAACCCAACCTGCCAACGGTAACGGCCAATTTTTGAAAAAATATGGTTCCCGACCCCCCCTAACCCATACATCTCCGAAAAGCCCTTTTCAAGAGCTTTCCGAATATACCCCACATACCTCCCCCTACAAGGCACTCAAGAGGCACAAATGAGGCAGCAATGGCACCGACACCCTAAAACGCTCCGTGTTGGCATAAAACTGTCCGTCCCAGAGAGATATGCTGGAAGACGCAAGGGCAACATTGAGCAAAATTGAAATGGTGCCGTTAGGTGGACTTGTGTTGAATCCCAATGGGGACTCATTGGTGCAAACGCCTGTCCTTGAAATTACGAGAGGAACAAGAAATCTCGCAGGTGATGTTGAAGAGCGGGACATGGGCAGTGAGCGGTGGAGAGTACAGACAGACAGAGCATACAGCACAAAGCTGCACAGCAGAGCGTGACAGAGGTTGCCATAGCAGATCACACTACAGGATACCGCAGCTGTAGCTGTAGCTTTAGCTGTTGGTCATGGAATTGTGCAAAATATGGAAAGAAATGATATGGGTGACTCCGAGCCCGGGGGGGGCGGCCAGGCCCGGTCCTTGTATGCGACACCCCCCAGCCCCCCCCCCCCCCCCCGAGTTTTGAAAGATAGCGGTGCGGGCGCCAAATTTTTTGTCCCATGCTTAGTTGAAGGGGGTACTATGCCTTTTGTCCTTAAGACCCTTAAGACTTTCTTCCTGGCAAAGACAAGATATTGCTGTTATCGCATACATACCTCTATATCCCCATGCCCCCAGACACCCCCTTGAGGTATGCATGTGATAGTAGTGGGTTGCGCGCAGGCCCCTCCCCCCCCGGCCAAGCTGCCAATACCCCCCCCCCCCCACCCTCCCGCCGACCCCCCCCGCAAGTTTTGGCAGATAGCTGGGGGGGGTGTCGCATCAGGACCAGTTGTAGTCGCGCCCCCCCCCCCCCCCCCGGAACTCCGAGTGTGCGCATGTGCGAAAGTTAACGTCCACAAATGCTGGGGGTGGAAATTATGTGGTCCACATATTTGCACATATTTGCACATATTTACCACATATTTCTTGATGGTCCCTAATGTTAAAGTCAGAGAGGAATGATGGTTACCGTTGTTCTTGCGATCAGTGCTGTGGTTCTTACTGTTTGTTACTGTTTGCTTGTTGCGTCACATGTTCGTTACGTCCCATGTTCCACCGCACGTGTCACCGTTGACACATTCTTGTTGAGACTGCAAATCGTTTGTTGACAGGATCGCGTGCACGCATGGCAAAAGAGGCAAAACAGGTGGCCTTTTTCAAACAACTACGCTTTGAACCGCCACCGCTTATGTGATTTGTCTCATAATCTCCGTGATTACCTGGAGTTGCAGTTAGACAGTCTTCCAGGAGTGCAGGATGAGTGGGCTGCCTATGTCGAGACTTCTTTTTGCGGCATCACAGGCCCAACGCACCTTGTTGAATGGTGGGACTCTCGCCCATCGTCTGCCCTCAAGGATTGTTTACTGTTCCTCATCACCATGGTGATGGGGACCGGCAGTGTTGAGCCCTTTTTTTCATTTGCCAAGTACACGGATACAGACCAGCGACATGGTCTGGATGACAATGGCCGGCGGCAAGCTTTCATGACACACTATAATGGAGATTTGGAAGGGCGATCGGACTAAAGGCAGATGTGGGCTTCACATAGACTGAAAGTGTTGTGGTTTGCCTGTGTCCATGGAACACCAGAGATTCATAGCATGCATGGGACCCCAGGAATTAACGGCATCCATCCAAACAACACCAAGAAATAAAACTGGCCATTTAGGGGCATGTGTTTGGAAAAAATTTGATTGCCAGAAGTCTATATATTTTACCATAATTTTTTCTATTGCTGCTTACCACAAGCCCCCCCCCCCCCCAGAGAAATGTCATGATACTGAAGGTACCATGCTGACCATGTTCCAATCTGCATTTCACAAAGTCACAGAGGTCGGACACTGAGGTATGGTAGGTTGAGCTTTGGATGCGAGATGTTGTTTTGCACCTCTGAAAGGCCATGCATAGATTTCTTGTAATTTTCAGTGTGCTCCAAAGAGGCGTAATGTGGAAGGATCAGCCACAACCAATATTGTCCGTTTGCTGTGGAGGAAGGGTGTGAAGCATGAACGGTCGGAGGGAGAGTCACCAGGGCCGGAATCCATGCAGCCCATGTGCTCACCGCTGCAGATTCCAGGAGCAAACGTCTGGTGCGTCATTGTCTTCCTCACCCTCTTCTTCTTGGGGATCGACTCCGCCTTCTCATTGCTCGAGGCCATCACGACAGTGATCTGTGACGCCGAGTTTGGGGGCATGCAAGTGGAGAAGCTGGTGCGCCAGGGATTCTGGGATTCTGATGCAAGTGTTGTGGCTGGGAAGCCACTCAGACAGTTTGTATCGGTTTGTATGGTGTCCAAGCTTGCCACCAGCGTCCGCCAGGTCAGGCGAGATTAGAAGGAGCTCGGTCCTACTGATTCGGACACGTGACGCAGCTGGTTCCTACTGAGTCCCGAGTGGTGTAGCCAGGCCTGCCCTAATTACCCGTCGCGCCACCCGTCATATGGCAAAAAACGCCTTTTTTTGGCCAAAATCCACGTTTTCCATTGTTTTCTGGTGTTTTTTGGTGTTTTTTGATGTTTTTTGGTGTTTTTTGGTGTTTTTTGGTGTGTTTTAGCACATGTGACCACATTTCATGGCACTCCAATACCACATCTTTTAATTTTTGTCTTTGCATAATCTACCTGCTGCACGCGTTTTGCGCAACGCACTTCGATCCATACAGGTTCATTAGGTACCCCGATAGGATCAGGTGTGGATGACACAATTGTCTCAGGTTCATTAGGTACCTTTACAGGTGCTCGGGACATGGCATGGTTCGAAGAGAGTGGGAGTAAAGCTTTAGCAGGAATCAATATGGTATTAGCTTACACATTCCACCCTCATTCTTTTCTCTCATAGACACCATGTCGAACCCCCGCAGCCTCCCCATTTGGCTGCGCCCCACCGGCGGACAATGGACGCGGTATTCCAGTGCTACTGAAGCTACGGATTACCTCACAACGGCGCACGGACTGAAGATATACCGTACGCAAGTCACACGTGCTGCTGAAAAGCAAAAGACACGTGACGGCTGGGAATTCACGGACAAAGACCCTGGGGAAGCACCGCCACCGGTTCCCGAGGACGCACCTGCCCAATTGAGGCCAACAGCGCTGACGTCCTACTTCTCTACCATCTCGGCACCATGTGCCTGTTGTGACGAGAAGTTGCATGGTGCAATCGTGCGTTGCACACTGTGCCAAAGGACACCCATGAGATCTGCACACATCATGGCAAGTGCCTACGTTGTGTATGCCGCGTCTGTGATTCACCGTCAGCCGGCGTTATGCGCACTTGCAAATAGTGCAAGCGACGTGTCCACCAGCGATGTTCCACTGCTGTGATGTTGGAAGCAGTTTGCCATGTGTGCTCTGCTCCAAGGTCTGCACCGCCGCCTCCACAGCCTAAAGTTCGGAAATTTAAGCCAAAGTGGCGTGAAGGTCGCCCATGGTTGTGTCACGAGAATGGCTTAATGTGGTGTGCAGCGTGCCGAGAATACCCTCAACAGGGTGTACGCCAGTCATGGGTGGACGGCAATTCATGTTTGCGGTTATCAACTGTCAAGGACCACACCAAGTGTGGATTACACGCTAAGTCCTTGGCACTTTGGAATAGTGCTGGGGCATCATCCTCTGTGGTCGGTGCTCTTCCCAGCCCAGTACAGTCCTGCATACGCGGTCTTTTCGCTGTCGTGTACCGCATCGCGAAGCGAGATGGTGCCTTTAATGATCTTCCCGGGGATGCTGAGCTTGTCACTTTGACAGGGGGCTCCATCACTCCCTCATATCACGGACGGACCGCGTCCGTCACCATTCTGCATGCCATTGCTGCCCCATACCGCGCAGACGAGGGTGCTGCCATCATGGCCAGCCAATTCTTCGGATTGGCATCGGACTCGTGCGCGGACAGGGGTGCACGTAAGGAGGAGCTGTTGTACACGCGCACCGTCCGGAATGGTGTGGTGACCACCTCGTACCTAGGATGTGAGTATCTGAAGAGCGGGGACGCCGGTGCCATTGTGGCTTCATACAAGCGCGCACTCCTCCGGGCGGGCGCTCCCGTTGAGGAATGGGTTGCTCGCCTGTTTTGGTACTGTGCAGATGGGGCCGACGTCATGCAGGGCACGAACACCAGCGTCTTCAGATGCTTGAGGTCGCTGCAAACTGAACTGCTCGGCTTAAGTGTCGTGGTGCCCTTCCACGCGAATTGCCATAGAGCAGACCTAGCCTTGGTATGGCTAGGTGGCTATGGCTGCTGGCTATTATGGTTTCCTGGATATCGTTGCCGACGGGATGCAGGCTATTGCCTTGCACTGGAACCATGCTCCTGCCCGTCTTGCGGTCCTGCGCACCATGTGCGATGCACTGCGCACGACCCTGCTAAAGTTTGGCGTCCTACGTCAACGCCGGTGGGCCGCCTTCGCCGCCAGAGCCCTCCGCTCCCTCATCCGCACGTACCCCGCAATGGTGTGCACGCTTTTTGCGCTGCGCCCTGCAACCAGGGAGGATCGGGAGCACCAAGAGGCCCTGCTCTGGCGAGTCACCAGCTGGGTCTTTGTGGCGGGGCTGCACTACATGAGGGACATTGTACAGGTTGGTTGCAGTGGCGTGTGGCAGGGTCCAGAGGGTTACTGGGCATCAGTTTTTGGTTGCAGTGGGGTGTGGCGGGGTCTTGAGGGTTGCTGGGCATCAGTTTTTGGTTGCAGTGGGGTGTGGCAGGGTGCTGAGGGTTGCTGGGCATCAGTTTTTGGTTGCAGTGGGGTGTGGCAGGGTGCTGAGGGTTGCTGGGCATCCGTTTTTGGTTGCAGTGGGGTGTGGCAGGGTGCTGAGGGTTGCTTGGCATCAGTTTTTGGTTGCAGTGGGCTGTGGCAGGGTGCTGAGGGTTGCTGGGCATCATTTTTTGGTTGCAGTGGGGTGTGGCAGGGTGCTGAGGGTTGCTGGGCATCAGTTTTTGGTTGCAGTGGGGTGTGGCAGGGTCCAGAGGGTTGCTAGGCATCAGTTTTTGGTTGCAGTGGGGTGTGGCAGGGTGCTGAGGGTTGCTGGGCATCAGTTTTGGGTTGCAGTGGGGTGTGGCAGGGTGCTGAGGGTTGCTGGGCATCAGTTTTTGGTTGCAGTGGGGTGTGGCAGGGTGCTGAGCGTTGCTGGGCATCAGTTTTGGGTTGCAGTGGGGTGTGGCAGGGTGTTGAGGGTTGCTGGGCATCAGTTCTGGTTGCAGTGGGGTAGTGGGGTGTGGCAGGGTCCAGAGGGTTGCTGGGCATCAGTTTTTGGTTGCAGTGGGGTGTGGCAGGGTGCTGAGCGTTGCTGGGCATCAGTTTTTGGTTGCAGTGGGGTGTGGCTGAGGGTTGCTGGGCATCAGTTTTTGGTTGCAGTGGGGTGTGGCAGGGTGCTGAGGGTTGCTGGGCATCAGTTTTTGGTTGCAGTGGGGTGTGGCAGGGTGCTGAGCGTTGCTGGGCATCAGTTTTGGGTTGCAGTGGGGTGTGGCTGAGGGTTGCTGGGCATCAGTTTTTGGTTGCAGTGGGGTGTGGCAGGGTGCTGAGGGTTGCTTGGCATCAGTTTTTGGTTGCAGTGGGGTGTGGCAGGGTCCAGAGGGTTGCTGGGCATCAGTTTTTGGTTGCAGTGGGGTGTGGCGGGGTCTTGAGGGTTGCTGGGCATCAGTTTTTGGTTGCAGTGGGGTGTGGCTGAGGGTTGCTGGGCATCAGTTTTTGGTTGCAGTGGGGTGTGGCAGGGTGCTGAGGGTTGCTTGGCATCAGTTTTTGGTTGCAGTGGGGTGTGGCAGGGTGCTGAGCGTTGCTGGGCATCAGTTTTGGGTTGCAGTGGGGTGTGGCTGAGGGTTGCTGGGCATCAGTTTTTGGTTGCAGTGGGGTGTGGCAGGGTGCTGAGGGTTACCTGGCATCAGTTTTGGGTTGCAGTGGGGTGTGGCTGAGGGTTGCTGGGCATCAGTTTTTGGTTGCAGTGGGGTGTGGCAGGGTGCTGAGGGTTGCTTGGCATCAGTTTTGGGTTGCAGTGGGGTGTGGCAGGGTGCTGAGGGTTGCTTGGCATCAGTTTTTGGTTGCAGTGGGGTGTGGCAGGGTGCTGAGGGTTGCTGGGCATCAATTTTGGGTTGCAGTGGGGTGTGGCAGGGTGCTGAGGGTTGCTGGGCATCAGTTTTTGGTTGCAGTGGGGTGTGGCAGGGTGCTGAGGGTTGCTGGGCATCAATTTTGGGTTGCAGTGGGGTGTGGCAGGGTGCTGACGGTTGCTGGGCATCAGTTTTTGATTGCAGTGGGGTGTGGCAGGGTGCTGAGGGTTGCTTGGCATCAGTTTTTGGTTGCAGTGGGGTGTGGCTGAGGGTTGCTGGGCATCAGTTTTTGGTTGCAGTGGGGTGTGGCAGGGTGCTGAGGGTTGCTGGGCATCAGTTTTTGGTTGCAGTGGGGTGTGGCAGGGTGCTGAGCGTTGCTGGGCATCAGTTTTGGGTTGCAGTGGGGTGTGGCTGAGGGTTGCTGGGCATCAGTTTTTGGTTGCAGTGGGGTGTGGCAGGGTGCTGAGGGTTGCCTGGCATCAGTTTTGGGTTGCAGTGGGGTGTGGCTGAGGGTTGCTGGGCATCAGTTTTTGGTTGCAGTGGGGTGTGGCAGGGTGCTGAGGGTTGCTTGGCATCAGTTTTTGGTTGCAGTGGGGTGTGGCAGGGTGCTGAGGGTTGCTTGGCATCAGTTTTTGGTTGCAGTGGGGTGTGGCAGGGTGCTGAGGGTTGCTGGGCATCAATTTTGGGTTGCAGTGGGGTGTGGCAGGGTGCTGACGGTTGCTGGGCATCAGTTTTTGATTGCAGTGGGGTGTGGCAGGGTGCTGAGGGTTGCTTGGCATCAGTTTTTGGTTGCAGTGGGGTGTGGCAGGGTGCTGAGGGTTGCTTGGCATCAGTTTTTGGTTGCAGTGGGGTGTGGCAGGGTGCTGAGGGTTGCTTGGCATCAGTTTTTGGTTGCAGTGGGGTGTGGCAGGGTGCTGAGGGTTGCTGGGCATCAGTTTTGGGTTGCAGTGGGGTGTGGCAGGGTGCTGAGGGTTGCTGGGCATCAGTTTTTGATTGCAGTGGGGTGTGGCAGGGTGCTGAGGGTTGCTGGGCATCAGTTTTGGGTTGCAGTGGGGTGTGGCAGGGTGTTGAGGGTTGCTGGGCATCAGTTTTTGGTTGCAGTGGGGTGTGGCAAGGTCCAGAGGGTTGCTAGGCATCAGTTTTTGGTTGCAGTGGGGTGTGGCAGGGTGCTGAGGGTTGCTGGGCATCAGTTTTTGGTTGCAGTGGGGTGTGGCAGGGTGCTGAGGGTTGCTTGGCATCAGTTTTTGGTTGCAGTGGGGTGTGGCAGGGTCCAGAGGGTTGCTGGGCATCAGTTTTTGGTTGCAGTGGGGTGTGGCAGGGTGCTGAGGGTTGCTGGGCATCAGTTTTGGGTTGCAATGGGGTGTGGCTGAGGGTTGCCGGGCATCAGTTTTTGGTTGCAGTGGGGTGTGGCAGGGTGCTGAGGGTTGCTTGGCATCAGTTTTTGGTTGCAGTGGGGTGTGGCAGGGTGCTGAGGGTTGCTGGGCATCAATTTTGGGTTGCAGTGGGGTGTGGCAGGGTGCTGAGGGTTGCTGGGCATCAGTTTTTGGTTGCAGTGGGGTGTGGCAGGGTGCTGAGGGTTGCTGGGTCTTTGCAGGCTGGCGGTGAACTATCGCTGCCATTCCAGTTCAAACAGCATTGTGCTGCACTGCAATCGCGTGGAACTGTGGCTGCAAAGGCCACGCTGCAGGCTGCCGGTTGCTTTCTAGGGCCAGGCTGGTCGACCTTTCGGCAGGGGATCACCATGGGTGAGTTGGGCACACGTTTCTTGGGTGTTCCCATCCATGACTGTGATGAGGAGGCCAATTTCAGGGCTGATGCAGCAGACTTTGCCAACAGTTGCATTGAGGCAATCGACTGTAGGTTCGGGGAAGACCATCCTGTGGCCATCCTGTGGCCAAAACGTGCCGGGTGAACCATCTCAGCGTCAAGATCACTAGTTGTGCCTCGTCTCAACTTTTGTTTGCGTCTCCAATGTTTAGGCAGTTTTCCTGTCTTTGTTTTTGTTAACCCATGGACGGGGTTGAGCAGCCCAATCAGGCCCAGCAGGTGTCAGCAGAGGAGCGACTGGCAGCCCAGGCCAAAGAGATTCAAGAACTCAGAGAGCAACTCGCCCGAGTGGCGGTGAAGGAGGGGCCGCGCTTGCCCCCGTTAAGCGTTCCGGAGATCAACCGAGCCCTCGAGAAGCCCCAGTTGGCGCAGTGGATGAGGCTGATGCTGTCCAACATCAAGGCATACATACGGCTTAGGGCCGGTGAGGTGGGGGAGATCCCCCGCCCGAGCGAGTTCGGCGGCCAGGCAACGGAGGCCGCGGTCGACCCGGGAGAGCAGCTGGCATGCAGGGTCTGGGACTGCGTGTCCCAGTCCCAGGCGGCCTATGCCCGACGGTATGCAGGCTCCCAGGGGAAGTCCAGCTCCGAGTCCAACCAGTACGCCACGTTGGAAGAGGCATGGAAGGAGTAGGGATCGGCGTTCACATGGCGAAGTGTAAAGTTCAGGGAAGTTGGCGGAGTGCTGCAGTGGCAGTCACGGCAAGGCGAGTGGATCCCTGTGGAGTCACCGCCAAGCGGAGGGTGCCAGAGGTGCGCGCAGCGGGGCTCCCCCGACGAGCGCCACTGGCACTTTAGGTGCCCACACGGGTCCTGACAGGATCAGCTGGAGCCCGGACCGGCCGCCCCGGGCTCTGGCGTCACAGGCGCAGCGGCGGAGCTGTGGGCACTCGCCCGCAGGTGGGAGACAGCAGCCCGGGCAGACGACCCCTGCTCACCGGAAGAAAGCGCCATGCAATCGTGGAGGCCGAGGACCCGGTCGCAGTATGCGTCCCGGCTCCGGGCCTTGGCAGCTTACGCGGAGCGCACGGGCCCGCCTGATCCAGCCGCGACACTGGCAGGCCTCCTGGCAGAGCGGGCGCAGGCCGGAGCTACAACATCAGCCCTGCGGGGTATTATTTCCGCGATCCGGGCCGTGGAGGACCTCCAATGGCTGCCACCAACAGTCACGACCCTACACAAGAGAATCGCGGCGGGAGCCGCCTCATCTGGCTCTCAGCCCTATCTGTCCCCAGCAGGCATGGTCCAGCTGGTCGAAAGGGCCAGAGACTCCAGAAACGGGACGGTGTTCAGCGCGTTGGCGATCATTAGCTGGTTGTGCTACTTGCGGGTGGGCGAAGCAGCTGGCATCAGGGTTTTTGACCTGGCTATGGCGGGCTTTGTCCAGTTTTGGAACTCCAAAACAGGGGAGGAGGGCTACACCACCCGGCCCCTCTACCGGTATGCGGATGGGGTCCGTGCGTGGCTTCATCGCCACATGGTCTCCTTGGGCCGGTCGTCAGACATGCTGGTCTGGCAGTCGGGTGAGGCAGGATTGGAGGCAGGCATGGCCGAGGCCCTGGCGGGCACAGCGTACGCCCGCGCCAGGTGGCACGCGCTACGCCGGGGAGGCGCCGCAGCGACTTGGGCCCGCAAACCAGACCTCGCCTACTACAAATGGTGGGGCAGATGGCAGAGCACGGCCGTGGCGATGCAATACGGCACCAAGTGGTCCGACCCGGGGGTCGTCGCCCCTACGGTACTGCCTGCGTGGTCCCGTGACCGAGGGCCTTTGCCGACTCCAGAGCGTGTGGGCGTCCTGGCGCTGTGGGGTTCACCTATGTTCCCCAACATCGCGGGCGCACTCAGCACTCCGACCAAGCGCAAGCCGAGGCGCCCGCGGGGTGAAGGGCCCGGGACCACCGAGGGCGGCACAGTTGGGAGCGGAGACGAGGGAGACCAGGCCGCGACCGAGCTGGAGGAGTCCGCCGAGGATGGCCCTACTGAGATGGGCCCGATGCCTGAAGCGGCTCCTACCACCCCTCCACTTCAATCTTTGGCCCCTGCCTCTGAGCGCGGCGCCGTGTCTCGGGAAGATGCGGGTCAGCTGTGTACGTTGGCGGGTCCTCTGGTTGCTGTGGGGGGGGGGGGGGGTGCGGGCCGGGGACGGCAGCCGGGCCCATCAATGTCGATTCCGACGTGGACACCGACGACGACAGCGAGGGTTCCGGAAGCGAACCCGATGGCGCCTTCGTAGTCGGCAGCGCAAGGGGTTCCCCCGGGCGTCGACAGACCGGAATTGCCAAGTTCGTTGGACGCGAGCGTAAACCGTGGGCCTCCAGGATAGCCGCTGGTCCTGTCAGAGGAGGGACCGGAGCGGGCTCAAAAGCTGGAATGGTGGGCCGTGTCCACCGCTCATACACGGGGCCGCGTCGCGCTAAGGTGGTCGTGGGTGGTGCACAGGCCCTGCGACCCGGTGCCGCCGCACGCTGTCAAACTGGGAGACCTCGTTTGGCCCAGCAGGTCGATTCGCCGGAGCCCAAGCGCACCAAGCTCGGGACAGGCGGGCATGTCCGGGCGCCGGCGGCGCAAAACCCGGTGGAGGGTGCCTTCGTGGCTGCAGCTGAGCGCCTCAAGACCAAGGCTAGGGGGCGGGCGGTCCCAGTGGCGTCGCCCCCCCCCTCTATGTAAGGGTCCAGACAGGGACCGGAGGGTGCGGGAACAGCCCCCCCTTTTCCTGGAGTTCATGCAAACGCTCACCCCGCATTTCCATTGGATAGCGGAGCGGGAGCGTTGTGGCTTGTGGATGGTGGCGAAAAGGGTGGATTTATGGCTGAATAGGGTCTTTGATACAGCCGAGGATTTCCGCTTACGGGGAGCCCTGCCCGCGCTCCTGAGAGCATTGCGCACGCTCCACCCGGACTCTTGGGAGGCGTGCCTCCATGTCAACACCTCCCCCATTCCCAGGTTCATGGGGGGGGTCGAGGATGCAATTTTGGATCGGGGTCTGGGACCGGTCGGCACCCACCAGCTCCCTGCGGATCTGTGGGATGCTGTGATCCCGCCTTTCTACCGCGAGGGGCTCCGGGATTTCGATGTCGAGCGTGAGTGGCAGGACGGGGAAAGGGTGGTCCGCGGGGCGTCCCGCTGGGTGTCCCAGCAGATCCAGCGGATAGTGCAGGCGTTGCGGGGGGCGGGGGTTTACGAGGAGACCGCCGACCCCCCCCCCCCCCCCAACGTGTTACCCCTTCGTCATCCCCAAGTCTTCCGAGAAGGTATCCTTGATCTTGAGTTGCGTCAAGATCAACAAGAGTGACGGGGCCAAACCCCCCACTTTTAGGTTGGATTCCTGGGAGGACTTGGCCAGATCATTGTCTGCATTCCCGCCTGACGTGGGCCTCTATGCGCTCCACATAGACCTCAAAAACGCGTTTTGGAGCTTTTGCCTGCCACCGGGGGCGCGGCAGATTTTTCGTTTCCGGCCCGCCCCCGGGGCCCCGCCTGTGGCGCTGTCGCGCCTGCCGTTCGGCTGGAAATACAGCCCGTATTTGTGCCAAACGAGTTTGGCCTGCATTCTCCGGGGGGTACTGCCCCCCGAAATACTCCTTGTGCACTATCTCGATGACTTCCTGCTCGTCTTCACTGATAGGGAGGTGCTCAGGGAAGCGGGGCGGTCGGCCGTGCGCGCACTGATCGAGGCTGGGTTCCTCATCAGTCCTAAGAGTGTCCTGGACCCGGTGCCTGTGGCATCTTTCCTGGGGAAGGAACTTGATTTAGAGGCCAGGCAGATCACGAGCCACGAGCAGGCACTACTCCAGTTGTGGACGGGCTGGCTGCGCCTGGCGGTGGGGAAAGGAAATGACCAACACCTCCAAAGCTTCCCGGGCTTGCTGAATTGGCACGTACGCCCGCGGGGATTCGGCTATCCCTTTGCGGCGGGTGCCTACTGTTGGCTGCGCTGGGGTAGGACGGTGGGAGGGGTCAAGCAGCCGGCCCAGGGTTTCCCCCTGAAAATGCTGGAGAGCCTCGCAACGTTGATGGCGGTGGCGGCCGAGCCGTGGCAGGTGCCGGGGGGGGAGGCGTGGCGACAGTTGAAGGCCCTCCGGTTTGGGAAGGAGGACAGGCTTACATCCTCCTCTCTGTGGATCGGAGATGTCATCGTCTGTGTCGATGGTGCGCGTGATGCAGGGTGCTGGAGGGTGGGAGCGCTTGTCCCGGGAGTGGGCGTGCGTACGCATGTGGCACCCCCGGCCCGCTTTGCCAGCCAACAAACCACGGAGCTGAGGGGCTTGGCGTGGGCTGTCAGGTTTGCTGTTAGGACGGGGCACAAGTCCGTAACGGTGTTTAGCGACAGTGAAGCCGCCATTGCTCAGGTGCTGCGATTGCGCGCGACTAGCCACCTGTCCCACCACCAAGCGGTGCTACGACCGTTGGCTAGGGTCCTGTGGGTTTCGGGGATCGTAGTCCGCCTGGTGTGGGTACCTTCGGCGCTGCAGCCGGGGCCCAAGTTCTGTGCAGTTTTCTTGTGCTCTGCTTGTGCAAACATGGCGGTGTCGGGAACGAAGTCTCACAAGGTTTGTGCACCCACTGCCCCCCCCCCCCCCCAGAAAAAACAACACCTGGTGGCTGAGCTGTCCTGCAGCACTTCGACAAAAAAAAACCAGCGTCTGCGTATCGTGGCGGGGCACAGCTAGAAACATTGCTCACAGTGTGTGCCTGGTTGTTTGCAGATGTATGCGCAGCTCACAGCCAAAACGTGCCGGGTGAATCATCTCAGCGTCAAGATCATGGCGGTGTCGGGAACGAAGTCTCACAAGGTTTGTGCACCCACTGCCCCCCCCCCCCCAAGAAAAAACAACACCTGGTGGCTGAGCTGTCCTGCAGCACTTCGACAAAAAAAAAAACCAGCGTCTGCGTATCGTGGCGGGGCACAGCTAGAAACATTGCTCACAGTGCGTGCCCGTCTGTTTGCACTGTGTGTATCGTGCCTCGGCCCAGCGGCAGTCAGTGCCAGACAAGTTTCTGACTG
This sequence comes from Eutreptiella sp. 'Long Island Sound 2002', assembly GCA_964036045.1. Classification (NCBI taxonomy): domain Eukaryota; phylum Euglenozoa; class Euglenophyceae; order Eutreptiales; family Eutreptiaceae; genus Eutreptiella; species Eutreptiella sp. 'Long Island Sound 2002'. The sequence goes on from OZ038378.1 coordinate 166,164,596, forward strand.
TTTCTTCCGTGTGTCTGCAGACCTGTGTGAAGATCAGAATCAATCTGCAGACATGGACGGAGAGGACGTTCAATCAGCGGACCGTCAAGACCATCGTCCGCAGCCAGCTGTGAAGAGACGCAAAACTGACCCGCAACCTATTGGCGATAGCAAAACTGACCCGCAACCTATTAGCGATAGCGAGGAGTTGGGGGGGGAGGCAAATTTTTGCCTGGGGCAAGAGCACGACAGTGCTGAGGTGCGAGAGCGGGAGGGGAGCGAGTGGCCACCTGATTTCTGAGCATTGACAGCAATCAACAACGGGTGCATGGCCTGGAGCCAGCCCAATGGACGCCGCCATCGATGCGCAAGTGCGCTGATGTAAACCGTGTTTGGAGAATGAGAAGGCTCGGCGTCATGATTTGTTCATTGCATGTTGTTGTAGTGTCGTGCAAGGCCGGAGGGTTTGGTATATGAATTACAGCTACTGTGCAGAAGGCAGGTTGAAATAAAAACAACCATTCAGGAACTACATTCAATGCACTAGGACAAACAGGACACCAAACATGGGCCTGCTGCTGGCCAAAAAACCAAAAAACACCCAAATTTCCAGAGAAAACCAAAACAATCCACCCATCCAATGGTGTGACGTCCACTGCCCCCAAGCCTACCCACCCCCCACCCCCCAACAAACCATGGAAAAAATCCTTTTTGGGGGCAAATGGGCACAACAAGTAGCCAAAAAACATCCAAAAAACATCCAAAAACATCCAAAAAACACCAAAAAACACCAAAAAACAGACCTGTTGAATAGACCAACCCGCCACCCGCCAAAATGGCCTGTGGCGGGTGTTTTTGTCGGGCTTGGGTGTAGCAACGAATGTAATTGAGTGGTACATGGACCGGAACGGGCTGAAATTGTGCTGAAGAGCGCCACATGTGTCAGGGCATTCGAAGGATAGGATGCACCGTCATGTTGTGCGTGCATGGGTCGGACCAAACTATATGCACTGTGTGTTGCAAGGCCCGCCGCTCATATGGTTTAAGGGAGCTTATTCGGATTACATTTCTGAGTACATTGGTGATGCTGATTCTTTGCAGGGCAGTGTGGTTGGGGACAACAAAAAATACAAAAGAGATGTATCGGAAATACCACACTTCACTCCTAAAAAATCGCTCTTTCTTCTTAGCTGAGCGGATCTCGCGTGGTGCTGATAGAATCTAATGTGATATGTAGGAGCGAATCTTATTTATTGGTTGTGTTAGCCTCAGAGATCCCGGGGGGGGGGGGATGTCGTTTGCTGCCTGACGGTGTCATTCTCTCCACCACATTTGTTCACCATTTGTGCCCCTTCGGCACAGTTGATCACCATTTTTGCCCCTTGAGTCGGTGCGCAAGGGGCAACAAATGGTGATCAACTGTGCCCAAGGGGGGCAAATGGTGGTCAACTGTGCCCAAGGGGGACAAATGGTGATCGACTGTGCTAAGGGGGACAAATTGTGATCGACTGTGCTAAGGCGGGCAAATGGTGGTGAACTGTGCTAAGGGGGACAAATGGTGATCAATTGTGGGTATTCTGTAAAAAGCTTAATACAAGCAGGCGCCATGAAGCAGTCCCGGTCCTTGGTCTGGCCTCCATGTCGGTGTGCAGATTTTTCGCCTATAGCACAACAATTTGGGGTGGTCACACCTGTTGGTCAAATGGTTAGCCCTGGTGCCTGTTTGGTCAAATGTCGCATGGTGTCAGTGATGCTTTGTTCCCACTGCTTTGTGCCGAACCCCATTGTTGCAAACTTTTCATTCAGCATGAATTGATGGACTTGTTCTCATACCCAAGCAGAAGAAAAGCTCCACAGCTCCCCTGAACCCTTGTCAACAGTTTGCACAAACTAAAAACTTGCCAAAACCTTTGTCAGGGCCCGTAGTTGCTTGAGAACAGAACCAGATTCAAGGCTAGATCTGGGGTGGATACAGAAAAACAGGTACAGAAAGAGCGGATACCATCGTGCACCTGTTCCCTCGCAACCCTCCCCGGCACTAGAATAGGGTCATTGTGGTGGAGACCACTCATGCGAATAAACACTCAAGGCCGCCTTTGTGTATCATACCTCCTGCCTAAAGCGAAATCTTTGTTGGCTGGGTGTTGGGTTTGGAGGGGAATCTCAGCATCTCTTTTCCCCCTAGTTAAGTGACAGGACCTTCGGTTGGGGGCCCGGGCCATGGCGGCCTTCGTGGGGCTGCTCTATGCAGACATCTTGCACAATTTTCAGCATGCGGAAATCTCAACATTAACAGCACCTTAACCAGATGCTACGCTTTGAAGTGCACCACAATAATATTGATTGGGTGTGGGAAATTGTAGCAGTAGGAAGCGAACATACCTACGGGCGGGCTGCTTTCAGCCCAAGGGGCTGACCTGCACACGCCTTGGGAAGTGAAGCTCTTGGGTAAGTGGATGTGCAACTTGGGCGATTTACAATTTCTGATGAAGGCTATCTGGTTTAGGAGAGGGGTTCTCATTGGTGATTGGTTTTCTTTTGCGCAATTCCGTGATAATGTTCCAATTGCTTCTAACATTCCCGAGGGCACCAACACCCTTGTTATTCAAGAGATTTGCCACATGCTCTTTGATGTTTGGGACCCGGAGGTCCTTTGTGATTGCATTACCCCCGAAACACCCATTTGTACGGGCGCTTGCCTACAGCTTGAATTACGTGCTCTAGGCCTCACACTGATTGTAGGTGGGGGGCCAGGACTGAGCACTGTCCATCCATCCGCCTTGCGTGGGGATTGGGGTGTGTGGTATGACCCCCCTGTTAGCCTCCTCGTGGCGGTCTACAAAGCAGTACTTTTGCTACATCTTCTCCGGGTCACTCACTCCATGACTGTCCCCGTATGTTACCTGGGATGGACAGATTCTGAGCTTGTTTGCTTGGGCCCGGGTGGCAACGAGCTGCGGTTACCCTAGGCATAGTGTCATGCCCACAGAAATTAGCGCAATGTGTGTTCTTAGCATCACCTTGGTGCTCCGAGAACACTATGTGCGCAGTGCTTACCGTTGGCCATCACGTGCTTGCCCACAGGTATCAGGTAGCCAAGCGCTTAACACAGTGGTTGAGGCAGCGGGCGCATTGGGACAGTCATGCTTAAACCGAAAAAAGTTTTATTCCCTTTTTTTGACCCCAGGTCCACTAGCCCATGATTTTTCTTTCCTTCCTAATATGTCAAATGAACTACAACAGTGGCTAACAGTGGCTGCATGGCTTCTCTCTAGTAGCGGTTTTGTGTGTGTGGTTGGCTAGTTGCATCCAACACAGCAAATCCTGCTCCTTTGATTGGCATAACAAAGAACTCCAGAACTCCTGTGGATATTTGGCTCTGACCGAATCCGACACTGGTCACTTTGTCCAACCTGTTTGTCCCACTGCCCTCTGTCTATCTCTGCTGCTCAGCTGGATCAGCATTTGGAAAGGTTTGGGAAAGAGAAGGCGAAGCCATTCGTTACGTCGGCTGTTGCCATCTGCGGCCTTCTCGCCGCCATTCTGTTCAGCGCCGATGTAGGTTTGTTGCCCTGCCGCGGTGCATCTTGATAGAAAGTTGAACGGTCTGGAATGACAAGGGCAAATCGTTTGCCACGTGTACATGCACGTCCTCATCTGTGCAATCCTCCACACTAGAGCCTGATCCTCGTGCCATCCATCACCACCACCACCACCACCACCACCACCACCACCACCACCACCACCACCACCACCACCACCACCACCACCACCACCACCACCACCACCACCACCCCGTCACCACGCGATCACCACCACCATCAATTTTGTCTCAGCTTTTATGAAGGTGTCTTCCAACTGGTGCTCACCACTCTCACCACACCTACTGCCTGGCGACTACCTACCTACGCTCTCTACATCAGTTGTTGCTTGGCACCAGGAAGGAGCAGAGGTATAGGAACATCTTCCACTGCTCCGCTCTGGTGCATCTGGGCAGTCATACTTTTTGGGTCTCACTGCACAGCAGTGTTTTGCAGCCTGGTCCACCCCCGCACTGCCAGTGCGGCGCTGGCTCCAGGAGTACTGTGAGGCCCACTGGGACGCCCCCAGTGCGCAAGACAAGGAGGGCCAGCACCGGCTCATGGCCAGAGGGGGGTCCAAGCTGTGAGGCCTCCAGTCCCCAATATCGTGCCGTGGTCTCCCGGGCTGGCAGCATGCAGCCTCAGATAGAGGTGGGGGTACCTGCATGGAAGCTTTGCACACAACCTCCTTTCCATGCTTCATGCCCTTCTCTGTGGTTTGCTCAGGCCTGTATTGGCTGGACATGATTGACCATTACGTGACCAATTACACTGTATTGCTTGACGGACTCTTGGAGGCAGTTGCCGTGGCATGGGTCTGGGCATTTGTCAAGGATAAGCAGAAGGTATTGCTGCAGGGGATGCGCCACTGGACTCTGAGAGCAGTGCACACCTGCACGCCGCTGAACCCCCTACTGAAGCCACCATTTTTTCCCATAAGTTTGAACGGCCTGTGCACTGGTGCTGTTGCTTCGCAGGTCAATTACAACTCTGCAATGTGGTTTGCTTGGACTTATGCCGTGGCCAGCGCTGCTTTCATCGTATTGTCTGCCGGGCTGTCGCCGGTATTCCGTGTGCTTGCTGTTCGGTCGTTTGCGGTCTGCGGTCGTCCGCGCATCCTTTTGTAAATGTCTGCGTGTGCGTGCGCCGCCTGCGCCTGTCTGCCTCTGTGTGCGTTTACGTCTCTGCCTGAGGCCCCTTCTCCCTCCCTCCTCGACGTGACATGGCACCATGAAAAGGGATGGTTGATCGCAAATTCTTCGACTGCAGGGATGTCTGGTTCCATCTGCACGGGTGCTAAGTCCGCCGGTGAGGCACCAAGGCCAGCAAGCCCCTGAGAAGCTGTTGCGCTCTGTTTTGTGGCGTCGTTGCGCGTGTCCTCTTAGTAACACCGCTCGCTGCACAATGTCCTCAAATGCAGCCATCCCTGTGTGAGGCCCTCAGCTTCGAATGCCAACTGACGGCCCCACCGCAGCGGCCGCAGCATCAGCGCCGTGCCATCAGTGTCATTATTTGTTTTCCGCTTCGCTCGCTGGAGTTCCGGAGGACCTGTGCCTGCGTGACGCAATTTGCCACCGCAAAAGGCTCTTGGCAACGTAGCACTTGCGAACCCGAGGGCTGAACAAGGGTCGTCACAAACGCAGGGGAACACAGGCCGCAAAGGAAAATGTATGAGCCATGGTGAAGACGAAAACGTCGGGCCCATGGGCTCGGGGCTGGACCCTGACATGCCATAGTGCCCAGACGGACTTGCTCATGTACGGACAAGGCACGGCGCAGGCAGGGGCAACAATTCGAAGGACAGTGGGTGGTGTCGCCCTCGACTGGCGTGAGGCACTGTGTGCGCACGCCATCGGAGGCGGGCATACACGCGCATCCCTCTGCTGCTTCCCTGTGCTGCCCAGGTGACGGCCCACTGCGTCAACACGAAGTGGGAGCTGAATGGGACGAAAGCTTATGAGTGTGACCTCGGTGCCAAAGTTTGTGACTTCCGGGAGGAGACGGTATGGATGCCACCGGTGCTGCAAGGGGGCGTGCTCCAAAAAGGCTGGTTGATGAGTGGAGACCGTGGCTTGTGACCGGTCCCCAGTGATTTGTCTTTTCCGTGGTTGACGGTGGTCGAGAATTGGGAGTGAGTGAGGAAAGGTGTAGACTGTGGGTGTGAGTACAAAGTGAGTCCCACCGTTCACCAATCCACTGCACTGCCCCTGGGGCGTCCACTCCCGTGCTGGCACCGGCAGAGGTTCCGCATGCAGTCATTCCCATGGCTGTGACTGTTTGGAGGGTGGGCCCCACCACGTCTGATGTGGAGAGTGTGATGCAGGACTTGTGTTACCCCCCTATTCTCGTAATCACCCTGTGTTTCTGTACTTTTGGGCCTTTTTTGGAACCATCCTTTTTGCGGTTCCAATCCCGTAGAGAATGTGGTTTGTAGACTTGTGCAGGCTGCAGGAGCGGTCCATTGGGGTGGCAAAGTGTTGGTGTAGCTGCCATTACGTGTGCTCTTGTGTTCTGGTGTGTGTGTTGGCCTGTTGCTTTGTATTGTCATGTTTTGAGGGTTGGGGTGGCCAGTGCCTGCAACGTGTGTTCTGTTGTAAGTGCCGTGTAGTGACACGGGCTTGTCCAAACACGGCGACCCCGTGTTTCTGCTCTTTTGCCCCCTGAACCAGAACCTGTTAGCCCGTGTTAGGACAAAGGGGGGGGAGTACCCATTGCAGAGGGAGGGGGCCATATGGACGAAGGCAGGGGAAGGTATGCTCTACTACGCTCCTTACTCACCACACCCTTTTCTCGGTCGGAAGAGTGAAAGGGACGGCCCATTTGTCAACCGGTCAAGCCAACTGCGCTGAGGGAACAGATTTGACTGACCGTCCGGTAGCCGCCTACTGGTGGCGGTTGAATACCAACTGCCGTCATCTGACGGTGGTGTCAGTGATTGGCGACCCATTGTCGTTGATGGGCCCGGGCTGCCAGTTGATGGCTGTGCCGTGCGACATTTTTTGCACCGGAACACTATGCCGTGGCACGCTGATGTCAAAAAGACCAGTTGCAAGGTTGTGGCTCCCCTGGCCGGGCGACCTGTTTGGTGCCCCAGGAGGGTGCATGGTGGAAACTGTGCCAACCCCCCCCCCCCCCTTCTTTGGAGCAAGCAGGGCAGGTAGAGCGACACCAGCACGGACAGCGGCAGCGGCAGGGGCGACGGGCAGTGGTATACGGAGCAGCATGCAGCAGCAGGATCAGTGCACCCTTCACTTGGCGTCAGCCGGCGCCCATATGCAAGCAGAGCCCCCATGCTTCTTCAAGCTGCAAAACCCCGGGCAACTGCAATGGAACCCACAGCTTTTGAGCCACATCTGACTGCAGTGTGTGATACATCAGTGTGCATCACCGCGCTGCGAAGGGTCCGCAATCTTTTCCACAACGCCATCCTGGACAGCCACCCCAGCAGGGGATGTGTGTGTGTGTGTGTTTGTGTGTTTGTGTGTTTGTGCGTGTGCGCGTGTGTGTGTGTGTGTGTGTGTGTCGGCCCTTGCACGGGCACAAGTAGCAATGGACAGTCAGCACACATGCATGGTGATCATGCGAGCGCTACACAAGGCACTGCGCCGGGCTGGGGTAGTGGGCATCGCACTTTTAGCATTACTGTCAATACAAACTGACGACTTAATGACATGCGAAAAGGACAAACAGGCGTCCCCTAAGAAACGTCAATTTTTCTTACTCTCTCCTATTGCACCGAAAGTAGTGGTCTTTTGAGGGGGCGCCTGCAAACAACTGACAATGAACCAAAGGTTGTCTCACTGCACAACTGACTGTCTGGTAGCCTGATGATCTGACTGTCTACCTGTGTCTGGCTACTGCCTGCCAACAGCGGTTCCTGTGTTCATTGGTGCCCTGCTGCTTTCTCAGGTCAACGATGTGACATATTATGCGGCCCCGGCAGCCGTGTGGGGCAACTGCCCAAAGGTGTGCGTGCGGGTGTGGCGTGTGTCAAGAAGCGCCCGCAGATGTGATGGATGATGTTGATTGCTTTTGGTTGATAAGCCACCTGTACGCTGGGCAGTATCTTCTGTTGGTTACCGGCCAATGGCGTCCGTTGGCCATCGACCGCCTTCGGTTGACCGCAATCCTGCCACCTAAGACCTCAGGCTGTCCTGACTTGGGGGGGGGGGGGATATCTTACTCCCAATGGACAGCCCTGCTGTATCAGGGGCCGCCTGGCGCGTAACAGAGCTGCTGCCTGCGGTGGATGGTCAGAGTCAGGGTGTGGCTGCAGATTTCGCATCCCACACCCCAAAGGGTTTGATCCTTCGTACAAATCCTGATTCAATGAGGCAGGAGTATCCCCCAGTGAATCTGTGGCTGGGAACCCCCAGGTAGACAAAACTTGGTTCGCCGATTGCGGCCACTATGCGCTCCCAGCCAATTTGATTGTTCTGCACGGACCCCGAACCGATGGCTGGGGTCCTGTGTCCCAATGGTGCCCACTGACCTGTCAATGACTCCCTGAAACCCTTTTGAAAGAGCTTTCTACCTCCACCATCCTACAGCAATGCTCTGCGACGAGGACGCCGAAGGCATAAGAAGTTATGTTTGCAGGCTGTTTAGGGCCAGCCACATTTCGTCTTCGCCGTGTTTCGGCGACACAGGCTCGCCTCCTCTCTGGGTACTCCCATGCACTGCGTTGCCGTGCCCCGCAAGTCAATTGAAGGCTTTGGGATGATGCCCGTTGATCAGGGGACAGCTCAACCTCCTAAAAAATCCCTGCGTTGCTCCGCCAGAGTATGCACAGGGGCGATGACATGTCCTGCCATTCCTCAGACTGACCACAAGACGATCGTCCGCACCCCTCAGATATTAACACACAGCCGCACCAATGCAGGGCATCTGTGTGTGCGCCCGTATTGCGCGCGTGTTTGCGCGTGCGGTTCTGTTGATCTGGTTGTTATTGCGATGCCGGTTTTTGTTTTGGTTAACTGAAGTAAACACCGATTTGCCTCAGCCCCCCAGTGACATGTTCCCGGCGATTCAGAAAAGGTCCTGCACCTCCTGATCACTCTATCATTTCCCCAGTTGGCGAATTGGACGAGAAGTAAGACAGCAGCCGATAGTTCGGTGCCCATCTTGATACCTGGAAACGTCGCGTCTCCATGTGTCGTTGCCAAAGACAAGTTCTGCAGCACAGGGCCCGAGATTCCCATTGCAGTCTTCGGTACGGCGCATCCCAGTGCATGCGCCAAATTCATGCATGGAATGTTTCTCAACGCCTTTGTGTTGCAGCATTCGTTTGGTGCACGAGGATGTGTGGTGTTGTTTTTGATGAAAAATCTCGAGTCTAACCGTTGGCTCATGAGCAGACCCCTCCTCGGGGATGGTTCCTTTGCAACCCCAACTTTTCTTTTTGGGCGGGGAGGTTTTCGATTTTGGCCCTGTTTTGCAGAAATAGGCTGGGCCTTGGGGGGGGGGGGGTGGCTCCACTGGTCCCAGGACGCGCCTCCCCCCCCCCCCCCCCGACAGCAGGGGGCCTCCGGCCACAGTTAGTTGCCAAAGGTGCTGGCCTGAGGAGTCCACAGGCACTGAAGGCGCCTGCAGGAAAAGTTTGTCCATTTTGTACATGGATGCCACATCATTGCTCTCCTTTTTTGCACCCTGATTCCTCCCCACTTTGGGGACCCCCGAGATGGCAGGGGTCAGGGCTAGGGTCACCGAGCTTGTGGTACCAGTAAGGGTTAATAAGCCAACCCCCAGGGGGTGGGGAGTTGACCAGGGCACACCCTGTGCAAATATGTGCATGCTTTCAAACCAAGCGGGCAGACCAACAGAGTAGAGAACTCATCAAACAAGGCGGCCTGGCCATATTTACCACAGCTGTCCACAACGTGCTAACGGGAATGGATTCTTTCTGAGGCACTGAACTGTCATGTCCTTTCATGCTAGGGGAATCCACAAAGGCTGGTTGGGTACCATGTAGTGCCACAGTGGCCAGCGTGTAAGCTGCGTGACCTGCTTTTGTTGCTTCAAGTTGTTTGTGTCTATCTGGAGTGGGTGTGTGCCATAAATGCCGAACAAGTATGCCGGTTGGTACCTCCAGGGGTATGTACATGTTCGCCTTTTGAGCAGGGAATCCTCCACTCGTGGACAGGTGGGTTGGGTGCCCACCCGCTGGGTTGGGCATGAAGAGGCCCCGTTCAAAAAAAAGTGCGAGAGGTGGGCAGCCTGCTTGGCTACCCGCAACAGCTGCTGGGGAAAATTGATTTTACCAGGTGAGAGTAGGACACTTGTCCCGCTACTCACAGGTGCTGCTTCTGCCACTTAGTGTCCCTCCCATGCCGGCGCCACTATGCTCCACACAAAGTTTTTCCCAAGACCTCGGAGTTTGGAGGGTGCCCACCACCACTGATGTGGAACATGTAACACAGGGCCACGGGGTTCTGGTTTACTGGTGCGCAGCATACTCAGGCCTTTTGCCTGTTGTTTCAGGGACTCACCGCTTGTGCACTGTGTAGTGGGTGTTTCTCCTACCAAGGCCGTGCAGTGGCATCTAGGCAATCCTATGTGGTGGGTGTTCGCCCTACTAAGGCCCTGCAGTGGGGCCTAGGCAGTGTGTTGCACCTAGGCCTCGGCAGTGGGTGTTTGTCGCACCAAAGCCCTGCGTTGGGGCCTAGGCAGTGTGTTGTAGTGGGTGTTCCGTGCAGTGGGGCCTAGGCAGTATTTTGCGCTGGGTGTTTGTCTTCCCAAGGCCCTGTGGTGGGGCTTGGGCAGGGAGTGAGTGGTGGGGTGCACATTTTTGTTGGTACGAGTGGAATGCTAGTCTCTATACCCACCATTGCGGCATCACTACACCTGTGGCGTCCACCACTCTGTTGGTGTTGGGAGAGGCTTTGTGTCATGCTATCTCTCAGGTGGTGAATGCGTTTAATGCCCCTGGTGTGAGCCTTCTAAAAAGCTTGGCCCAGGGCTTGACACATAAACATGCAAAAATTATATACGGCACACACTATCTCGGGAGAAGGCAGTTTGGTGTGAGCTCCAACAGGCAGGCTGGCCCCAATGCAGCATAGGATACACAGCCGTTGGGCTTAAGGACCCAAACTCAATACGCCACGCAAGATGGAGCAAACTACAATCCATGCTCTATTACCGGATTTGGCCCAATGTGGTTGGGCATACACAGCCATTGGGCCCAAGAGCCCAACCCCACATAGCCAGGGAGATGAAGGAATCTGGAATGTAGGTCAATTCGGCAAGGGATAGCGTGGCAGAGCTACTCCATGAGTATGGCTGCTCTACTCAGCGGGGCATGAGTTGCTACAAGTGGCAAGTTGTTGGAAGGTTTGGAGTACAACCATCTCCACGATAATGCCCAACAGTACAGCAAAGACGCCAATATTGGTGACGGTGAAGGGCGACAGAAAGTTGACAGTCTTTAGCTTCTGTTGCAACCCCCTGACCCCTGCAGCCTACAAGTCTATGGGTTGAAGCACAGGGACGTGGTTAGATGCAACACACTGCTTTGCAATTGGTCCCATTGTTTGGTGAAACTTTCACCATTCATTTGCACGATCACATACAACATAGCACAGGCGAAGTGTCAGAGTGACAGGATACAATGAAAAGATATTCAAGGCCCCATGTGTTTTGGTCCAGTGCTGTCCAAAATTCCCATTTTCTGTTCCAGTTGCCCTCATGATTTTACTTGTTGGGTGGTACATCAGTTGGAAACTCTCCAAGCTGCCTGCAAAGCACTGGTTTGCAGCATTTGCTCTTTCAGGTCTGTCATTGCTCAGACCCATGCTAGCGTTCTTCGTGTTCGCTGCATTTCTCTGTTGCTGCTGTACAGCCCAGTGGTACCTCCTTCCCCGCAGGCTCTGATGAGCTGATGGACCATGTCAAATGGGTGGATAGAGACCGGTATGCAGCTGTGGGTGTGACTGTCATGTGTGCCTGTGCCCCACGAGGTAAATACTTTGCCACCCCAAGGGGGTGTTCAAGCTTAATGTTGCAATGGGACATCAATGAGTCGCTGCAGTTACCAAGCAAGATGCCTCTCCACTATGACTGCAGTGTCGCTGCACTGAGGCATCGAGATCTCGTTGCATTGTGGCTGCATTGTGGCATCAGAATGTCGTTGCACTGTCGAGTGCCATGTTGGTTCATAGAGCATTCTGCTGCCTCAGTGCGGCAACTCATTGATGTCACAGTGCAGTAATATTCTGATGTCGCAGTGCGGCACTCCTTGGGCAGAAGTGTGCTCGGGAGGCGGCACTGGGTCACATTGGGCACGCTTCTAAAAGGGGCATATCTCCTACCTGAGGGCGGGCCTCATTTTAGCGTCCATTTGCGACCATTTGCACCACCCCGCAACCTGTGATGTTTGGCTCCAGTGCAATGCCAGAACCAGCACTCAAAGGGCAGCCAGCGCCAGCACCCGATGCACCGCCAGCACCACAACCCAACACAACTACAGCACCACAGCTCACCGCGACTGCTTTTGATCCCAAATGTGCATTTGCGTTTGCATTTGCTGCTTCACTGTGGCAGAACCACCGGCCTTCCAATGGGACTGGGCTTGAAGTGTGTCGACTTTTTTGGAGCAGTATGGAGGTGTGCCTTCGTCTGCTTGTGCGACGTCCGGTATGGAGTGCCTTTCTTTGTGGATACCGCGCTGTGCATCTGAGTAGGCGTTTCTTTCAAGGCACCTGGTAGCGCAGTACTCTTTCCTGTGGCCTGACGGAGTCAAATGGAAGTAGAGCATCAGTTTCTTGCCGTGTTTGTCAATCGCATGAGCGAGGGAGAGAGGGAGAGAGCGCGTGCGTGTGTGTGGGGGGGGTGCGCGCGCGCGCGATGGTTTGTGGCCTGAACACTCGGACCATTTTGTTGCGTTGTTGCTGATGTGTGGCGCGCGTGTGTGACCCGACCTGGCCTGGCCTCGGCTGCAGGTCAGGTTTCATATGCTCCCGCAGCGTGTACTGTGCCCTCTGTCGCTCACCCACACCTCCCCAGTCTCATATGGCGCCTCTTGATCAAGTACTTCGTACCTTTGGTGCTCGGGATCCTTCTGATCCAGATTTTCAAGAAGGATGTGGTGGACCCTTACGAGGTATCGTCGGATTTATACCGTCGTGCTCCGATGACCTGGCTCTTTGTTGCCCCATCGCACTCCACCGTTACTTGGCTCTATGGACCCACCAATAAGCACCCTATTGTATCAGTGCGGCCATGGAATGTATTACCGCTGATTCTTCGTGCTCCCAGCCAGTGACAGAGACGTGACATTCACTCTCATTGATGGTGGCGGTGACAATGTCTGTGGGTAGCGTCACTGACATGGACAGTGGCGTTGCCAGGCGGTGAAATTGGCAGCAACGGTGACAGTGACTGTTGCAGAGACAGGGGCAATGATGACATTGAAAGTGACAATGGCAGCAACCGAGACAATGGCATTGCCACAGGCAGTGGCAGTGATGGAAACAGGGACGCAGTGACTGTGACAGTCATAGTGCCAGTGGCAGGGATGCCGACAGTGAGGACTGCAAAGTATGCGCGCGCCCGTGGGTTAGGATATCATGATTCGTACAGTTGATTTGTATGTGGCAGCAACTCGGAGCCAGAGTCTTGTTGCATTGTGTCTCTTTTTTGCCACTCGATTTTTTTTCCGAAAATTGGGGCAGCGGTCTGACGGGGTGATTTTTCTGACCATCCCTGCCGAACATACCATGCACGACTGCATACGTGCCCCTGACCACTGATTGATGATGAAGGTGCAAACGAAACTGCAACGTGTACGGCACATTGCGAAACAGCAGACGACTGGTGTCGATCGCTTATTGTTTACTTATGCGCTGTTTCCCACACGAAACAAATGATGCGCGGGTGGGACCCAAGGTTGCAAACCACGATTGTGTATGTGCCATCCCCGTCCCCTTTTCCATCCTCCGTTGTTGAGGGTATGCAGTGGAATGCGGGGCCTCTCACCTCCCCTATCGTCGTGTTACAGGGATACCCCACATACATGCAAGTGATTTGCTTGATCCTAGTCCTGTTCTCGTTGGTGCTCTTCGCCATTCCCATCTGCCTCCCTGGCGAGTGGCCTGCGTATATCACTGACAACGGGCAGGAAGAAGGAGGGTATGCTGCTCGTGACCTTAGCCCTGTACCTCTGCCACCTGTGGATCCCGTCGTCAGTGCATTTGCGGTCATTCTGATTCTCTGCATCTCCTGTTCAAATGCCCTGTAGCATGATCACTAATCCTCACGGTGATGATATCACGGAAAGTGACAGTGACATAGACAGCGCCAGTGGCGTTGACAGTGACAGCGAAAGTGATAGCGAGCAATTGCAAGTCCCTCCTGGGGTCAACGATGCAGAGGCTGGAGGTGGGACAGCAAGGCCAGATGGTCCCAGTGCACAGCAGCAACCGGGGCCCGCGATAGGCCTTGAGGGAGCGGGGGGGTTGGCCGCAGGACTCCGTGACGTGCGCCGCTGCACACGCCCTGTCAGACCAGGAAATGCTGAGTCGAATGACGAATGAGATATTGTGTTTTGGGATGGGCTCAAACTGGGGCCTGGCCTCTGGAGTGCCCCTGCCCTCTTTGTGGGGTCCCCAACAGGGGCTCTGGAACTCCTCCCCCCCCCCCCTCCGCAGAGTGTTACCAATCGGCATACCCCCTTTATGTCACCCCCTCTCCCGGCAGAGAGCACAACCGCTGAAAATGTACCGAAAACACCTTTCCGCAGTACTGCGTCATGCACACTGGGAAGCCTACGGGCGTGGAAGTCTCCCACTACATAACCTGGTTTCAGACTCAGCCAGTCCTCACTACGTGTCCGCTACCCCAGTCATTTGTGGGATCATCGCAGCACTGGACAGCAACCTTGATTCCGAGACGTGGCCTCGAGCACCATATGATGAACAGGGTACGCTAGCTCACCTCTGGTCTGTGCTGCAGTACACAAGGGCTGCCTAATCTCTGCCCCATTTGCAGCCATTCGTAGCCTCAGACTGTAAGAATTCACGGTTTCATTTGACACTGTGGTCTATGTAGGCCGACACGGACGTTGGTGGCTACGTCCCAGTACCTCTCGATGGAGAGCCCAACCATCTTTTATCCAAACCGAAAGGCGCATGTGGTACTACTGATGAGGCTTTTCTTGTGCCGAGCTTGCGCGCCTGCCCGTGTGTGCGCGTAACTCACAAGACTCACATACGGGAGAGGGGGTCTGGCCATCTGTCACTCGGTGACAGATGGGAATTTCACGCGGGGAGAGTGCCACAAATATGTGTCACTCAGTGACGGATGTAGATTGGCAGATGGGAATGGCAAGCGGCGACAGCGACGCTGACACTGACGGGTGTGTTTTTACAGGTTTCACTATGTTGGTCTCGGACAGGGTCAGTGGTGTCCTGCAGCCCCAAGACCAGCGCCCAGACGCTCTGACCGGTCAGCTCCTCGGTTGAGGTGACACAGGGTGCTTCAGGTGATATCAACCCCGGCAAGCCTGGCAACAATCCCATCCCATCCAATCTCCGCACCACTTACGCCACTCCCCTCCAATTGTGCCCTGCTTGTTCCCCGCTAACCCCCCCCCCCCCCTTCCCCCATCACCATCCTGTCCGGGCTGCGGTGTAGGGCCGGTCAGTGTGGCCAGTGGAGAGCTTTCAGGGCGGCTTAATTGCAGCACACCCCAGGCCACCCCGTTGCTTTGCAGGCCCCGTTGTACATCTCCGGATGACGCCCTCCAGAACCCCGGGATCCCGTCCACCCCGTGAGCTGCACAGTGGCGAACCATGCGGCAAATGGGTGCCCAAGGGCGTTGACCCGCCATCAGCTGCACCATTGTGGGATGTTTGTTCATGCTCTGGCAGGGTCACAATCCGCTCAATGTGCTCCGCATTGATTAGACGCGGGGCCATGCGTCCCCAGTATGTGTGGGCACCCAAGACAGCGCCCGTTCGACCGTGTGTTGCTTCCTCAACTTCCGCCTCCTACTTCCCTCGCACAAACGTTCAGACGAGACACCAATCAGCAAACGCCGTCGGAAGCACTTGCGGAGCCTCAATCTAGAAAGCTCTCCTGCATAACACCACGTGTGGGAGGCAGCATGTGGGGGCGTTTCCGCACCCTGTTTGCTCGGCCCGCTCTCATGTGCCTCGTGCCTGGGCATGTACAGGTTGCCGGGACGTACCGCACAGCACTAAGACGCGATGGGTGCGATGACAGGGGGACATTTTTGCGGCCACCTCCAAAGACCCCACGTTCGGTCTGTTGGCCATGTGGTCACATGCACATGCAACCAAACCTACAGTCACCCACAGAACACTGGTCAGGCCCCGCAGTTCAGGGTACAATTGCGACATGCACAGCGCCAGGCACACTAGAAAGTCGAACATGCATGGGAGCTCCGACAGGCATGCACGCAGCACACACACATTCACCTTTTGACCTGATCTGTTTGCGTGCTGATACTCTTCCATAGAAATGTTCCATAGCATGCCCTTATGCTTATGGAATATGAGATGCCATATCCATGTATCTAAACCACTCACATACACACATACACACACACACACACACACACAACCGGGAGTGAAGGTTTTTCTTTTCTTTGGCGCCATTTTCCGAGTTCTGCCCCCCCCCCCCCCCCTGAGTCTCCAGGGATGCATGGGGCTGGGATGCGGGGAGCGGCAGGGCACACGAGCATGCAATGTGTGTCTTGTTGTCGTGCGGATGGGTCTGAGGGCAGGAGCCGTGGTGCGTTGGCGGCATATGTACTTATGGTATTTCATGCCCGCTGGGCAGCCCCGCCTGCAGGGCAGAACAATCGAACTCATGGTTTGCAGCAGTGATAGGACCTTAGGATTGTTGAACCTCGCAGTTTGAGCAGATTCGAATGGATTCCTTGGCACACACACTCACACACACTCTCTCTCCCCCGGCTGCTGTGACTGCTGGGCTTGATGGGCTCATCTACAAACACCTTCCGCTCTTGCGTTCTTACTTCATTCCGACGTGAGCAAAGGCCTCTGAAGGAGTGTGATGGCAGTCACCACACCGAGATGATTTTATGCTTCAAGTGCATCCGTGGGACCTGAGCTGTAGTTTCAAATGGTCATTGCTGCCAGGTCTTCTCTGTGATGCCCTGGAGATACGCCGCTTTCTGTAAGGCCAGGTCCGCCTGACGACACGTAAATGACGTTACTGAGAGGGTGCCTTTTTTCATAGGATATTGTGTGTGTTGAGGAGGTCGTCGGCAACCTGCCTTTTGAACGTAGTGGAATGTTGCATTGATTTGGCGGCCCCTCTGGTTGTTGTCCTAATTGGTTGTTGTCCTAATTGAGTGCCAGTTGTCTCGAATTGTGTTCCTGAGTTACGTGTGAATGCTGTTGTTTCCCCACGGGGTAACATAGCACACTGATGCCTGATGTGTTGATGAACATTGTTGCAGTGCACACTGGTAATTATTGCTGTAGTGTACATATATCAATGTTGCATTGCACATTGGCGACCCTTTTTGCATTGAACATTGATGAGAATTGCACAACACATTGGTGATAGTTCCGCTCCAAATCGGAAAAATTCCTCAAACAATTTCATGTTGTCCAAGTCAAAGAGAAAACAAAAAGAAAAGGAGGGATCACCCCCCGAAACCCCACCGAAACGCCTCCTAGCCAAATTTGGGACAGGCCGCAACCTTCCACCACTCCCACAGAGGAGGACACCCGTCCCAAGGTCCTCATTTGTGGAGAGTGGCGCAGGGTGGCGGATGGCTACCCAGGAGATGCATCTGGCCAGCTGGAGCGTGACCGGCCGGCTTTTCATCAATGACCTGGCCAAGCAGCTAGTAGCGGAGTTGCGCGCCGCTTGTTAGCTTAACCCCAATCTTGGTGCAAAGCCCAAGTCCAGCGACACAAAAACGGACTTGATCTACAAGCGTGCATTCTGCAACTACTTGTAGCAGGTGCATGTTTTGTGGGCTGTATTTTCCTCCGCCCGTTTGGTGCACCAATGGTGGAGCGTATAAGCATGCTATTATATTGGCCCCATGCCAGTGCCTTGGTGGCCTATAATGGTGGCACTATTGTTGGCCATGGCCCTGTCAAGACTCTTTTTCTTGAGCTTGATTTTGTTCCCAGTGCAGGCACACTGGATGTTGGCCATGGCCCTGTCAGGACTCTTTTCTTGGGCATGATTTTGTGTCTTGTGCCCATGACACAATGTGAAACTATGTTATATTGGCCCCATACCAGTGCCTTGGTGGCCTATAATGGTGGCTCTAGCGTTGGCCATGGCCCTGTCAAGACTCTTTTTCTTGAGCCTGATTTTGTTCCCAGTGCCGGCACACTGGATGTTGGCCATGGCCTATAATGGTGGCACTAGCGTTGGCCATGGCCGTGTCAAGACTCTTTTCTGGGGCCTGATTTTGTGTCTAGTGCCAATGATACCATGTGAAACTATGTTATATTGGCCGAGTCCCAACTAATTGGTGGCCACAGTAGTTTGTGCTTTGTGGACTCGGCGTCCCATCGTTAACGTCGCTATGGGGTGCTATACGGAACCGGTAGCTGTACATATTGCGCATGTATTGCAAAACTTGCATTTCTTTCAACTTTTCAATTTTTTTGACAATTTACACGACTTACCGCAAAAAAAATTTACACGCAGTTACCGGAAATTTTTTTTTATAATTTACACGACTTACCGCAAAAAATTTTTACACGCATTTACCGCAAAAGAAATTACACGATTCGACGATTTTTTTGTACAAAACATACATTTTTCACGTCCCCCTCCCACTAGGGAATCCCGAGCATTGAACGCGCAGATGAGCTTGCGGAACAGGGGAGGCGATCCCACCCGTTCCTGATTTACCCTTTGCCAGAGAAAGCAGACCCGTCGGGCGAACTCAGCCCACTGGCACCAGCTAAACATTACAAACCACAACCACCCATCTAGGATACTGATGAAGACTGCCCCATGGCAGTAACGTTGTTCAACACACCGGATCAAACACCTCATCAGACGATGTACCAGTGTTCTCAGCCCTATCTTGGCTGGCGCTCTGTGCAGTGCTGAGCACCCCACTGCCCCAGGCCACACCGTCAGGTCGTATGCTTGTTAACAGGAGAGGAAGTGTACAAGGAGCGCATCACAGGGGGGGAGGCCGGGCCCGGTCCTTGTATGCGACACCCCCCAGCCCCCCCCCCCCCCCCCCGGAGTTTTGAGAGATAGTGGTGTCGGGGCCATGGCGCCAACGGCGCCATAGTCTTTTTGTGCATGCTTCCCTTTCATCAAACCATCCATGTTTTGAGCGCCAAATTAGAAAGATGAGGCGCTAAACAAATGCCGTTTGTTGCGAAGTGAAGATCACCACAACCACTGTGGACACGCATGCCAATCTGCAGCCCTTGCTTCACAACAGCCACTAGCAGCTTCCCCAAACCCGCCCTAGACACACATCCCCCCTAGAGGTATGCATGTGGTTGTTGTGGGTGGCGCGTAGGCCCCCCCCACCTTGGGAATCCCCCCCCCCCCACGACCGAACCACCCCACCCCAAACACCCTCCAGGCCCCCCCCCCCATACCCTCCACCTCCCCCCCCCGACCCTCCAGCCGACCCCCCCCCCCAACTGCCCCCCCAGCCCCCCCCCCCCCAAGTTTTGACCGATAGCTGGGGGGTGTCGCATCAGGACCAGTTGTAGTCGCCCCCCCCCCCCCCGTGCAGCGCATGTGACGTGCATGGAGGGCACTCAAAGAGCATGTTGTGGCCACATGAAGGGCACATGCAGGGCACATAGAGGGAGCACGGAGTGTGAAAGAAGGGCACATGGGGTGCACAGATGGCACTTGGAGGGCATTTTGCATGAGTGTGCTGGGCAGCTGGAGGGTGCGTTGTGGGTACATGAGGTGCGCGCGGAGGATGCTGGGGGCATGGAGGATGCATGAGGGGATGGGATGGGATGGAAGAATTTTTCAACACCGAATTTACGGACACTGTAGCGTCGCAGGTTTGCAGGCTGAGGACGGCCTATGAGTTCGTCACCGGCTGTCCTGAGCTGGACTTGGGGCCACGAGCCAACACTGCCCCTGCTGGAGGCTGGTGCAATGATGTTCTTCTTCTTACACACACGAAGGCATAGGGAGTGCACTCGTGACTCGCTGCGGTCCTTCATCTCCCCACAGTCATCCATCCACTGGGGCCCAGGGGTGGGAAATGGCAGTCGGAGAAATGAACTCTCCCACTCCCCACAAAGGACCCACTGGCATGGCGAAACGGCGCAGATAGGCAATGGGGCTGGTACAGGGTTTGCATCTTTGCCATCGCCACCTGTGCTGTGGTTCCAAATCACCTGTCGCACACGGGGGGGGACTGAGGTCCATTTAGGCTACAGGAAGGGTGCATGGGGGGGCATGTGGGGGGCAAACGTCTGGGGGGGAGGGGGCCATCGGACAGTCATTTTCCCAAGTACACATTTGGTGGCCAAGAATGCAAGATGACATGTTTGCGAGGGATGTAAGGGGACACGGCTGAGTCATGCCCATGCACTCAAATGCGATTTTATGTTTGAGACGGCAACCTACCTCAGCTTGCTTTGGGCCGTGGTTAATGTTGCTATACTCCGCTCAGATGTCATGTACCCTCCCCCCCCCTTGCAAACCCCCCCCCTTTGCAATCTCCCCCCCCCACCCGGGAGACCGTCACTTCCATGTTTTTCTAGTTAACATGTATTGTGCTGGTTTGTGTTGCCCATCTGCTTTACGCATGGCCTTGCATTGCTTTCAGGGGGGGGGGGGGGGGCGCAAAAAAATTCGCGGTATCACCGTTTTTTCGTACCCCCCCCCCCCTAGGGGGGGTACGGCCCGAAAAAAAATATCCCACCCCTATGTGTAAAAAAGTTTCGCAACCCCAATTTTTTTCAAAAGAACACCACTAGTTGCTTTTTCATATTGTGTAAGCGTAGCCTACATAAAGCTTTGAAGCCCCCAAACATTCCCTATTTTGCCGGTACAAATTTGGTACCCCTACATATCCCTGTCGGCCCAAAGTTCAGCCACCACAAAGCGAGGGTGCTGGCCGTGGGGCCCCAAGAGTTTTGGCTTGGGGTAAAATTGGTCAAAATGACCCTCCTTTTCTAGGAATAGTAGCAATAGCACAGGTAGCAAACTAGGTGTGGCATAGCTGAGGGTAATAGCACAGGTAGCAAACTAGGTGTGGCACAGGTGAGGGTTTGGGATCCCTCCTTTGCATGCCATATTGCTGCATACCGTTCCCTTGTTGCAGGTTTTTTTACGACCCCAGTTGAATTGGCAACGTTTCAACTGGTTTTGTGCACAAGCAATGTTGAACCCCAATGTGGGCTTGTTGGACATTGGTGGGGTGCAATGTAGTGGCGTTGTGAGCCCATTCAGCGTGCTGAACCTTCCTGTTTTGGGCGCCACTATGTCATACAGGACTGCTACAACGTTGTTGACAACGGCATTGTCCTCAACATCGATGCCGGTCATGGGGTACACCCTCCTAGAGGCCATTTGTGTTGCTATTGGGTACAATGGGTGGATCCAGATTTTGAAGACGATGGATCATGGACTGTCGATGTTAACGATATGGAAGCAATCATGGACTTATTGCACAAGAAAAAGATTCGGGCACCCGTGTGTAGCATCAAACCGTATGCCGATTCGTTGGTTGGGGAGGCAGTGGCAACAAGCAAGGAGGGCCAACGTGCCTGCACGGTGTGTGACATGGACGTACGGCTGAAGAAAATGTTTCAACACATGGCATATCACATTGGTCGAGGGGAGATCCCAGTTGGCGCGGCACCACCATGTGGTTTGTGTGGGAACACCGATGGGCGTTGCCACCTTGTAATGAACAAGGTGAAGACCGCCAAAGCACACTTTCAGCCAACTGCTGCATCTTGTGCCCATGGATGCTTCGTGAAGCACAATATGGCATCATCGTGTAAACCAGTTGTACACAACGAGCCAATCAAGTGCCCGGTACCAGGATGTCCTGATTGGGTGTTCCGATACCACATGGAGCAGCACATGAAGGTGGATGAAGACCACTCCAACTTTGAAGCCTCTCCCTCGGAGCAAGAAGTGTGGCGGCTCTCCCCGGCTGAGCAACGCGCTTTGGAGGTAGGGGAAACCGCCAACAATGCAACCCAAAAGGTAGCACGTGCTGCCAAAAGGCAGAAGGACGCGAAAACTAGCAAAAAACTCCGCGGTGAGTCGAAATTGCAACGGGAGGCAGTGGCCAAAGCGGATCAAGCCGAAGAGGATGTATGCCGGCAACAGGCGTTGTGCCTAGGCGACCAAGATGCCGAGCAAGCTATGGCAACCCAAGACATGGCTGATCTTGATTATGATCCACCCAGCGGATCAGAAGCCTCAAATTCTGATGAGGAGAAAGTGGGCAGTAGTTCCGATGCCTCTGATGCCTCAGACTCCGACTCCTCCAACTCAAGCTCCAGCACATCCTCATCATCCAGCTCCTCATCCAGCTCTAGTGTTGCAGCGGGAGATGTTGGCACCTCAAAGAAAAAGTGCACCACAAAGAAGGCCTACCCGGCTAAACGTAAGCCTTCCGTTGACCACAAAGCTCGAAAGAAGACAAAGGCCATGTAATTTGGAAGGGATTCCCACTGAAGTGTTGTGAGCTAATTTGGATCTCCATTGTGTGAACCGGCTTTGGATCTCCATTGTGTGAACCGGCTTTGGATCTCCATTGTGGGAACCGGCTTTGGATCTCCGTTGTGTGAACCGGCTTTGGATCTCCATTGTGTGAACCGGCTTTGGATCTCCATTGTGTGAACCGGCTTTGGATCTCCATTGTGTGAACCGGCTTTGGATCTCCATTGTGTGAACCGGCTTTGGATCTCCATTGTGTGAACCGGCTTTGGATCTCCATTGTGTGAACCGGCTTTGGATCTCCATTGTGTGAACCGGCTTTGGATCTCCATTGTGTGAACCGGCTTTGGATCTCCATTGTGTGAACCGGCTTTGGATCTCCATTGTGTGAACCGGCTTTGGATCTCCATTGTGTGAACCGGCTTTGGATCTCCATTGTGTGAACCGGCTTTGGATCTCCATTGTGTGAACCGGCTTTGGATCTCCATTGTGTGAACCGGCTTTGGATCTCCATTGTGTGAACCGGCTTTGGATCTCCATTGTGTGAACCGGCTTTGGATCTCCATTGTGGGAACCGGCTTGGATCTCCATTGTGTGAACCGGCTTTGGATCTCCATTGTGTGAACCGGCTTTGGATCTCCATTGTGTGAACCGGCTTTGGATCTCCATTGTGTGAACCGGCTTTGGATCTCCATTGTGGGAACCGGCTTTGGATCTCCATTGTGTGAACCGGCTTTGGATCTCCATTGTGTAAACCGGCTTTGGATCTCCATTGTGTGAACCGGCTTTGGATCTCCATTGTGTGAACCGGCTTTGGATCTCCATTGTGTGAACCGGCTTTGGATCTCCATTGTGTGAACCGGCTTTGGATCTCCATTGTGTGAACCGGCTTTGGATCTCCATTGTGTGAACCGGCTTTGGATCTCCATTGTGTGAACCGGCTTTGGGTCTCCATTGTGTGAACCGGCTTTGGATCTCCATTGTGTGAACCGGCTTTGGATCTCCATTGTGTGAACCGGCTTTGGATCTCCATTGTGTGAACCGGCTTTGGATCTCCATTGTGTGAACCGGCTTTGGATCTCCATTGTGTGAACCGGCTTTGGATCTCCATTGTGTGAACCGGCTTTGGATCTCCATTGTGTGAACCGGCTTTGGATCTCCATTGTGTGAACCAGCTTGGATCTCCATTGTGTGAACCGGCTTTGGATCTCCATTGTGGGAACCGGCTTTGGATCTCCATTGTGTGAACCGGCTTTGGATCTCCAATGTGTGAATCGGCTTGGATCTCCATTGTGTGGCCCGGCTTGGATCTCCAAGGCAAGTAATTGTGGGGCAGGTGCCATACCTTGGCACCACGGTTGTGACGTGTCCATGGTTTGATGGTATGAAGTGAAACGGCCGGGTGGAAAGTTGGGCGTCGTGGGGTCCACAACGGACATGGGGCACCCGTTGAACGGCCAGGACGAGCCATCGAAACCACGCGGGGTCCATCACCTAGCACTGTAAGGCAATGGACACGTACACAGTGGCAAGGAAACCGGAACGGCCGGGTGGGAAGATTGACGTCGTGGGGTCCACAGTAGACTTGGAGCACCTACTGAACGGCCATGACGGGCGATTGTACCCACGCGGGGTCCACCGGTTGCTTGCCCGGGTTCTCGCCCCATGCAGTGTGCATGGGGACTCTTACCGCCGACAAGAGGCCAGGGTGGGGCGTAGCCGGGAGTACTCGGGGGCCTTTGTGCCCTTAAACATAAATACCACCCGTGTCGGCAATGCATGTTGTTTGCTGGTTCATGACATTGTGCTGCGAAGCATGCCATGGAGAAGGGGCCACCGACGACTACATGTCGCAAATGGCATGTTGGACATGGGCTAGTACCCCAAAGAGCCAAGCAGAGGAATGCCAACGAGTAGCAAAGGCATGTTATGTGGTGGGAACACCGTGATTATGTGTGGTAGGTGCGACATGGGAAGAAAAAGTTTTTTCTGTAGGACCCACTTTTTTTCGTACCCCCCCCCCCCCCTAGGGGGGGTCACCCCCGAAAAAAAATATCCCACCCGGTATCAAAATTTTTTTTCTTCCCCCCCCCCCCCTGATTGCTTTCCCATTACTACAAATCAAGCACCTGTGTGTGTTCTGTGATGTTCTCTCTCCAAAGGCGTTGTATGGGTGTGTTGTGTTGCTACTTCAGACCCAAGATGTTTTCTCCCGGCCCGCGCCAGCCCCGCGCGCCATTGCCTCCTCCTCATCAGCCAGTGCAACACACCCCGTGCCTGTCATGCAAACTGAGCATGTGCAACAGTTCAAAGTGTGTTATTCTCGTACCCAGAAGTTCTTCACCGTTCCTTTGGATCCTCAATAACATTAGCGTTGGATGAAACACATTGGCACCGCATCAATGCGAAAGTCGCTTCACACGTGTTCTCTTTGCTTGCATCGGTGGAGGGTACCACAGTTTGCATTGAAATACCCTTGCAATCTCCCCCTCCCCCCCGGGAGACCGTCACTTGGCGACCGTCTCCCCCCCCCACCCGGGAGACCGTCGCGCGCTAACCCGGGAGTTTGCAAGGGGGGGGGCAGGGTACATCCACCGCTTGTCGTGTGATGGGCTTCGCGCAAGGACGGCCTTGTCTGGGCATGGGATCCCCGTCTCAGCGTCGTCTTGCTTGGGTTTGGTCGTGCGTGCGCGAGGGAGAGGGGGGCTGCAGTGCAGCATGCCACTGAGGTCAGGGTCCAACCGCACCCTTGTTCAGAGTTGGGGGCTTACGCCACCATGCCTGCCTCGGTTGCCGCCTCCGCCATGCAACCCCCTCTTGCCCAAGGTGCAGTTTTCCCGAGCGTTTGCTTCTTTTCAGGTGCCACAACAAGCCCCTCTTGTCGACTTTGTAATGGCGCCAAAAATCAGTGCGTCATCCGTGTCCATGGCGCTGGAAGCCTCCAACTACGAAAGGGATTTCGCAGCAGCGGCCCTTTGGCGTCGCGTGTATTGGGCGTTGGAAGATCGGCTCGTGGAGGAGGGGGACGAGGCGGAAGTCGTCCGCTCAAAAGTGGCGGTCTGCGTGACGGCGGCGCTGTGCGGGTGCTGCGGGGTCCTGTGGGCCCTGTGCTACGGCCTCCTGGGCGCGTTCGTCGCGGCGGTGTTCCCCGGGCTGTGGGTGCTGGTGTGCCTGTTCAGCGCCACGTACCTGCTCCGCACGCGGCGGCTGCCGCTGGCCCGCAGCGCCCTGTGCCACGGCCTGGCCATCACGGCCCTCGGCATCCACTGGGCGTTCGGGGGCAGTGGCGCCAGCAGCGCCGTGGCGAGCTGGGCCGTCCTGGGGCCCCAGGTGCTGCGCACGACGGGCGCCGGCGTCCCCGAGTGCGTCGCGCTGCTCGCGGGCCTCGGCCTCGCGCTCACGGCCTCCGGCTTCGTGGAGACGTTCGGGGGCGCGGAGCTCATGACCCCGCAGCGCGTCGCGGTCCCCGTCGGCTGGGAGATCGCGCTCTGCTGGCTGAACATCCTCTGCCCCGGCGTCGTGTCCTTCCTGGCCACGAACCTCGTCCTCAATCAGCTGCAGGTCACCAAGGACCTGCTGGAGGAGGCCATGCTCGCCCAGAAGACGCTCCACGACAAGGCCTCCTGCGAGCGCCAGCTGGCGTACCAGCTGGTCACGCACACCTTCCCGGAGGCCATCGCCGGGGAGCTGTTCAAGTTCTTCCACAGCCGGGCCGACGAGTACGCCCGGCTGCAGGACTTCGTGTGCAGCGGCAGCCCGCGGGACGCGCCCCCCCGCCCGCCCAGCCCGCGGCCCCCACCCCCCGCGCGTAAGGGCGAGCTGAGCACGCTGAGCACGCCCACGCCGAGCACCCAGAGCTTCCAGACCCTCCCCAGCCTCCCGGGCAGCACCGTCACGGTCTCCGGGGACGAGTGCGAGGAGGAGGGGGCGCGGTCCCCCGGGGGGAAGACCCGGTACTCATCCACCGTTGGGGCCTACTTCTCCGCGTTTGGCGGGCGGCACCACCGTTTCACCGTCATCACGTTCGCGGACCTCGTCGGGTTCACAGCGCTGTCCTCCGTGACGGCCCCGGCCCGGCTGGTGCAGTACCTCGACGTCCTGTTCGGGCGGTTCGACGACCTGTGCCTCAAGCATCGGGTCGAGAAGATCAAGACCATCGGGGACTGTTACATGTGCGTGGCGTGGGAGGAGGACCACAAGTCTCGGACGGACGCCGCCATGAGCTCCCTCGCCGTCGCCGCGCAGATGCACGAAGTCGTCGCGCAGCACCCCCTCGACGGCACCCTGCTCCAGATGCGCGTCGGGCTGCACTGCGGGCCGGTCGTGGGGGGCATCATCGGTAAGACGAAGTTCTGCTACGACATCTGGGGCGACACCGTCAACCTGGCGTCGCGCATGGAGAGCACCGGGCAGCCCGGCAGCACCCACGTCAGCGCGGACCTCCACCGGATCGTCAAGGACGAGGAGGTGGCGTTCATACCGCGGGGCCCCGTGGACGTCAAGGGGAAGGGAAAGCTCGAGACGTACTTCGTGCTGTCCGGCGTCGCCTCCGACGCCGCCAAGAGGAGCCCGAGGGACGCGAAAGAGGCGACCCGCGAGGCCCGGCCCCTGCAAGGGCTCTACCAGATGTTCGACTTACTGCAGGCCCCGCCGGGTAAGGCCATGAGTCCACGGCGCCGCGCAATCGCGTCCTCGAAGAAAGAGGAGGAGGAGCTCCGTCGCCGGATGGCCTACGCGCCCTCCGGCGAGGAGAGCCCCCGTACCCGGATGGAGGAGAGCCGGAGCCGCCGACTGGCGACGTTGGCCCCCATGATCTCCACCGAGGAGGCCAGCAGCAGCAGCACCAGCATCGGGGAGTTCGACAGCCCCAACAGTGACAAGCCCAGCAGCAGCGTGGCCATCCCGCTGAGCCCATTGATCTCGCTGCCCGGCGTGTCGGGCCGCTGCAAACGAGCGGCGCCGATACACGTGTCCGCGTCCGGGACCATGAAGGCGTTGAGGTGTTCCCTCCGCCCATCGGCGCCCGCAGGTGCGATGCCCTGGGAGGTCGTCGCGCCCTACGAAGGTAGGCAATCGGAGGAGGCGGATCTGGATGATGACAAGCCTATGCGGCGCCTCGAGTCTCAGCAGATAGTACAGATAATAGAGCCGCCTCAATACGCAGCAGAGACTACTACACACGGGTAACTGTCTCTGCGTGGGGGAGGGCGGCGCAGGGTGCATGCCTGGGCGGGCCAGCACACAGTGCCATTGCTATAGAGGGAGCCTAGTTCGTGGTGCACGGTGGCGATGTGCGGTGCACTGTCTTTTAGGCCTTGCCTTTTTTGCTTGTTCAGGTGGCACTGTTATATCCACCCATTGTCCTGCCTGAGGTGTGCCACAGCCTGTGAAACAGAAAAAAAGAGGGAGAGAAGGGCAAGAGGCCACCCTAATAGATCCGCCTGATGCAGAGGTATCAGAGTACGTATCAGTTTGTGCGCTTGCGCGAGTGCGTTTGCGCATGCGCCTGCAGCCATCGCATTGAAGAAATAATTGCGATGATGATCTGACAGGGCTTTGCCGAATGTGGGGCCGGGGGGGAGGGGAGGGGCAGGAGACCACTGTGAGGGAGCTCGGCGCGAGGCGTGCGCCCTCACCCTGTGCGCGCATCCATGGAAAATGTTGTGCCTCTAACTGTGGGTTGCTGTTTTCCAAAAGAGAAGGGGTTGAGGCACCCGTGGCCTTTGTCCACCATCGCGACAGCCATCGCGACCTGGCTTGTCGCCCTATCCCAGAGCCACGGCAGATGGGCTCACCAGGGGGTTGCAGGGCCGATGAGGTGCTGAGCAAATGCAGTTGCCAGCATTCTGAATGAGGGACTGCCGTCGGCACATGCCACTGAGAAGTGGGTGCCTCGGAAACACGCCCTGTGGCAGGCCATTAGGCCATTTGGCACAGAGGAGAAGCCTCCCTGGGCATGCCTGCATCACGCACATGGAGAATGCACTGCGGGATTGCACCCCCCCCCCTTTAGTTCTATGCCAAACAATGAAGCAAACAATGAAACTTGACATCCCCTTCTGTGCCATATCCCTGAAGGGCATCCCTGCCCCTCTCCCTGGGCACGTTGGTCTGCATGGATTAACAGCCAGAATCTTCTTCTACCTGAGCAGTATCCAGCTACGATGCCCATGTGGACGTAGCACACAAGGACAAAAGATCCAGGTTCCTGTCTCTCAGGCCAAAGGAGTGTCAGGACAGCGGCAGGATTCTATGTGCCATGCGTGCAGGCTCGAAGGGCTAGTGTCCGCTATTTTACGCATGGACAGCATTTGGATTGTCAGTAATGATGTGGAGGAGAGGTTGGTCAAGCAATAGGTCCTGGATGTCCAATTATTTGAGTGCCGTGGAACAACTGTGGCAGTGTGCCACAGGGTGGGGTATTTGTGTAAGCAATAATGTTGGGCTTCAGTGAAGAATATCCCATGTCCATGTCCGCCAGAAGACTGCTTTCTAGTGACGAATGTTTCTGCATATTTTGTGATTAGACTTGATGCTAGTGTGCGGCGGGTGGTTGGGTTTGCGTCCGGCGGCGTCCGGCAGAGAAGTGGTTCTGCGTCTGCCGACGTGTGGCACGGAGGTGGGCTGGCGTGTGGCGATATGTGGCAACTATGAACGGCGAATTTTTTCCTTCCCCTTGTGCTGTTTTTTGCACCTCACCAGCATAAAATCCCCCAATGAGCCCGCGTGCCGACCCGGGCCCTTTACGCCAACTCCACCCCTTCCCTCCCAAAGGAAATGTTTTTTCACCCCATGTGTCTACAGGGAATGCTTGGAATGCTGTGAAGGGTGTGCGCGCGGTGCAAAGTTTTGTATATCAGCAACTACTTGAACCCTAGTTTTGACCCCTTTTCACAGGTTTGTTGTTCCGTAAGAGGTTTTTTTTTACGCTTCTTGTGCATTGAGGATGTGGCACAGTAGAATTGCCACCCATTTTCAGCCATTTTAGCCCATTTTCACCTTGTTTTGTTGCACGTTCTTTGTTACAGGTGGATGGTGGATTATGATGATAGGGAATCACCGGACGTCGTGTACATTCACAGTGCAACAAATTGGTAGGTGGTTGTTACACACAGATTCCAACTTTCATGGCCATCGCCTTGCTAACACTAGGAAACAATTTCCTTTGTTGATTCTCAAGGATGAATTAAGTACTGGCCATGCCACTGGCCAAATGGCAAATAGACACGTTTATGCGTTTATTTTTTTAAAAAAAAGCCCTTTTGGGGGGGATCACCGTTGTTTAATGACGTTTATTGGTGTTTATTGACATTTCTGCATTCATTGCTGATGGTTTTTGTCCCCTTTGTGACGTATCCTTAGAGCATTTGTGCATTTGTGCATCTTTGAGGGTATCAAACTTGGAATCTGGTGCGGGTGATCATAGTGGGAAGATCTGGGATGTGGGTGATGGCATAAATGGACACATGGACACACCATGTACACTCATTCATGTCACTACACTGTGCACTTTTTTGAGAAAAGAACACAAAAAAACCGAAAATAAACATTGAAATAAACATTCTATTGGCCATTGGCATGGCTAGTGTTTAATCCATCTTTGTGAATTTTCTCTTTAGCACCAGCACCAACCCTGCATCCACACTCTCGAATCATTGCAAATCAATAGCATGGCTTATCAGTAACAACCCACATAGTGCTACATATTACAACAAGTTGGCCCCCAATCGGGTCAAGGCAGAATGCCTGGGTCCCAGAAGGCTGCCACCATCTTTTAACGCACTCACGCAACAACAGATTGCACTTGGCCACAGCCACCAACTACCAAGGATATGAAGACCCTTGTGGCGCCTGCATAGATGCAGAGTGATTTCCTCCCTTCCTCCCTGGCTAGGTTTCATTCTGTGGGCATTGCACGCCGTGTGCACACAGTGCCCACGCAGTGCAACAACTTGGCCATACTCAAAACACTCGGAATTTTCAGGAGATCTGAATAATGGATGAAAAAATATCGGATACCACCCCTGAGCTGTACCTTGCCAGAGATGGCCCGTACCCTGGTGGTCAAACAGGGCATTCTCGGCTGAGATAACCCTGGTTCAATTCGTAGTATCAGCAATCTGCAGGGTGGTGCAAACGCCAGCATACTGCACCTGGGCCAAAGACCAAACTGTTCGGAGGTGCATGACATTTGTCCAATGGCATGTGACAGGTATTTGGCGACGACTGGCAAGGGGGTGGTTTTGTGCCTGCCGACGTCTAGCAGGGAGGAAGGCTGGCGTTTGCCGACGTATGGTTTGCCGCACACCAGTAGCAAGTCTGCGAATGTCTGCGACTGACTCTGAATTACAGTTTTCCCTTACTTGTGAATCAATGAGAATTCCTGCCTCAAGCACCGAATCCACTTGAGCATAAGGATGGCACAGGCTCCCCACCTGATTCGCCGATGGGAGGCTTATTGCCGCCATGTGGGCATTTGCGGTACTGATTTCTGCGCCGTGTCTGCACCTCCTAAACAATTGCTCATCTTGGGTAGTATAAGGGACAAGTTCATCTAGTCAATCAGGACCCCCGAGTTGAATGCTGTCTGGCATGGCACTGGACACCGGTCGTACTACACGGCAACCAACCCGCCCTTGTTGAACTCCCCCTGTTGCTTTGGAGTTCTTATGACCACCCGGACGCTCCACCTTTTTTTTTATAAACAAAAACGTCCTGAGCCAATGGCACACAGCCATTCTCATATGTTGCTTGATTCGTGAGTCCGCACACACAAGCCCGGCTTTGGACCAGTGAATATCTTCTGATCAACAGCAGACGTGGTTGAATCTCGCTCTCTTCTCTCTCTCTCTCTCTCTCTCTCTCTCTCTCTCTCTCTCTCTCTCTTTCTCTCTCTTTCTCGTCTGGAAATGCAAGCACACAGGGCCTGCAATAGCAGGAATTCGGATACCAGAAGCCCTTTCCATGCTCTCTGCCCCCCCCCCCCCCCGTAGGCAGATGCTCATTGCTGGAGCAGCAAAACAGGAATGACAGGCACGTGAAACTGATTGCCCCCATGAACACACAATAGACATCCTGCAATCAGGGTCACCTGATTGGCCCGTTCCATGCGTGGCAACGTTGTCCAAGCCTCATTGCCTGCTTTGCTGCACGAAATGTCAGTAGTGCTCAACTCAGTCTGAGTGCATGTCAATGCTGAAAAGCCTCACTTGTTTGTTTTTATTTGCATGTTTGTCGACGCACCATTGCAGCAAGTGCCCATGTGCCATCCGCAATCTCTCTGTGCGCATATGTGCGTGTGTGCATGTGCGCGCCTGTATTTTGACAACGATAATGCTGATGTCAAATACCAGGTCAGGTTGTTGCTTTTTGGCTCCACATGGCACACTCAAAGGCAGGCTTCTTCACGTGGAGCCTATTGATTGGCGACACAGAGGCGCCACCCATGACCATGTCTCCCGTTTTGCTGGTGATTGCTGCTTGCTTCGCTGCCCACATTCTGTTTCGGTGACAATCACCTGGGTTGTGTGTGTGTGTTAATTCACGCAGTGCGTATGCATGTGCGTGCCCTTGGCATAAATGGCGAAGAGCACCGTCTTGTTGCCGGTGTGTTGCTTAAATGTATTTGTTTCTGATTCTGTTTTTGGTGACCTGCTGCCAAAATGGAATATTGTATTTCTGCTTCAGAACGTGTGAGGAACTCATGTGATTTGCATCGGGACCCTTCCTGCTCATTATAATCTGTATTGGACAAAATCACCTCGAAGAGATGTTGTTAGATCAAGCGCAGGCGCGGGCGTCATATACCCCCCCTTTTTTGGGTCGTTCACATAGCATGCCCCAAGATATGGTATCAGACGTCTAACCCCTTGTAAAACCATCATTTTGGACAGAACTGGGCCCCCAACGAATTTTTCGATTTTCGATGACCCCCCTACCCCCCCCCCCTGGTACCCAGGTACCCCGCTCTGGGGTTTCAGGGGCGGGGGGGGGGGGGGGGGCAAAACTTCTTTGTGTCTTGCGGCCGCTGTGTGTAGATTTGGACCTGGATGCTGACAACTTTTTTCTTGTCTATGGCCCCCTAACCCATGGCAGGGGTCCCTGGTCCAAACTCCGGTTGCTCCCGGTCGCCCCCCCCCCCCCCCCCCCGAAGGGCCCATGCCGGTGAGGACGTTTACGCCCGATAGGCTGTTGAGTGGCACCTGAAGATATTTCAAAATCACCTCGCAGAGGTTGTTAGATCAAAGCCACGCAGGCCCTATAGGGGAAAACGCCACATGCCCCCCCTTTTGGGCCTGTTTGGGCCGAGTCGCGTACCCTACCTCAAGGGGTTGAATCGTTTGTTTAACCCCTTGTAAAATCATTATTTTGTCCAATAAACACATCCCCCAATGAGTTTTTGGTCTGGACCCCCCCCTAGACCCCCCCCCCCCACTTGAAACCCACTTTTTTGAGGTTTTGAAGGAAGGGGGTGGGGGGTTGGTCGTGGGGGTGGGGTCAAAAATGTCGAAAAAATGACCCCTCCCCCCTTTGTTGTGTCCGAAATCATGAATCTTTTGGGTTTTTTTGGTTTTGAGCCGCAAAAGTGTTTCTGGGTCCCGACTCCATGGTGCCGACACCTGCCGAAAAAATTCCTGACACCTGACGACGTACCCCAATATCCTGCGACTCCTGTGGGGAAGGCACAAAGCACAACACCGGGGACTCCTTAGCCTTATGCCCCCTCTCTGCGAGGATGGTGGGTAGGTGACAAGGTGCGGTAATGTACCCCCCCCCCCCTGTCCAAGAACCACCTTGCGCAAGAACCAACCCCTGGTTCCGCGGTCAAATTCTCGCATCACTTTTTTTACCAGGGTAGTGGGTTTTTCATGTTTCTGGTGGATGTAGGACAGCCATTCAGGTGTGCAGGACATCATTTCATGTCTGTTACTACGGGTCCCCCCGTCAGGGGGGACCCTATCAGTCACTCACAGGCGCACATACCCCTTAAACCCCTCCCCCCTGCTCTCGACCCCTTCCCCGAAGCAACCAGCCCCTGACAAGAAACAAACAAACGTCAGTTAAACACAGGGGGCCACTGACAGCACCACTTTGCAAATTTTTTTTTCATTTTGGGCGAACCATCCTTTCTTAGTTAAACAGGTGCTGTTTGATGGCTGGGTGCCTGGGCAGGCAGGTTTCACCTTCTTGCCCTACTGGGGGGGGGGAGGAGAGGACGCCCAGGCACCCAAGGGGTCCGAGAGAGCAGGGTGGGATTTAAAAATAAAAACCTGTAAGTTCCTCTCCTGCCCTCCCGCCTGGGCAACCCCCGCCTTCTTGCCCCCTGCCCTCGGGTTCCACACATTTTCGGACTTCAACAGGTCAGGGATGTTGCAAACTTTAAATTTTTCAGTGCTGTGTCTGTGTTGCTGAAGGTCATGTGAACTGAACGTCGCATTTATACCCCCTCTTCCATTCCTTGTTATGTACCATAGACGTTCCCATGTACACTGCCGGTGAGTCTGTCTTCTATCGGCGATCTGATGGCTCTCTTGTTCCAGCCACTGTGTTGGGTCCTGGTGCCCAGTCTGAGACAGTGCAGATTGACTACAAGACAGAAATAAACAAAAATGTTGGCCATGACATGGAGCATCGCGATTGGGTCGGGGAGGAGCTGAATGTTGATTTTTCTGGGCACGCAGCCCAGAATGACTGTGAGTCCGATTCCTGCATGGACAGTGGAACAGACACAGACACAGATTCAGATTCAGACTCAGATGCAGATTCTTCCAGTGACTCGGGGTCAGACGTTGGGGATGTCTTTGACTCTCATGACAGTTCTGACTCTGACGGGGCAGGTGATGATGCTTCTGCGAATGACCAATGTGTGGATATCATCTGGGCAAAGGTAGCCAGGGATGTCTGGGGCTTGGCACATGTGTTCAACAACAAGCTGTTTTTCACAAGGGACATCATGGATGATGATGCAGTCCCCATGCACGTCCCAGAACCCAAGCCTAAGCCTAGGCCGAAGCCAGCTCCAAAGGCGACTGAAGCACCGAAGCCTGGCTCCAAGGGGCAGCACAGACAGGAATTCAGGATGGTGTATCACAGGAAGAAGGGTTTCACGTCTCAGCCAGTTGAACAGTAGATCATCCCATGCACGTTGGAAGGCACACTACAGCCCAGTCAGCTGAGATTCACTCCTTTGGTGTTCATTTGTCAACGTGGTTAACTGTGGGAAAGGAGAGGGCACGCATGTCCCGGCGCAGCGCGCCGGAAAATTTTTTTTCCGCGGTACAGGGTTGCCCACGGCTGTGCGCAAGAACCAACCCCTGGTTCCGCGGTCAAATTTAGGGGGAAAAGTGTGCGCAAGAATCGACCCCTGGTTCCGCGGTCAAACATTGCTGGTTCCTGGACACAGGGGGGGAGGGTACTGTCTTAGACAATGAGTCTGAAGAGCTGGATCATCCAAGCACAGTGTCGAACAGTTGCCAATAGCGCCGGGCAGTATAAAAAAAAGAAAAGAAAAAAAGAAAAATTCTTGACACCTGCCGACACCTGCCTCGGCAGGTGTTACGCTCAGGTATGGACGGAAGTGAACTACCTTGCCCCCGCCATGTAATCCCCACCCCCTTGCAATCCAGGGGGGGGGGGGGGGCGTCACTGTGACATTTCTTCTGGAAACGGTTGGTTGTACTATGCTCTCCTGGAGGTGGTATGGGCAAAGGCTGCCCATGGGGTTTGGGGACAGGGTCATGTGTTGGATGGAAAGCTGTACCTTACACGTGACATTTGCAAGCATGACCAGCTTCCCGAACAACTGAAGGTGCCTGTCAAGTCCAAGCCAGCCAAACCAGCCACCAAAAGGGCTGGAAACCGAGCTGCACAGCCTACCTCGTCTTCCAATCCTCAGCCTATCCCTGAATTGCCCACTGAGCATGTCCAGGAGTTTAAGGCTGTTTGGGTTCTAGAAAGAAGTTTCGAACAGTTCCTGTGGAAAGGGCACGCACACAGAAGTAACATCATGGTTCAATGTGATTCACACTACCAGTGTTGTGCATGCACAGCTGCAGATTTGAAGTGTTACAGATTGGTGGTGCAATACCGCCCCCCCTCCTGGGGGGGCAACCTTCACTACATTGCGGGGGGGGGGATTACAAGGGGGGGGAAGGTAAAGTGAATAGCCTAAGGGGGAACGTTAGCGCGCCGGGCGCGCGCCGGGCATCTTTTTGGACCCGTGCCCCACCGGTGACCTTTTAGGGGGTGCGCTAAGGGGGCGCACTTAGGACAATCTTTGAATCCACGCTTCGTTGCGTGGTGCATCATGGTGACCCCCGGCATAGGTTTTGACTTCCGATTTTGTTCCCTTTGTTGGGGACCCCCGAGAATGCAGGGGTGATGTAGCATTTCCGCCCTCTTTTGGGCCCCAACCGTCCGGTGCTATTGAGGAAACCGGGACAATCTTTGAATCCACGCTTTGTTGCGTGGTGCATCATGGTGACCCCCGGCGTAGGTTTTGACTTCCGATTTTGTTCCCTTTGTTGGGGACCCCCGAGAATGCAGGGGTGATGTAGCATTTCCGCCCTCTTTTGGGCCCCAACCGTCCGGTGCTATTGAGGAAACCGGGACAATCTTTGAATCCACGCTTTGTTGCGTGGTGCATCATGGTGACCCCCGGCGTAGGTTTTGAGTTTTGATTTTGTTCACTTTGTTGGGGACCCCCGAGAATGCAGGGGTGATGTAGCATTTCCGCCCTCTTTTGGGCCCCAACCGTCCGGTGCTATTGAGGAAACCGGGACGATCTTTGAATCCACGCTTTGTTGCGTGGTGCATCATGGTGACCCCCGGCGTAGGTTTTGAGTTTTGATTTTGTTCCCTTTGTTGGGGACCCCCGAGAATGCAGGGGTGATGTAGCATTTCCGCCCTCTTTTGGGCCCCAACCGTCCGGTGCTATTGAGGAAACCGGGACGATCTTTGAATCCACGCTTTGTTGCGTGGTGCATCATGGTGACCCCCGGCGTAGGTTTTGAGTTTTGATTTTGTTCCCTTTGTTGGGGACCCCCGAGAATGCAGGGGTGATGTAGCATTTCCGCCCTCTTTTGGGCCCCAACCGTCCGTTGCTATTGAGGAAACCGGGACAATCTTTGAATCCACGCTTTGTTGCTTGTGTTGTTGTTTGTGTCCAATTCGCCGATACCGGCACTTGAAGATCCCTGCCTCGAGCTTTCATACCCCGGCTCGAGGAGGAGGCAATCAGGGGCTTGAAGATCCCTGCCTCGAGCTTTTCCCCGGCTCGAGAAGGAGGCAAAAAGGGGCTTTCTTTCTTTCTTCTTTGCGTTGCGTTGCGTTGTATTTTGTTGCGTAGTTCCTGAAATGCGTGCATGTGCACCAGTCAGTCCGCATTTTGTTGCATTTCACTCAGTTTTGCATCCGGAGGCAAGTCCGTCACCCCCCCTACGGACCATGGGAGCATGTCCCGCCTCAGGTTTGGACTGACCAAAGCAACTCGGCCGCCACGCAAGATGAGGCAGAGGATGAGGCGGAAGTGTGTGTTTTGTGTTGCCAAAGGCGCTCCACCGTCGCAGTTTGTGATGAGTGTAAGGAGCATTATTGTAATGAATGTATTGACACCCACACTTGTGGGACCAATGTTGTTTGTTAAGTGCAACACAAATGACAGTTGGAGTGGTTGAAGTCACAGATATTGCTTTATTTTGCAACGTGCTTTGTAGGGAAGGTGTGCAGTGCAATGTGGTCTACTTGGGGGGCTTCTCCATGGGAGGGTAAATCTGGGGCTGAAGTCGGGATAGTTAATACAAAAGTAGCGCGCCGGGCGCGCGCCGGGCAAACATTCCCCCTAATGTAAAGTGATTTGGCTCGTATGGAGGGGTGTGTGGCCTGAATGTGAACCGTGTCTGCCGCAGACACTCTTGATTTCTTGCCTTTGACGTGTATTGGTAGCATCTGCCCAGCGCACTTTTTGCTGAACCCCGGTTCATTGTTCTAAGAAATCTGGACGGTTGATTCTGGTCCAGATTTTTCAGGCCTCTGACGCCCCTCCTATCCATATTCTCCGACCACAGCCCTGAATTGGACTGGACCGGTCGTCTCTATAGCGGTGGATATTTGGGGGATTGACGGTGGATTTGCGATGGATTTGAACATTTTGACGATGGATTTACGATGGATATGCCTCTTTGACACCTTTTGATCCGTGAATGTGGCCCACCTTTGGTTGAGGCTCAGTCACTGATCGACACTGCTGTGCGCAAACGGGCAACAGCGAAACCACGAAGGGCGCATCAGAAGATGCGCTGCGCTAGAAGACGACAGTTTGAGACAGTGGATTCTCCTCCACCACAGACTCTAGTACTTCAGGTTCTGGTAAGAGCACAGGTTCAAGCTCTTCAAATTCTTCTGTCAGTTCAAATAGTGATTCAGAGGGCAGCACCGACCCTGCCTGTGAAGCCGAGGAACGCGCCACAAGTGTTGCAACATCATTGGCGCAAGCTAAACAACAGCCTGTGTCACAGCCACCAGGGATGGATCTAATTTGTGTGCCACTCAGGGGGTGGGGGAGGGGGGGGGGGTAGTGAATTGTGACATGTCACAAAAAATACAATAGGCCATAGTGGGAAAACAGCTTTTCTGAAAATATTGTGACACCCAAAAGGCTCTGTGGTACTTTCCGAGGGCAGTGGTACTTTCCGAGGGCATGCGGG
Source organism: Eutreptiella sp. 'Long Island Sound 2002' (assembly GCA_964036045.1). Classification (NCBI taxonomy): domain Eukaryota; phylum Euglenozoa; class Euglenophyceae; order Eutreptiales; family Eutreptiaceae; genus Eutreptiella; species Eutreptiella sp. 'Long Island Sound 2002'. The sequence goes on from OZ038378.1 coordinate 166,202,493, forward strand.
ATGGTTGCTGGATTGCTCATCTTTGTGATCCTGAGCTTCCTGTGTTTTTGTGACAATTCTGCTTGCATGCGCGACAGAGAGATGAGACGCGGTGTCAACTGACACTGTGTTCTCTGTAGGCTCTCAAGACTGACGACATTCGCAGCAGCTCATTTGTCTGCAGCATCCCTCCGACAGCCTTTGTCATAGTTCTGTCCTGGAACCCTGCGTGGCTCAATCTGTGACCGGGTTTTTTTGTGACGCATATCGTGACGCCTCGTCACAACAGGGGGGGGGGGGTAGGGAGGGACACCCACCCCCCCAGTTAGATCCATCCCTGTCAGCAACCACCTGACACACGTGAAGGACCCGCGGTTGCAACCTCAGCACCAGTGGACCATCTGTGGGATAGTTTTGGGCATCTGCTCCTAATTCAGTCAAAAAATACTGTGACAGGCTGAAGTCGGATGGCTTTGACAGTGTTCGTGCCACCACCTTGCTTCAGCCAGAAGATGTCCAAAGATATGACATGCCTTTTGGACATCGGGCTCAGTTGGTCCACCATGCCAAGGAGACCTTAGGAGTGAAGTAAATCCACTGTGCGGCCCATCTTCTTGCTTTGTTGGGTTGGGGTAGGGATCTGGTGGCATGTGGTATTCTGGATTGCTTACGGTGGATTTGGGATGGATTTGTTTTGACGATGGATTCACGACGGATTATCCGTCGCTATAGAGATGACTGGACTGGACCCACCACCAAGTTACTGTTTGGGGAGGGTTTGGGCTGACTCATTGATGTCAAGCTTGGTACACACACAGTCCCGGACACAGTGATTTTCAGGCATGAAGAATGTCGTTGCTCCTGGCTTGGCTGTCATGTACATCCGGTCCACCGGTGAGCAGGCGCCTGCCACTATTATCGGTTGTGGGGATGATTTCATTCATTTTAGGAATGGGTGTACATGAGGAATGGGGATGATTTGAGAGCAAGCTTTATTTCACAGAAGATATTGTTCATGACAGTTTTGTCCCAAGGAATAGGAAGCCTAACCCTATTCCAAAACCTGAAGCCAAGCCTGCTTCAAAGCCTGCCCCTACTGGCAAGCATGTGCAATATTTCAAGATGACGCGCAAGGTTGGAAAGCGCTTCTATTCCACAGCTCCTGATGCCCCTGATGGGCAGTGAGGACCTCCAGAACTTGCTGAAATTTGCCTGCGCATTGTGTTTTAGTGCCCTGTTCCGACAATTGTGCTTAGGGTGAGGTGTGGGCAGGTTTTCGGTGACGTATGTTCTTTTGGTACCGCGTGTCGTGCGCAAGCACCGCCTTGTCCAAGCACCGGGACCCGGTCTGACTGTGGTTTTCCTGAGTTTCCTGGTGCTTGCGCAGGGGGGGGGGGGGGGTTGCTGTGGACCAAGGTTTCAGGTAGTAAGCATCGTGCGCGGTGCACTGGCACCACAAAAGTATTGCAGCATTTCAGCCTCAAAATTTGATTTTCCTTTTTCTCTCTTTTTTTTTCTTTCATATTTACCACTTGCAATGATCCAAAGCCCCTTTTCAACTGCCCCCCATGTTCTCAAACCACATTTATGTATTATTGTTATGTTTACAAGATGTATGCATCCTGTACATAGCATCTCAAAGACTTTCGAACTGTTGCAGTGGAATCATGATTGCGTTTTCAAACCACATTTCACCCAGTGCCAACACTGCAAACCCCCTTTTCAAATGCCCCCATGCCCTGGAAACACATTTGAGCCAGCCCCAACACCTCAAACCCCCTTTTCAACTACCTCCATGCCCTCAAACCACATTTCACTGAGTGCCAACACCTCAAACCCCCTTTTCAAATGCCCCCATGACCTCAAATCACATTTCACCAAGTGCCAACACCTCAAACCCCCTTTTCAACTGCCCCCATGCCCGCAAAACACATTTCACCCAGTGCCAACACCTCAAACCCCCTTTTCAACTGCCCCCATGCCCGCAAAACACATTTCACACAGTGCCTACACCTCAAACCCCCTTTTCAACTGCCCCCATGCCCGCAAAACACATTTCACATAATGCCAACACTCTCAAACCCCCTTTTCAACTGCCCCCATGCCCGCAAAACACATTTCACCGAGTGAAGGCCTGCTTCCATGAACTCCCTCCAAGACTTTGGCGTGTCAATTTTCAGCTGTACGGCTGGATTTTATCTGTATTTCACTGTTTGAAGGCCTCAATTGGGACCTAATTCAACTCACCAATCAATCAAAGTCGTTCCGCCGGCTGAAGAATTGGTCGATTTTTGGCACGCAAAGCTCTAGCAACAAAAATAGGCAGAGGCACACAACATTGATCCTGTAATGGCTCCTGACCTCGAGAACAAGTTGGATGGGGTGTTCGATCTCGGCTTCTCGGACGCCATGATATCAATGACCTTGAGCTTGGGCACCCCAGTCCAGTTGGCTATCTCAACCAAGGGTGGGTTGTTGATGCCACCCAGTGCCACTGGGATTCTGGGTGACGTGCTAAACGGGTTGACCGGGATGCGTCTGGAGGTTTCGCCAACGCTGACATTCCCCCGTGCTCTGTGTCTCACTCTGAGCGTGTGCAGTGCACCTGACACTGACCCGCAAGCGAATTGGGCCATCGTTGACAAGGCGGAGAACAAGGGAATGGGGTTGTTTCTGACGCTGAGATGGAGTCCCAGGTCCACGTACGCTCAGGTGGGCGTCACCACCAACTGTGTGAAATTTTTTTGCGGGCATGGGGGTAGTTGAAAAGGGGGTTTGAGGTGTTGGCACTGTGTGAAATGTGTTTTGCGGGCATGCCCATGGGATAAAGGCACTTTGGGGAACAGTGGTCTCTATGAGAGGGAGCCAGCGCCACAGCCGGGGAAAGGGCCAGTGTCCACCGCTACGGTGCTCACTGCGCCGGGGCAATGGCACCTACCCACGGCCGAGGCAGTCTGGCTCTCCATGAAAGAAGGGGAGGCCCTCCAGGCCACGCGTCCGGGTCCGCGGGGGGGGTGCCATCCCCCCAAGTGCCCTTGAACATTTTGGAGAATTTTTTGGACACCTGCGGTCCATGACAGAAGGGGAGGCCCCCCAGAGATTGTGTCTTTGCCGCGGAGGGGCGCCATCCCCTCCCAGTGCCCGGCGGTACCAGGGTCTACATCCGTGGGGGGATCCGCCTTTCGGAGCCCCCACCGGCACATATTTGAAAGATGGGGAGGCCCCCCAAGGCGCTTGTCCGGGGGGGGCGCAATCCCCCCCAGGGACCCTGGCCGGCCAATGTGGGACCCCTTTTTTGGAGAACCTACGTGCCCTTTGGGATGTGTATGTATTAAGTAAAGTAGTAGTATAAACAAAGAACCTCAGTATTGTATAATGTAAACCTCCGGTCAACGACCTGGGAGGACCGGACAGGCCAACTGGTGCTGGACAAGTTGAAGACCACGATATCCGACCCATGGGCCTCACAGCCCTGGCGGCGAAAGCAAGAAATCGGGCGCCTCACCCGCCAACCTCAGGTGAAACGGCAACTGCACACGCTCCGCAGCAAAACGGGCCAGGTTCTCCCCGACTCCGAGTCGATAGCACAAGAGCTGCTAGGCTTCTGGTCTGACAAAATGTCCGTCTCAGGGCTCTCCTCCCCTCAGGCCACGGAGTACTTACGCTCTTTCTTCAAGGGTAAACCCCTGGCTGACATGGCCAAATTACTCATTTGCCCAGCGTCAGCTGACCTGGTGCACGCGGCGCTTGACGCCCTAAGTGCGACCTCTTCCCCGGGCATTGACGGTTTTACAGGAGCTATTTATAAGTGTTTCTCGGGACACTTTGTTCCTTTCATGCACCAAATTTATCAAACACTGTTGGATAACCCCACTCTGCCTGAAACCTGGTCCATAGCCCTGCTGAATCCTATTCCAAAGACGGTAGGTCTGCCTGGTGTGCAGGACCTCAGACCCCTGGTGCTCCAAAACTTTTGCAACAAATGGGTAGCGAACATTGTGGCACTGCAGTTGCAGGACTTCATTGCAGCCATCACCCCGATTGAACAAAAAGGTTTCATTAAAGGCCGCAAGATCTACGATAATCTCTGGCAGGCCTTTGGTACGTTTGCGGAAACACCACAGGGTATTTTCTGCCCAGTGGATTTCAGCAAAGCCTTTGACTCGGGTTTCTCACGTTTTTGCCAAGACTTTTTTTGTCGACATGTGTATTCCGCTACCGACAGTTAATTTGCTCATGAATCTTTTTGCTGCCCCAATTTGTTTATTGGTCAGAGGAGGAATAATGCCCCAGCACAGATTCTCCCCTGCCTCGGGAGTGCGGCAGGGCTGCCCCCTTTCCCCTTCTATTTTCGCTATGCTGATTTCACCACTGGCTCAGAAGCTGACCTCTGTCTCTGACACGGTACAAATTCTGCTCTATGCGGATGATCTGCTCATCATCGTGACCGGGGAACCAGCGCAAGCTGTCTTTGTCTTCTTAATGGTCTGGGGCTCACGCAGGAGGACCCTTTCAGCTAGCAACAGGTCCCATGACTGCATAGCAAAGGCCCGACCCATGGCCTTTTGCAACGCATGGGAGTATGCCACTTCTGGCGTGACATGGCCAAACTCAATCCCCAGGTATTTGTAGCTGTCTTGGAACTGCAAACCGGTCGAGAGGAGCTGGACTTTCAAGCTCTCAGTCCAGTGTCCCTTCAGGAGAATGGCTGACTTTTTGTGGTTAACCATCAGTCCTGAGTATTTAGAGAAGGCTTTGACTGATTTATCCAGCGAGAGTGGTCTTCCCCTCGGACCCTGTGGTGAGCGCACTGCGCACGGTCTACCAGGTTGCATTAAAGCTCAACTCTTGGTCCATCACGTTGGACATTCTCTCCCACCCTATGCACAAGGGAGGATACAATCTGGCCGCACCGGAAACCTTCCTGTATTGGCAGCATGCATCAGCAATTGTGGCTTACGTTAAAGACCCACTGAGCGTACCTAGTATCTTACACACGTCATTCCAACCATTTGCTGCCGACCTGGGCATTATCCTAAGCCCGACATCATTGCCTTTCTTTCAGCTAGGATCAAATGTTGTTAAACAGACTATGCCTTTCCTGGGGTGGTGTGCACGCGCTTTCTCACTGGTTAAAAAAGATGTGCATTTCGAACACCCCGCCCAGTTGCCCGGCGATGCCCCAGCGTGGCACTCGACCTTTTTCTTGAATCAACACTGCCACACCTACTTCTCGCCCCGCCTCATCCGCCAAGGAATCTTAACAATTGGACAGTTGCTTGAACAACCCACTTATTTTTCCATGCTTGCTCCCACCTGGGAACCCATCTATCGGCACCGCCTCGAGGTGGATCAACCACTGCTCCCTGCTTCTCTCCTGCCTACTTTTGCACTGCCCCCCCAACCCCCTCCGGACCTTACCTTTTGGTATGCATGGACACGAGCACCAGTGGCGGAGCTTCTTTCACAACCATACTCCCTGAAACCACGCCAGCCAGGCTCGGTCTGGGATGCCTTCCACCGTTGCAACCTTCCACCGCGGCACAAGGATTTGATTCATAAGGCATTATGGGCCAGGCTCCCAGTAGGCCAACGACAGCACAGATCTGGCGCCTCACCCGCCAACCTCAGGTGAAACGGCAACTGCACACGCTCCGCAGCAAAACGGGCCAGGTTCTCCCCGACTCCGAGTCGATAGCACAAGAGCTGCTAGGCTTCTGGTCTGACAAAATGTCCGTCTCAGGGCTCTCCTCCCCTCAGGCCACGGAGTACTTACGCTCTTTCTTCAAGGGTAAACCCCTGGCTGACATGGCCAAATTACTCATTTGCCCAGCGTCAGCTGACCTGGTGCACGCGGCGCTTGACGCCCTAAGTGCGACCTCTTCCCCGGGCATTGACGGTTTTACAGGAGCTATTTATAAGTGTTTCTCGGGACACTTTGTTCCTTTCATGCACCAAATTTATCAAACACTGTTGGATAACCCCACTCTGCCTGAAACCTGGTCCATAGCCCTGCTGAATCCTATTCCAAAGACGGTAGGTCTGCCTGGTGTGCAGGACCTCAGACCCCTGGTGCTCCAAAACTTTTGCAACAAATGGGTAGCGAACATTGTGGCACTGCAGTTGCAGGACTTCATTGCAGCCATCACCCCGATTGAACAAAAAGGTTTCATTAAAGGCCGCAAGATCTACGATAATCTCTGGCAGGCCTTTGGTACGTTTGCGGAAACACCACAGGGTATTTTCTGCCCAGTGGATTTCAGCAAAGCCTTTGACTCGGGTTTCTCACGTTTTTGCCAAGACTTTTTTTGTCGACATGTGTATTCCGCTACCGACAGTTAATTTGCTCATGAATCTTTTTGCTGCCCCAATTTGTTTATTGGTCAGAGGAGGAATAATGCCCCAGCACAGATTCTCCCCTGCCTCGGGAGTGCGGCAGGGCTGCCCCCTTTCCCCTTCTATTTTCGCTATGCTGATTTCACCACTGGCTCAGAAGCTGACCTCTGTCTCTGACACGGTACAAATTCTGCTCTATGCGGATGATCTGCTCATCATCGTGACCGGGGAACCAGCGCAAGCTGTCTTTGTCTTCTTAATGGTCTGGGGCTCACGCAGGAGGACCCTTTCAGCTAGCAACAGGTCCCATGACTGCATAGCAAAGGCCCGACCCATGGCCTTTTGCAACGCATGGGAGTATGCCACTTCTGGCGTGACATGGCCAAACTCAATCCCCAGGTATTTGTAGCTGTCTTGGAACTGCAAACCGGTCGAGAGGAGCTGGACTTTCAAGCTCTCAGTCCAGTGTCCCTTCAGGAGAATGGCTGACTTTTTGTGGTTAACCATCAGTCCTGAGTATTTAGAGAAGGCTTTGACTGATTTATCCAGCGAGAGTGGTCTTCCCCTCGGACCCTGTGGTGAGCGCACTGCGCACGGTCTACCAGGTTGCATTAAAGCTCAACTCTTGGTCCATCACGTTGGACATTCTCTCCCACCCTATGCACAAGGGAGGATACAATCTGGCCGCACCGGAAACCTTCCTGTATTGGCAGCATGCATCAGCAATTGTGGCTTACGTTAAAGACCCACTGAGCGTACCTAGTATCTTACACACGTCATTCCAACCATTTGCTGCCGACCTGGGCATTATCCTAAGCCCGACATCATTGCCTTTCTTTCAGCTAGGATCAAATGTTGTTAAACAGACTATGCCTTTCCTGGGGTGGTGTGCACGCGCTTTCTCACTGGTTAAAAAAGATGTGCATTTCGAACACCCCGCCCAGTTGCCCGGCGATGCCCCAGCGTGGCACTCGACCTTTTTCTTGAATCAACACTGCCACACCTACTTCTCGCCCCGCCTCATCCGCCAAGGAATCTTAACAATTGGACAGTTGCTTGAACAACCCACTTATTTTTCCATGCTTGCTCCCACCTGGGAACCCATCTATCGGCACCGCCTCGAGGTGGATCAACCACTGCTCCCTGCTTCTCTCCTGCCTACTTTTGCACTGCCCCCCCAACCCCCTCCGGACCTTACCTTTTGGTATGCATGGACACGAGCACCAGTGGCGGAGCTTCTTTCACAACCATACTCCCTGAAACCACGCCAGCCAGGCTCGGTCTGGGATGCCTTCCACCGTTGCAACCTTCCACCGCGGCACAAGGATTTGATTCATAAGGCATTATGGGCCAGGCTCCCAGTAGGCCAACGACAGCACAGATCTGGCGCCTCACCCGCCAACCTCAGGTGAAACGGCAACTGCACACGCTCCGCAGCAAAACGGGCCAGGTTCTCCCCGACTCCGAGTCGATAGCACAAGAGCTGCTAGGCTTCTGGTCTGACAAAATGTCCGTCTCAGGGCTCTCCTCCCCTCAGGCCACGGAGTACTTACGCTCTTTCTTCAAGGGTAAACCCCTGGCTGACATGGCCAAATTACTCATTTGCCCAGCGTCAGCTGACCTGGTGCACGCGGCGCTTGACGCCCTAAGTGCGACCTCTTCCCCGGGCATTGACGGTTTTACAGGAGCTATTTATAAGTGTTTCTCGGGACACTTTGTTCCTTTCATGCACCAAATTTATCAAACACTGTTGGATAACCCCACTCTGCCTGAAACCTGGTCCATAGCCCTGCTGAATCCTATTCCAAAGACGGTAGGTCTGCCTGGTGTGCAGGACCTCAGACCCCTGGTGCTCCAAAACTTTTGCAACAAATGGGTAGCGAACATTGTGGCACTGCAGTTGCAGGACTTCATTGCAGCCATCACCCCGATTGAACAAAAAGGTTTCATTAAAGGCCGCAAGATCTACGATAATCTCTGGCAGGCCTTTGGTACGTTTGCGGAAACACCACAGGGTATTTTCTGCCCAGTGGATTTCAGCAAAGCCTTTGACTCGGGTTTCTCACGTTTTTGCCAAGACTTTTTTTGTCGACATGTGTATTCCGCTACCGACAGTTAATTTGCTCATGAATCTTTTTGCTGCCCCAATTTGTTTATTGGTCAGAGGAGGAATAATGCCCCAGCACAGATTCTCCCCTGCCTCGGGAGTGCGGCAGGGCTGCCCCCTTTCCCCTTCTATTTTCGCTATGCTGATTTCACCACTGGCTCAGAAGCTGACCTCTGTCTCTGACACGGTACAAATTCTGCTCTATGCGGATGATCTGCTCATCATCGTGACCGGGGAACCAGCGCAAGCTGTCTTTGTCTTCTTAATGGTCTGGGGCTCACGCAGGAGGACCCTTTCAGCTAGCAACAGGTCCCATGACTGCATAGCAAAGGCCCGACCCATGGCCTTTTGCAACGCATGGGAGTATGCCACTTCTGGCGTGACATGGCCAAACTCAATCCCCAGGTATTTGTAGCTGTCTTGGAACTGCAAACCGGTCGAGAGGAGCTGGACTTTCAAGCTCTCAGTCCAGTGTCCCTTCAGGAGAATGGCTGACTTTTTGTGGTTAACCATCAGTCCTGAGTATTTAGAGAAGGCTTTGACTGATTTATCCAGCGAGAGTGGTCTTCCCCTCGGACCCTGTGGTGAGCGCACTGCGCACGGTCTACCAGGTTGCATTAAAGCTCAACTCTTGGTCCATCACGTTGGACATTCTCTCCCACCCTATGCACAAGGGAGGATACAATCTGGCCGCACCGGAAACCTTCCTGTATTGGCAGCATGCATCAGCAATTGTGGCTTACGTTAAAGACCCACTGAGCGTACCTAGTATCTTACACACGTCATTCCAACCATTTGCTGCCGACCTGGGCATTATCCTAAGCCCGACATCATTGCCTTTCTTTCAGCTAGGATCAAATGTTGTTAAACAGACTATGCCTTTCCTGGGGTGGTGTGCACGCGCTTTCTCACTGGTTAAAAAAGATGTGCATTTCGAACACCCCGCCCAGTTGCCCGGCGATGCCCCAGCGTGGCACTCGACCTTTTTCTTGAATCAACACTGCCACACCTACTTCTCGCCCCGCCTCATCCGCCAAGGAATCTTAACAATTGGACAGTTGCTTGAACAACCCACTTATTTTTCCATGCTTGCTCCCACCTGGGAACCCATCTATCGGCACCGCCTCGAGGTGGATCAACCACTGCTCCCTGCTTCTCTCCTGCCTACTTTTGCACTGCCCCCCCAACCCCCTCCGGACCTTACCTTTTGGTATGCATGGACACGAGCACCAGTGGCGGAGCTTCTTTCACAACCATACTCCCTGAAACCACGCCAGCCAGGCTCGGTCTGGGATGCCTTCCACCGTTGCAACCTTCCACCGCGGCACAAGGATTTGATTCATAAGGCATTATGGGCCAGGCTCCCAGTAGGCCAACGACAGCACAGCTGGAAACTGCTAGAGGTGTGGTGCCCAATTGACCAGGAACTAGAAACCGTCGCACATACACTGTATCACTGCCAATTTGTTCAAAAATCCTTCGCATTCATTAATCAGGTCTTCAGGCCAGAGGGCTTTCAACCCTTTAACGTCTCCCAACTTCTGCAAGAGGACCCTGCAGCCTCCCTGAGCACCCCAGCAGGCCTTGTGGGCCGGTCCGCCGTTATCACCAACTGGTCGCTTCGATGCACTAAAAAACACCAGTCATTTTTCAGGGTCACGTGGGACAAATTCTGTGACCACTGGTATCATGTTCTAAACCTCTGGTCCTCGTGCCCACGCTACCTACCCATCCCGGGTACGATCCACACCTGGTTCTTGACCAAGCTGCGGCGATCGTCCCGTTCGTGCAGCACCGCACAACCCACGGCAGAGCAACCGGACCCGGTCCCCTCCTTCCCCAATAACCCCCCTACCCCCCCACCCACCAGAGCAAAGGCGCGCGCCACGGCACGACAAATGCGCAAACTCGAAAAAGCAGAGGAGTTGCAGGAAGTCCTGCAGGACCTACAGGACCAAGGTATCCCGCGAGTCTATACCGACGGTTCCTCCGCTGTTGAGGGACCGGCAGGCAGGCTAGCAGGGTATGGCATTTTCTGTGAGCATCACACCAGCATCGCTGCATATGTTCCGGATGATTACCGACAAACCAACAATTCCGCCGAGCTACTGGCGGTCATTAGAGCACTAAAAAATTTTCACACAGGTGACATTGCATTATGCACGGACTCTCAATATGTCATTTTGGGTGCATCTGGGGCCGCCCGCCGCTGGCAACTGCGGGGGTGGGTCGGCTCGTCAGGACCAGTGTCCAATGTCCCCTTGTGGGAACAACTGCTTATGGAACTTGACAACAATTCACGCACTGTACACTGGATCAAGGTTCCCTCGCATGTGACCATCGAGGGCAACAATGAGGCGGACCGCCTGGCCGATCAAGGCAGGCAACTCCACCCCCGCTACCCCCACCCCCGCACGCCACAGCTACAGCTCTGCCACACGGGCACCCCGGCGGCGCCCAAAAGAGTCAAACTCTCCTCACTGGAAGTAACCCCGTCTGTTGTTAAACGACTGGATTTTCCCCTGCACGAGTCACCTCTTCGGGCAACCTCTCCGGAAGGGCATCACCTACTCACAACTCTTAACCTCACACTTCTGTCTGACGGGGGTGTGAGCACCCCCTCCAACAGTGACAGTGATACAGACACGTGGAACACCTCCGGGGAAACGTCCAGCAGCCAGCCAAGTGTGCGGTCGTGCTCCACGGAGGCCAGCCGCTAAGCCTGGCTGGTTCCACCGGGTGCCCCCCCTCCAAAACGCCGGGAGACCCCCACAGCGGCCGCAAGGGTCACGCGTGGACGTCACCCGGCCCTCGAGGTAGGCCAGCGCTCCCCTGCCCTACCCCCCCGGTACCTTCTCCCCTTTTCTGATTAGCCTTCCTCTGCATTGCTGCGGCCCCAATGGAACCCGGCGATTCCTTCCGCAAGAGGAAGCGGGAATGCAGGTCGTCTGATCCTGGACGGACAGAACAAAACGGAGAAGGCAGGACCACAATCTGATCCACAATGTGACCGTCACGGAGCATCTGGCAGCAGCATCCAGCAGTTACCGAACATGGACGCTTGTCCCATCTATACCGGATCAAAAGCAATTCAGTCTCCTTGTCGCATTAGCTTACAGGCTCGAACGGCACGTCCCGCACCTTGTGAGTCGCCAGCCAGAGTCGAAAACACACGGCGGAGTACACTCCATGGAACGAACGGTTGTCATCACAGATGTCGACACCAACAGGTCGCTGAAAACTGGCATCACAACACAACGCATTGCTGGTGTTCCCAAGGGTACAATGCGGCTGTGGTGCATGGGGCTGCCCCGTCTGGTCTCAGCCTACCACCAGGTGGTGCAGGCCTTTGTGGACGAGGACCCTAACACATGACGCCACACCCTTCTTACAGTACAGAATGCACTCGGCCCACACGTTACATTTGTTCTTTTACTTTTCATCTGTATGTACCCCCCCCCCCCCTCTGCTGAAACTAACCGGCCTCAGGTCCATGGAAGGCCGAGTGGGTGCCATGCTTAGCACCATAGACTTGGGAGCGAGTGGTTCATATATAGCCCGCTTTCTTTGGGCGCCGCTAATGGGCAGGGTCCACCGACCCAGCACAATGGATCGCATTTTGCAGTGCCTACTTTGCAGCGCCAATGCCACAGACAACTTGTACTTATCAATGCAAGATGTACATGGATAGTGGAGCACCCCAACCAAGAAGGGGACACGCTGGTTTCCTTACAATTGTGAACAACTGGACTAATGGCTGGAAGTGTCTATGGCGGGGACATTCAGTCTATCAGTACCGACCATTGATCCCCGGAGGAACAGGTAAAACCCCCGGATCCCCCAACGGCAGCCCCGATGGTGAGCGCACCACCGGATGGGGCATGTCTGCGGGGTAACTATGTACATAGATAATAACGTAATAATTAGTGCCTGCTGCCGTAAATAATGCTTAAAGGGTTAAAGGGCCTCCCCCAGTCCCAGTTAGGTGCGCCCCCCAGAGCTGGACTCAACCGGCCGCGTTAAGGCGAGCCCGGAGTCCGGGTATTATGGGCCGGACTTTAAGTGCTGGTGGTCACGCGAGTCCTTCCCATCCTGCCTGGGCCACTTGGGGGATAGGGACGCCCCGTGGGAGTACGAGGAGACACAAGGCCCATCCACTCCCACACAGCGGCGGATACACCTGAGTCCCTCCGGTCCTGCCTGGGCCGCTTGGGGGATAGGGACGCCCCGTGGGAGTACGAGGAGACATAAGGCCCATCCACTCCACACAGCAGCGGATACACCCGAGTCCCTCCAGTCCTACCTCGGACGCTTGGGGGATAGGGACGCCCCGTGCGAGTACGAGGAGTCACAAGGCCCATCTACTCCCACACAGCGGCGGATACTCCCGAGTCCCTCCGGTCCTGCCTGGGCCCCTTGGGGGATAGGGACGCCCTGTGGGAGAAGGAGGTATGCACAGGGTCCAGCCATTCCCACACAGCGGCAGAAACACCCGCCTCCCTCCGGTCCTGCCACGGCCGCTTGGGGGATAGGGACGCCCTGTGGGAGAAGGAGGTATGCACAGGGTCCAGCCATTCCCACACAGCGGCAGAAACACCCGAGTCCCTCCGGTCCTGCCTGGGCCGCTTGGGGGATAGGGACGCCCAGCCCAGCGGCGATTTTGGGGGCCCAGCCCCACGGCGATTTCAGGGGCCTAGCTTCACGGCGACTTCAAGGGCCAGCCCCGCGGCGATTTCAGGGGCCCAGCCCCAAGGCGATTTCACGGGCCCAGCCGCACGCCGATTTCAGGGGCCCAGCCCCACGGCTACCTCAGGGGCCCAACCCCATGGCGAATTCTGGGGCTTAGCCCCACGACGATTTCAAGGGCCTAGCCCCACGGCGATCTTAGGGGCCCAACCCCACGGCGATTTCCGGGGCCCAACCCCACGGCGATTTCAGGGGCCCAGCCCCACGGCGATTCCAGGGGCCCAGCTGCACTACGATTTCAGGGGCCCAGCCCCACCGCTACCTCAGGGGCCCAGCCCCATGGCGAATTCCGGGGGTCAGCCCCACGACGATTCCAGGGGCCCAGCCCCACGGCGATTCCAGGGGCCCAGCCCCACGGCGAATTCCGGGGCCCAGCCCCATGACGATGTCAGGGGCCCAACCCCACGGCGACCTCAGGGGCCCAGCCCCACGGCGAATTCCGGGGCCCAGCCCCACGGCGATTTTAGGGGGGCGGCCCCGCGGCGACTTCAGGAGCCTAGCCCCACGGCGATCTCAGGGGCCCAGGCCCACGGCGAATTCGAGGGCTCAGCCCCACGACAATTTCAGGGGCCCGGCCCCATGGCGACCTCAGGGGCCTAGCCCCATGGCGAATTCCGGGGCCCAGCCCCACAGCGATTTCAGGGGCCCGGCCCCACGGCGATTCCAGGGGCCCTGCCCTACGGCGACTTTAGGGGCCCAACCCCACGGCGATTTTAGGGGGCCCAGCCCCACGGCGATTTCAGGGGCCCAGCCCCACGACGATTTCAGGGGCTCCGCCCCGCGGCGACTTCTGGGGCACAGCCCCGCGGCGAATTCCGGGGCCCAGCCCCACGGCGATTTCAAGGGCCCAGCCCCACGGTGAATTCAGGGGCTTAGCCCCGCGGCGATTTCAGGGGCCCAGCCCCACGGGCATTTCAGGGGCCCGGCCCCAAGGCGATTCCAGGGGCCCGGCCCCAAGGCGATTCCAGGGGCCGAGCCCCACGGCAATTCTAGGGGCCAACCCCACGGGGACTTCAGGGGCCCAACCCCACGGCGATTTCAGGGGCCCAGCCCCACGGCTACCTCAGGGGCCCAGCCCCATGGCGAATTCCGGGGGTCAGCCCCACGACGATTTCAGGGGCCCAGCCCCACGGCGATTCCAGGGGCCCAGCCCCACGGCGAATTCCGGGGCCCAGCCCCACGACGATGTCGGGGGCCCAACCCCACGGCGACCTCAGGGGCCCAGCCCCACGGCGAATTCCGGGGCCCAGCCCCACGGCAATTTCAGGGGCGCGGCCCCGCGGCGACTTCAGGAGCCTAGCCCCACGGCCATCTCAGGGGCCCAGGCCCACGGCGAATTCGAGGGCTCAGCCCCACGACAATTTCAGGGGCCCGGCCCCATGGCGACCTCAGGGGCCCCGCCCCACGGCGAATTCTGGGGCCCAGCCCCACAGCGATTTCAGGGGCCCGGCCCCAGGGCGATTCCAGGGGCCCTGCCCCACGGCGACTTTAGGGGCCGAACCCCACGGCGATTTTAGGGGGCCCAGCTTCACGGCGATTTCAGGGGCCCAGCCCCACGACGATTTCCGGGGCTCCGCCCCGCGGCGACTTCTGGGGCACAGCCCCACGGCGATTTCAAGGGCCCAGCCCCACGGCGAATTCAGGGGCTTAGCCTCGCGGCGATTTCAGGGGCCCAGCCCCACGGCGATTTCAAGGGCCCAGCCCCACGGCGAATTCAGGGGCTTAGCCTCGCGGCGATTTCAGGGGCCCAGCCCCACGGCCATTTCAGGGGCCCGGCCCCAAGGCGATTCCAGGGGCCCAGCCCCCCGGCAATTCTAGGGGCCAACCTCATGGCAATTTCAGGGGCCCAGGCCCACGGCGATTTTAGGGGGCCAACCCCACGGCGATTTCAGGGGGCCCAGCCCCACCGCGATTTCAGGAGCACAGCCCCTCGACGATTTCAGGGGCTCAGCCCCGCGGCGACTATAGGGGCCCCACCCCACGGCGGTTTCAGGGGCCCAGCCCCACGGCGATTTTCAGGGGCCCAGCCCCACGGCGATCTGGGTTTACGGGACCCCCGACACAAGGGCGAGCAAGCGCCTTATGCATTGGGACTAGCGGGGCCCGCGCCGTATGGGCGCGGGGCTGCCCTCGCTTTGCGACCACCGGGGGCCCGCCGCATGGGCGAGGGGGCCTCTTCCGCTTTGGGACCACCGAGGCCCCCACCGCATGTGAGAGGGGGCCTCTTTTGCTTTTGGGACCACCGAGGCCCCCGCCGCATGTGCGAGGGGGCCTCTTTCGCTTTGGGACCATCGAGGCCCGCGCCGCATGGGCGAGGGGGCCTCCTCCGTTGTGGGACCACCGAGGCCCCCGCCGCATGGGCGAGGGGGCCTCCTTCTTTTTGGGACCACCGAGGCCCCCGCCGCATGAGCGAGCGGTCCTCCTTCGCTTTGGGACCACCGGGGCCCGTGCCGCATGGAAGAGGGGGCCTTCCTCGCTTTGGGACCACCGAGGCCCCCGCCGCATGGGCGAGGGGGCCTCCTTCTTTTTGGGACCACCGAGGCCCCCGCCGCATGGGCGAGGAGGCCTCCTTCGCTTTGGGACCAGCGGGGCGACCTCGCCGCATGGGCGAGGGGGCCTCCTTTGCTGTGGGACCACCGAGGCCCCCGCCGCATGGGCGAGGGGGCCTCTTCTGCTTTGGGAGCACCAAGCCCCACGCCGCACGGGCGACGGCGCCTCCTTCGCTTTGCGACCGCAGAGGCCCCCGCCGCATGGGCGAGGGGTCTCTTCCGCTTTGGGACCACCGAGGCCCCCGTCGCGTGGGCGAGGGGTCTCTTCCGCTTTGGGACCACCGAGGCCCCCAACGCATGGGCGAGGGGGGCTCTTTGCTTTGGGCCACCGAGGCCCCCGACGCAGGGGCGAGGGGGCCTCTTCTGCTTTGGGACCACCGGTGCCCCGCCGCGTGGGCGAGGGGGCCTCTTCCGCTTTGGGACACCACCGAGGCCCCCACCGCATGGGCGAGGGGGCCTCCTTCGCTTTGGGCCACCGAGGCCCCCGACGCAGGGGCGAGGGGGCCTCTTCCGCTTTGGGTCCAGTGAGGCCCCGCCGCATGGGCCAGGGGACCTCTTCCACTTTGGGACCACCGAGGCCCCCGCCGCATGTGCGAGGGGGCCTCTTCCGATTTGGGTCCACCGAGGCCCCCGCCGCATGGGCGGGGGCCTCCCTTCGCTGTGGGACCACCGAGGCCCCCGCCGCATGGGCGCGGGGGCCTCTCCCGCTTTTGGACCACTGGGGCCCCCGCCACATGGGCGAGGGTGCCCCTTCCGCTTTGGGTCCACCGAGGCCCCCGCCGCATGGGCGAGGGGGCCTCCTTCGCTTGGGCACCACCGAGGCCCCCGCCACATGGGCCAGGGGTCCTCCTTCGCTTTGTCACCACCGAGGCCCCCGCCGCATGCTCGCGGGGGCCTGCGTTGTTTGGGGACCACCGGGGCCCCTGCCGCATTGGCGCGGGGGCCTCATCTGCTTTGGGTCCACCGAGGCCCCCGCTGCAGGGGCCAGGGGGCCTCTACCGCTTTGGGACCACCGAGGCCCCCGCCGCATGGGCGAGGGGGCCTCTTTCGCTTTGGGTCCACCGAGGGCTCCGCCGCGTGGGTGAGGGGGTCTCTTACGCTTTGGGTCCACCGAGGCCCCCGCCGCATGTGCGAGGGGGCCTCCTTCTCTGTGAGACTACCGAGGCCACCGCCGCGTGGGCGAGGGGGCCTCTTCCACTTTGAGAGCACCGAGGCCCCCGCCGCATAGGCGTTGGGGGCCTCTTCCGCTTTGGGTCCACCGAGGCCCCCGCCGCAGGGTCGGGGGGGGCTCTTCCGCTTTAGGTCAACCGAGGCCCAGCCGCACGGGTGAGGGGGCCTCTTCCGCTTTGGAACCACCGAGGCCCCCGCCGCATGGGCGAGGGGGCCTCCTTCGCTGTGGGACCACCGGGGTCCCCGCGCATGGGCGAGGGGGCCTCCTTCGCTTTGGGTCCACCGAGGCCTCCGCCGCATGGGCGCGGGGGCCTCTTCCGCTTTGGGACCACCGAGGCCCCCGCCGCATGGGCGAGGGGGCCTCCTTCGCTTGGGAACCACTGAGGCCCCCGCCGCATGGGCACGGGGGCCTCCTTTGCTTTGGGACCACCGAGGCCCCCGCTGCGTGGGGGAGGGGGCCTCCTTCACTTGGGGACCACCGAGGCCCCCGCTGCATGGTCGAGGGGTCCTCCTTCGCCGTGGGACCACCAAGCCCCCCGGCGCATGGGCGCGGGGGCCTCTTCCGCTTTGGGATCACCGAGGCCCCCGCCGCGTGGGCGAGGGGGCCTCCTTCGCTTTGGGACCACCGAGGCCCCCGCCGCATGGGCCAGGGGTCCTCATTCGCTGTGGGACCGCCGAGGCCCCGGCCGCTTGGGCGAGGGGGCCTCTTCCGCTTTGGGACCACCGAGGCCCCCGCCGCGTGGGCCAGGGGGCCTCTTCCGCTTTGGGTCCATCCGAGGCCCCGCCGCATGGGCGAGGGGGCCTCCTCCGCTTTGGGACCACCGAGGCCCCCGCCGCATGGGCGAGGGGTCCTCCTTCGCTGTGAGACTACCGAGGCCCCCGCCGCATGGGCGAGGGGGCCTCTTCCACTTTGGGACCACCGAGGCCCCCTCCGCATGGGCGCGGGGGCCTCTTCCGCTTCGGGACCACCGAGGCCCGCGCCGCGTGGGCGAGGGGGCCTCTTCCGCTTTGGGTCCACCGAGGCCCCCGCCGCATGGGCGAGGGGGCCTTTTTTGCTTGGCGACCACTGAGGCCCCCACCGCATGGGCGAGGGGGCCTCCTCCGCTTTGGGACCACCGAGGCCCCCGCCACATGGGCGAGGGGTCCTCCTTCGCTGTGAGACTACCGAGGCCCCCGCCGCATGGGCGAGGGGGCCTTTTCCGCTTTGGGACCACCGAGGCCCCCGCCGCGGGGGCGAGGGGGCCTCTTCCGCTTTGGGTTCACCGAGGCCCCCGCCGCATGGGCGAGGGGTCCTCCTTCGCTGTGAGACTACCAAGGCCCCCGCCGCATGGGCGAGGGGGCCTCTTCCACTTTGGGACCACCGAGGCCCCCTCGGCATGGGCGCGGGGGCCTCTTCCGCTTCGGGACCACCGAGGCCCCCGCCGCATGGGCGAGGGGGCCTCCTTCGCTTGGGAACCACTGAGGCCCCCGCCGCATGGGCACGGGGGCCTCCTTTGCTTTGGGACCACCGAGGCCCCCGCTGCGTGGGGGAGGGGGCCTCCTTCACTTGGGGACCACCGAGGCCCCCGCTGCATGGTCGAGGGGTCCTCCTTCGCCGTGGGACCACCAAGCCCCCCGGCGCATGGGCGCGGGGGCCTCTTCCGCTTTGGGATCACCGAGGCCCCCGCCGCGTGGGCGAGGGGGCCTCCTTCGCTTTGGGACCACCGAGGCCCCCGCCGCATGGGCCAGGGGTCCTCATTCGCTGTGGGACCGCCGAGGCCCCGGCCGCTTGGGCGAGGGGGCCTCTTCCGCTTTGGGACCACCGAGGCCCGCGCCGCGTGGGCGAGGGGGCCTCTTCCGTTTTGGGTCCACCGAGGCCCCCGCCGCATGGGCGAGGGGGCCTCCTCCGCTTTGGGACCACCGAGGCCCCCGCCGCATGGGCGAGGGGTCCTCCTTCGCTGTGAGACTACCGAGGCCCCCGCCGCATGGGCGAGGGGGCCTCTTCCACTTTGGGACCACCGAGGCCCCCTCCGCATGGGCGCGGGGGCCTCTTCCGCTTCGGGACCACCGAGGCCCGCGCCGCGTGGGCGAGGGGGCCTCTTCCGCTTTGGGTCCACCGAGGCCCCCGCCGCATGGGCGAGGGGGCCTCCTTTGCTTGGGGACCACTGAGGCCCCCACCGCATGGGCGAGGGGGCCTCCTCCGCTTTGGGACCACCGAGGCCCCCGCCACATGGGCGAGGGGTCCTCCTTCGCTGTGAGACTACCAAGGCCCCCGCCGCATGGGCGCGGGGGCCTCTTCCGCTTTGGGACCACCGAGGCCCCCGCCGCGGGGGCGAGGGGGCCTCTTCCGCTTTGGGTCCACCGAGGCCCCCGCCGCATGGGCGAGGGGGCCTCCTTCGCTTTGGGACCACTGAGGCCCCCGCTGCATGGGCGAGGGGTCCTCCTTTGCTTTCGGACCACCGAGGCCCCCGCCGCATGGGCGAGGGGGCCTCCTTCGCTTGGGGACCACCGGGGCCCCCGCCGCATGGTTGAGGGGTCCTCCTTCGCCGTGAGACCATCGAGGCCCCCGTCGCATGGGCGCAGGGACGTCTTCCGATTTGGGACCACCAAGGCCCCCGCCGCATGGGCGCGGAGGCCTCTTCCGCTTTGGGATCACCGAGGCCCCCGCCGCGTGGGCGAGGGGGCCTCCTTCTCTTTGGGACCACCGAGGCCCCCGCCGCATGGGCCAGGGGTCCTTCTTCGCCGTCGGACCACCGAGGCCCCCGCTGCATGGGCGAGGGTGCCTTTTCCGCTTTGGGACCACCAAGCCCCCCGCCGCATCGGCGAGGGGGCCTCCTTTGCTTTGTGACCAGCGAGGCCCCCGCCGCATGGGGGAGGGCCCCTCTCCCGCTGTTGGACCACGGAGGCCCCCGCCGCATGGGCGAGGGGGCCTCCTTCGCTTTGGGACCACTGAGGCTCCCGCCGCATGGGCGAGGGGGCCGCTTCCGCTTTGGGACCACCGAGGCCCCCACCGCATGAGAGGGGGGTCCTCCTCCGCTTTGGGACCACCGAGGCCCCCGCCGCATGGGCGAGTGGTCCTCCTTCGCTTTGGGACCACCGGGGTCCCCGCGCATGGGCGAGGGGGCCTCCTTCGCTTTGGGACTACCGAGGGCCCCGCCGCACGTTTGAGAGGGGCCTCCTTCGTTTTGGGACCACCGAGGCCCCCAGCGCATGGGCGAGGGGGCCTCATTCGCTTTGGCACTACCGAGGGCCCTGCCGCATGTTCAAGGGGGCCTCCTTCGCTTTGGGACCACCGAGGCCCCCGCCGTTTGGACCGGTCCTCCTTCGCTTTGGGACCACCGAGGCCCCCACCGCATGAGAGGGGGGTCCTCCTCCGCTTTGGGACCACCGAGGCCCCCGCCGCATGGGCGAGTGGTCCTCCTTCGCTTTGGGACCACCGGGGTCCCCGCGCATGGGCGAGGGGGCCTCCTTCGCTTTGGGACTACCGAGGGCCCCGCCGCATGGGCCAGGGGTCCTCCTTCGTTTTGGGACCACCGAGGCCCCCACCGCATGGGCGAGGGGGCCTCATTCGCTTTGGCACTACCGAGGGCCCTGCCGCATGTTCGAGGGGGCCTCCTTCGCTTTGGGACCACCGGTGCCCCGCCGCATGTTCGAGGGGGCCTCCTTCGTTTTGGGACCACCGAGGCCCCCACCGCATGGGCGAGGGGGCCTCCTTCGCTTTGGGACCACCGAGGCCCCTGCCACATGGGCGAGTGGTCCTCCTTCGCTTTGGGACCACCGGGGTCCCGCCGCATGTTCGAGGGGGCCTCCTTCGTTTTGGGACCACCGAGGCCCCCACCGCATGGGCGAGGGGGCCTCCTTCGCTTTGGGTCCACCGAGGCCCCCGCCACATGGGCGAGGGGGCCTCCTTCGCTTCGGGACTACCGAGGCCCCCGCCTCATGGGCGAGGGGGCCTCCTTCGCTTTGGGACTACCGAGGGCCCCGCCGCATGTTCGAGGGGGCCTCCTTCGTTTTGGGACCACCGAGGCCCCCACCGCATGGGCGAGGGGGCCTCATTCGCTTTGGGACCATCGGGGGCCCGTGCCGCATGGGCGAGGGGGCCTCCTTCTCTTTGGGACCACCGAGGCCCCCACCGCACAAGGAAGGGCTAAGTGGGTACGGAGCCCGGTGTTTTAGGAAAAAAACGCGTTTTGTGTTTTTTTGTTTTTTCCACCATTTTTGGCCGTTTTTGGCCGCGGGTTGGTGTTTTTTCATGTTTTTTGGTGTCTTTTTGTTTTTTCAGGGTGGTATTAGGTACAAACGCATCTTGTGGTACCAAGCAAGCATTGTTTTTTGAATATTTTTGGCATTTGTTGGTTCTCCGACGTCTTCTGGCAGAGTGCTTTTTTTGTTTTTTTCCCTCATGCATGACATACCAAGTAGTTCTACAATGGGGGACACACATATATTGGAGATGTGGGATGTGGGATGTTGGGTCCGTATGTAATGGCATGAACATGTGCAAATGTGGATGCAAATCTGTGATGACATGGCAAATAGAGGTGCAATGGAGGCCACACATTTCTAGGAGATGTGGGATTTGGGATGTTACGTCCATATGTCATGGCATGTATACGTGCAATCTGTGATCACATAGCAGATAAAGGTGCAATGGAGCTCACAAAAAGCAAGTAGATGGGATGTGGGATCTAGGATGTCTGGTATGGGATGTGGGACATAGGATGCGGGATGTGCATTGCAAATACGTAGGACATGTTCGCTGTTTCCCCTTCTTGCTAGCGTATGTTTTGTTGATGCCTGGCGTCTGGGTGAAGAAGGACTTCGAGGGCGCCGAGTGGTCCTTCCATAAATCCGTCTCGGCCGCCGCTCGCTACCTCGGAGAGCAGGGCGTCAAGTTGCATGACACCCAAGTCAGCCGGGAGGCCAAGCGCAAATGTACCCGGGATGGTTGGCGTTTCACTACCGACCTGAACACGGTCGCCCCCCGTAGTGCCACCGTTGCTGCAAAACCCCGTGCAGCACCATCCATCCCCAGCGGTCTTGCCGGTGCGAACCGCGTTTGCGGTGCTTGCGATAGTGAGTTTGGAGGGCACCTTAGGAAACGTGTTTCCTGTGGTAAGCAGACCCATGAAGTATGTGGTACTGTTGTTGTACAACACAAGTTCCACTGCTACATGTGCGTGTGCCTAGTCTGTCACCGTCCTTTGAGAGGCCCAGTGGTAAAGTGTGTCTAATGCACGCGCGCCGCTCATGCACACTGCACAACCGCGGTCGGTGACGCAGTTCACTGCAAGGCTTGCACCTCTCCACCACCACCACCACCAAACCAAGGCTAGCGGCGCCTGTTTCGCCAGCATTGGCAAAAGGGGCGGCCGTGGTTGAGATACATCAACGACCTCATGCACCGCGCTGCTTGTCGGATGTACCCCCAGCCTAGTTGCTCCCCTGAATGGGCCCAGGGTACCAACAACTTCCGCGCCTCAGCCATGAAGAAGCATGAGCGCTCCGGTCTGCACCATGTTGCCTTGGCAATGTGGGTATCCAATGGTCAGAAGTCCTCTGCCTTAGGGACCCTGCCGCCGCACGTACGCGACGGGGTCCTGACGGCGTTCCGAGCGGTGTACCAAGGGGAGAAGAGCGCGGGTTCCCTGCCGGACTTTCCTGAGGATCTGTCTATGATCGAGCTCTCTGGTGGCAATGTCCTTCCTGGCTACCCCTCCCGGTTCTCTGCCCGTGGCATTCTTGCGGCCATAGCAGTGCCTTTCCGCAACACCCAAGGCACCATCATCCAAAGCACCGAGTACAGCCAGAAAATAACAGTGACCATCCAGAGTGCAACAGGAAACAACAGCAACCATCCAAAATCCACCAGGAAATAACAGTGACCATCCAGAGCGCACCGGGAAACAACAGCGACCATCTAGAGCACACCAAGAAATAACACTGACCATCCAGATGGCACCAGGATATAACCATGATCCTCCGGAGCACACCAGAAAATAACAGTGACCATCCAGAGCGCACTAGGAAATAACATTGACCATCCAGAGTGCAACAGGAAACAACAGGAAACAACAGCGACCATCCGGAAATTACAGTGACCATATGGAGCACACCAGGAGACAACATGCACCGACCATCCAGAGCACACTAGGAAATAACAGTGCGCATCCAAAACGCAACAAGCAATAGCAGCGGCCATCCACGGCGAAGTAGGAGATACCGTCAACTCGGCAATCCTTGGGCAAACCCACCTAAAAAATACCCTACCTATTGGGATACATTGATTTGTCAACACACAAGCAGGAGCGACTGAAAATGGTGGGGAAACGCCACTTCGGGTCACAAGGCCGAAGCAACCAATCTGCAACACGGTGTTTTTGGTCTGGTTTGTGTTGTTGATTGGTTGAGTTGTTGAGTGACACCATGCTGTGAACCCTTAAAAAACATTTTGATTGCCCTAGAAAATGCATTTGAGGTCATAGTGATGTAGAAAAACAACATTTTGGGTAAAAAAACAAGAGAACACAAAAAAAAAGCCATTAAAAAAATAACACCGTTTTCGGTGTCTGGGTGTCACCGGGTTCGTGACACCTGTTTACCTCTACCTTGCCACCGCATGGGCGATGGGGCCTCCTTCGCTTTGGGACCACCCAAGCCCCCGCCGCGTGAGCGCGAGGGCCTCCCCTACCTGCGCGGTAGGCGCTGCAGCTCAGCCCATACATACTCGAGCTCAAGTGCGATCCCGGTGGGACAGGCGCCTGGGGAGAGTGTGTCTTGGTCCGCGCAGGGACACCTCCGGCGGGAGTGCTGTGCGGTAGGGGGGGGGGGATCAGGCTACGGACCAAGCCCCCAAGACCTGCCGGCCAAGCGCCGCCCAGTCGGTAGTACCTGGCGGGCCAAGGGCCCACACCCCCGAGACTGCGTCCCTCTTCCCGTGGGGGGGTGGCGGACCGTGCCGGAAGTGGAGCCGGCGCTTTGATTCACCCCCCCCCCCCCCCGGGCGCCATGCCCCTGGGGGGTTCCAGCAGCGTGTGAGGCGGTAGTACGTGCGTGTTGTGCGGGCCAGGGGACAAAAGGAGGAGACGAAGAGGACAGCTGCCGCGATGATGCTTAGCCGGATGGGTTGGGACGGACACCCCCCTCTTGGTGGCGGTGAGGCCGGTGAGGGCCGGCGGGCACCATGGGGATGCACCTACCGGGGGACCGCATCTCCTCCTCCTCCTCCTCCTCAGTTGCACCCATGCGCTCAAACCAGATTTCACCGAGTCAAAATACTCTCAAAACCCCCTTTTCAAATGCCCCTGTGCCCTCAAATCACATTTCACCCAATCCCAACAGGTCAAACCCCCATTTCAACTGCCCCCATGCCCTCAAACCACATTTTGCTAAGAGCCAACACCTGAAGCCCCCTTATCAACTGCCCCCATGCCCGCAAAACACATTTCACCCAGTGCCAACACCTCAAGCCCCCTTTTCAACTGCCCCCATGCCCGCAAAACACATTTCACCCAATCATAACACCCGAAAGCCCCTTTGCAACTGGCCTCTGCCCTCAAACCACATTTCGCCTAGTGCTAACACCTCCATGTCCCTTTTCAACAGCCCCCATGCGCTCAAACTAGAGGTCACCCCGTCAAAACACTCTCAAACCCCCTTTTCACTTGCCCCATGCTCTCAAGTCACATTTCACCTATTACCAACACCTCCAACCCCCATTTTAGATGCCCCCATGCCCTCAAAACACATTTCACCTACTGCCAACACCTCAAACACCCTTTTCAAAAGCCCTCATGACCTCGAACACCATTTTACCCATTGCCAACACCTCAAACGCCCTTTTCAAAAGCCCCCATGCCCTCAAACCACATTTCACCCAGTGCCAACACCTCCAACCCCCATTTCAACTGCCCCCATGCCCGCAAAACACATTTCACTGCGTGAAGAGGGGGCTTGAGGTGTTGGCTCTGTGTGAAATATGTTTTGCGGGCATGGGGGCAGTTGAAAAGGGGGTTTGAGGTGTTGGCACTGGGTGAAATGTGGTTTGAGGGCATGGGGGCAGTCGAAAAGGGGGGTTGAGGTGTTGGCACTCGGTGAAATGTGGTTTGAGGTCATGGGGGCAGTTGAAAAGGGGGTTTGAGGTGTTGGCACTCTTCAACTGCCCCCATGCCCGCAAAACACATTTCACACAGTGTTAACACCTCCAACTCCCTTTTCAACTGCCCCTCAGGATTGTGCATAGCGACCTAGTCGGCTATCAGACATCAGACATCAGACATCAGACTTTTATGGACCACCATTACCCAACCATGAACCCCCCTTCCCCAAACCCCTTGATTCTGCACCACATCAGACCCCTCCCCTCGCCCTTGTCCACATCAAATTTCTTCACTGGAAAAAGCCCCCCCGCCCTTGATGGTGAACCCCCCCCCCCGGTGACCCACCCATCCCTCTCCCCACTATTGGCTGCTTTCAAGCAGCCCCCCCCCCCCCCAAGGAAAAAAGGTGTCACACAAAACACGAACCCCCCCCCCCCCGGGAAAACAATTGCAACTTGTTGCATCTCACCTTTGTTGTTGACAACAGCGTATCTGACAACTTCAATGCAGAACACCCTTGAGGTGTTTTGGTTGTTTGTGGCCTAGGCCTTGGCGCCTACGACCATATACCCCTTCAATGATGAACATGCTCACAACAGCTGAGAAGGGGTTCTGACATATTCGCCTCTGCGTCCAATTACAATTTGCTGACAATTTGATTATGCAGAACACCCTTGAGGTGTTTTCATTGTTTGCGGTCTAGGCCTTGGCGCCTACGACCATAGACCCCTTCAATGATGAACATGCTGACAACAGCTAAGAAGGGGTTCCGACATGTTCCCTTCTGCACCCAATTACAATTTGCTGACTGCGAGCCCCTTCAATGACGATGCATGACAGCTGACATATGTTGCCTAGGCCTCTCCGTAGCCCACACCAAGTTTCACGGGATGTGGATTGTGGGCTGTGGATTGTCCAGCAGGACACAATGCTGTGTCACGCGTGGGTCACTGTGCGGACCCCTGCAGGGACCGTCTTCTTAGGACCTGTTTTGTGCGGACCGAGCTTTTGCAAATGGACAAAACTTCGCAGCCGAGGAATGGGACACCCTCCCACGTCCTCTGCGCTGTTGCCACCATCAGTCAGTCTCTCATGGTTGACCAAATTCGCACCATGTCCTCCAATGGCCAACAACCATTTTGAAAACCCTTGTTTGTGAATGTCATGTGCAACCAACGTACATGTGAGAAGGGGCTTTGTAGTTGAATTCGAATTTGATTTGCCATTGTGTGATTTTTTTTTCCCGACCCTCTTACTTAGCCTTCAAGAATGATTGCAATTTGCTGCACTTTGCTCCCCTCATGCTTTGTTGTTTATTCCCAGGCAATATGGAAAAAAATCTGGTGAGGACCATAAAACACCCCTTGTGCTTTGCGTGCTTTGTCTTGCTATGCTTTCCATGTTTCCATGCTTTGCTTTCCTTTGTGCTATTTCTCTAGGAAGTATGGAAAATCATTCAGAAAATTCCACAATGTAGGGAAACCCCCCCCCCCTCGTGCATGACCATATGGAAAAGCATGTCCTCCCTCTTTGTATGTAATGTGTCACATGGTCTGTTCAAAGAATGTATGTGTGAACGTATGTCTCCGTTGTTTGATGTTCTTCTGCTGACCATGACCATTTTATTTGTCGATCCGAATTTAATTGATACCAATTGCAATGGTCATGATGCCGTCCCTTGATGTAGCAGGGCCTGCCTGCAGTCTCAGCTGTGACGCTGTGACTGTAGGTGATGTGTAGCTGTCATGTACCCACCCAGTTGCCATGCTTTGCATTTTGTCCTCTTTGCAACCCCTTCAGTGATCATCTCATTCATTTGTGTACCTTGTGGGGCTGGTCTGCCGATGTTGGGTTTGGGCTGTGCCACAAACCCCTGCAGGGACCTTTTTCTTAGGCCCTGTTTCCCGTCGGCAGAGCGGCCAAGAAACGCACCGTTTTGTGCATTGAGAACCGCCCCTTGTGGATTCTTCAACACATGAATGCACTGCACAGCATGGAGACGTTCATCCATTTTTCGCGCTGAGAAGGCCCGGGCCACCACCAGCTTGTGTGCCATGCCATCAGCAAGGTGACAAGTCCACTCTCCACTGCGGCCTCTGAGTGCCTTAGAGTGGCAGCCCCAAAATTCCACGAGCACCCACAGGGTGTTCCTATGGGGTCCCCCACAAGCTGATTCAACATAGGGTCTAGACCCCTCTAGGAATCAGCGCGTGCCCACGCGCTGATTCAACATAGGGTCTAGACCCCTCTATGAACCATCGCCTGCCAATGCGCTGATTCAAAAAAGGGTCTAGACCCCTCTATGAATCAGCGCGTGTCCATGCCCTGTTTCATAGAGGGGTTGTGACCCTATTTTGAATCGGCGCGTGGGCACGCGCTGATTCCTAGAGAGGTCTAGACCCTTTTTTGAATCAGCGCGTGGGCACGCGCTGATTCCTAGAAGCATCCAGACCCTATGTGGAATGAGCGCATGGGCACACGCTGATTCCTAGAGGTGTCTACACCCTGTTTTGAATCAGCGCGTGGGCACATGCTGATTCCTAGAGGGCTCTAGACCCTGTTTTGAATCCGCGCATGGGCAGGCGCTGATTCATGGAGGGGTCTGGACCCTATTTTGAATCAGCGCGTGGGCCCGCGCTCATTCCTAGAAGCGTCTAGACCCTATGTTGAATGAGCGCATGGGCACACGCTGATTCCTAGAGGGGTCTAGACCCTGTTTTGAATCAGTGCGTGGGCAGGCGCTGATTCATAGAGGGGTGTAGACCCTGTTTTGAATCAGCGCATGGGCACGCGCTGATTCCTAGAGGGGTCTAGACTCTACGTTGAATCAGCGCGTGGGCACGCGCAGATTCCTAGAGGGGTCTAGACCCTATTTTGAATGAGCGCGTGGGCACGCGCTGATTCATAGATGGGTCTAGACCCCGTTTTGAATCAGCGCATAGGCACACGCTAATTCATAGAACGGTCTAGACCCTGTTTTGAATCAGCGCATGGGCACGCGTTGATTCCCAGAGGGGTGTAGACCCTATTTTGAATGAGCGTGTGGGCACGCGCTGATTCCTAGAGGGGTCTAGACCCTGTTTTGAATTAGCGCATGGGCACGCGCTGATTCCTAGAGGGGTCTAGACCCTATGTTGAATGAGCGCGTGGGCACGTGCTGATTCATAGAGGGGTCTAGACCCTGTTTTGAATCAGCGCATAGGCACACGCTAATTCATAGAACGGTCTAGACCCTGTTTTGAATCAGCGCATGGGCACGCGTTGATTCCCAGAGGGGTGTAGACCCTATTTTGAATGAGCGTGTGGGCACGCGCTGATTCCTAGAGGGGTCTAGACCCTGTTTTGAATCAGCGCATGGGCGCGCGCTAATTCATAGAGGGGTCTAGACCCTGTTTTGAATCAGCGCATGTGCACGCGTTGATTCCCAGAGGGGTGTAGACCCTATTTTGAATGAGCGCGTGGGCACGCGCTGATTCTCAGAGGGGTCTAGACCCTGTTTTGAATCAGCGCATGGGCACGCGCTGATTCCTAGAGGGGTGTAGACCCTATTTTGAATCAGCGCGTGGGCACACGCTGATTCATAGAGGGGTCTAGACCCTGTTTTGAATCAGCGCATGGGCACGCGCTAATTCATAGAGGGGTCTAGACCCTGCTTTGTATCAGCGCATGGGCACGCGTTGATTCCCAGAGGGGTGTAGACCCTATTTTGAATGAGTGCGTGGGCACGAGCCGATTCCTAGAGGGGTCTAGACCTTGCTTTGAATCAGCGCATGGGCACGCGTTGATTCCTAGAGGGGTGTAGACCCTATTTTTAATCAGCGCGTGGGCACGCGCTGATTTCTAGAAGGGTCTAGACCCCTCTATGATCAGAGCATGGGCACACGCTGATTCCTAGAGGGGTCTAGACCCTGTTTTGAATCAGCGCATGGGCACACGTTGATTCCTAGAGAGGTCTAGACCCTGCTTTGAATCAACGCATGGGCATGCGCTGATTCCCAGAGGGGTGTAGACCCTGTTTTGAATTAGCGCGTGGGCACGCGCTGATTCCTAGAGGGGTGTAGACCCTATTTTGAATCAGCACGTACCCACGCGCTGATTCCCAGTGGGGTCTAGACCCCTCTATGAATCAGCGCGCGGGCACGCGCTCATTCCTAGAAGGGTCTAGACCCCTTTTTGAATCAGTGCATGGGCACGCGCTGATTCCCACAGGGGTCTAGGCCGTACTTTGAATCAGTGCACGGGCACGCGCCGATTCCCACAGGGGTCTAGACCCTGCTTTGAATCAGCGCATGGGCACACGCTGATTCCCACAGGGGTCCAGACCCTGTTTTTGGAATCAGCGTGTGGGCACGCGCTGATTCCTAGAAGCGTCTAGACCCTTTTTTGAATCAGCGCATGGGCACGCGCTGATTCCCACCGGGGTCTAGACCCTACTTTGAATCAGGGCATGGGCACGCGCTGATCCCCAGAGGGGTCTAGACCCTACTTTGAATCAGCGCATGGGCACGCGCTGATTCCCAGAGTTGTCAAGACCCTACGTTGAATGAGCGCGTGGGGCTGATTCCTGATTTGGAATGTTTGGCCTTTGAATCAAGAAACGACCATTCAATGGAGGTACATATGCCTGGGTTTCCCCTTCCCACTGTTTGATTCCTTTGGCTCTTGCCCATCCTACACCCCTCCTACAACCTTGGAGACTGCCATTTGAACCATCGCGTGACCACCTTGCAATGAATAGTGCCCTCTGGACAAGTGTAAAATGTGGGTCCCCGTTCTGTGGTTTCATGTCTGCCATGTCTCCTTGTAGTTTCTTTTGCCTCACTACGCCCTTTGAGGTGTATGTTCGTGTTCTGTTGCCGCAACCTTGGCGTTGTAGGCGTCAAAAGTCAATTCACCTGATTACAATACTGTGTGCCTCTGAGCCACACTAGTCGGTTTTGGTCCAAGCCCTCGCGCTTTGCGACCAAACCTTGTCCCAACCACTGCGTGCCACTGAGCAGCAGCACTTCGTTTGTGGTCACAGCCATAGCACTCTTGACACAAACTCACCCACAAGGGCGTCTTGTGGACCAGAAGGTGAGCCCGAGGAGAAGCCGGGGTGGCACTTTGAGTACAAGGGTCCTGCGCTTGTTTGCCCACCTGAGTTGTGGGAGCCCCATAGTGGTCATGGTTGTGGGCCATGCAAGGCACGAAAGGCACCCAAACCACTAACAGCGGTGGTGCACGAGCCCAGCAATGGACCAACCTCCTGAGTGGCCGCCAGAGATCTTATTGGAGCCGGCAAGAAGGAAGTATGGCCTATTGTTGGCCACAGGACAATTGGGATGGGAATCCACCCCTGAGGTGGCAGAGCGCCTCTGGAGGCGGTTGAGGGACCGCATGGCATCATGTGACCTCGATGTGGTGAATCACCATGGTGCCAGGGCACTGTGCCGGTTCATGTACACCGAGCACGGGTTCGCCATACCCACCTTGCATGATGGGGGCAGCCAAGTGCACTATCGTCCGGTTGCTACACAACTGTGGGAACGGCTCGCGAAACAACAGACCGGTCGTACTGGTGGCCGTCAGGCCGGTGCAATATCAGGGCGGCCAACAATTGTGAAGGCGACAGACCAAAGGGCAATTTGGTGCGAATTGGTGCGTGCGCTACCTCCGGTGGACGAGTGGCCATTCTGGACAGGGCGTGATCCATATCCCACCCCTTCTATGGCCGAATTCTATGAGCGGCTGGTTCGCAAAAATGGGGTCCAGCTAGGCCCATTTGCGTGGCCCCAAGCAACAAGTGGGCCCAAACCACTTGTTAGTGACCTGTTACCAGGTCCCAAGGTGCCAGCTGCCCGTCGGCGCAACTCGTTGTTGCCTGAGGCTGCGGCCCCACACACGTGTGTCTCTATCACCCCAACAGGGCAACAGCAATTTGACCAAGCGCTGATGCAGGCCACCCATGGGGTTGCCCGCTGTGTGATCATTGCATGCCAAGGGCTACAGGAGCAACGCAATGAACCATTGAGCGAGTACAGCCTGGTGGCAGCGTACACGATGGGGCGCCACTTTGCAAATAGCATGAGGGTGCCCATGCAAGACTCTAGTGAGCTGTTGATGCGTTACAGCCCTTTCAGCCCGGAGGTACTAGACAATCACCCCGGCCGTTTGCATGCGGCAGTACGGGTTGTGGACAACGCATGGAGGGATGATGGAGGTCTGGAGATGCTGAATCAATTGGCGGCGGAGGAGGCCGGTGTGCGTCCGGCATACACACAACACCTAAGTCCACAAGGGCACCCACGAGGTGACCCCAATGACTCCACATCCTCTGCCATAGCGCAGGGGCATGGTGCACCACTCCTCATTGCGGCATCCTTATCAGTTGGAAGGGCATCCTTGTTAGTGGGAAGGGCATCCGTATCAGTTGGAAGGGCATCCCCATCAGTTGGAGGGGCATCCTTCCCAGTTGGAAGGGCATCCTTATCAGTTGGAAGGCCATCCTTATCAGTTGCAAGGGCATCCTTATCAGTTGGAAGGGCATCCTTCCCCGTTGGAAGGGCACAGGAGACCACCCAAGCAGTGAGTCTGTGAACCCCACTTCGTCTTCCTCGACATAGGGGCATGGTCCCCCAGCAGGTGCACAAAGTGTGGGTAGCCATGGTACGCTGGATCATGGCAGGGTGCTCAGTCCACCAGGCCTCCCCACAGGCGCTCTAACTGACTCCCCGGCATGTATTGCGGCGTGAGGAAATGGAACACCAGACCGCAGGCCCCAGGTCTGCCTCACAGGTGAGTCACCTTGCATTGCATCTATAGTGGACCCTACAGGGGTTCTCACACCACAGTCCCCTGCCCCCCCTATAGTGGTGGACACTGCATGTCTGACAGCGGCAGCCAGTGATGGAGGGGTGGCAAGTTGCTTGGAGGACTCCACTGTACCACTGGCACAGAGACCTAAGGAGCCGGTTGCTGTGGACTGTAGTCCTTGTAGCATAGGCACTGTGGCAACGGTGAAGGCATGTAGTCAGTCTAGTACTGATTTTTTCACCACACAAGTTGAGTACTCAACTTCATTGGAAAAGAGCCCCATGAGGAGAAAGCGGCCAGGGATTACCAGCTATGGGCATAGTAACCCAATGGGCTATCAGACTTCAGACTTCAGACTTTTATGGGCCATCACCCCCAACCCCCAACCCCCCAAGCCCCCCATGATAGGCCTTTGCCCCCCCCCCCCCCCATATCACACTTGTGCTTTGCCCCCCATATCAGACTTGGCTCCCCCCCCTTTTCTCTTGCCCAATTCTGCACCTTGCTTCCTTTGCAGACCATGACCGTAGGCATGAACTAGGTATGTGAATAACAACAGGGTCAGTTTTGCTGGTGGGCTACCCCAACGCTCAACCCAAAACCCCCCTTCAGGCTTTTCTCCCCCCCCCCCACCCTGTCCGCAAAAAAAAAACGCAAAAAAAGATAATTATTGGCTTCACGCCTTCCGCAAAAATGGGTTCCGCAAAAAAAAAATCGCAAAAATAAAATAATTTTTGCCCCTGCCCCCCTTTTTGCAAGAATGCCAGAATCGCGGGAGAGTTTGCCCCACTGCTTGTTGTCCCCCTCTTCCGTGTCTCCGTTCTGCACCTTGCTTTGCTTTCAGAGAATGGTGTATCCAGGATTGTGACAAGTGTTAAAATACCGTGCGACGAACGGTAGTGGAATTTGGCTGCTGATGTGCCCCAAAGCAGATAAAGGGGCTAGTTTGGGCCGCCGATATTTGAATGTGGTTGCTGATGTGCCCCAATGCAGATAAAGGGGCTAGTTCGGGACGTGCATATTTGAATGTGGCTGTTGATGTGCCCCAAAGTAGATAAAGGGGCTAGTTCAGGATATCGCGTTGCCAGTCTTTTTGTGATTGCAATTTGTTTGTTGGTTGTTGGTACAAAGGAGTTTTAGTACATTTCGGGGGGTTTTTAGTACATTTCGGGGGGTTTTTTAGTACAGTTAGGGGGGTTTTTTAGTACAGTTAGGAGGTTTTTTAGTACAGTTAGGGGGGTTTTTTTTAGTACATTTGGGGGGGTTTTTTAGTGCATTTCAGGGGATCTTTTAGTACATTTCCGGGGGTTTTGTAGTACGTTTTGGGGGGCTTTTTAGTACATTTCGGGGTATTTTCCGGGCAATGTGAGCCCTGAATCTCAGTCCAGGGAGACAGGCGATGCAGGGTCATGGAAGCCCCCCCAGGGGCTGTGATGTGATGTGATGTGATGTGATGTGATGTGATGTGATGTGATGTGATGTGATGTGATGTGATGTGATGTGATGCATGCACATGACGCATTAAAGGGTAGGCCACGCGTGGTGCGCTCGGTAAACCCTTGTGTAGGTTACCCAGGGGCTCCGCCCTACGTTCTATAAGAGAACGGGCGGAGTTCCTTAAGCTTGCTTGCTTGGAAGGACCTGTTTCGGGACAGCGTATTATTTTCCACTCGAAGACCCGTATAATACGGCGAGGGTGGTTAGGTTCCTCTGGCGCCCCCCCTGGTCAAGAAACTGGGGGGCCTCCCCTTATTTCATCCCATTTCCTCCACCCCGTGGGGACACCGACAGTGGCGTCCCCCACGGACAAAGAACCAGGGACCGGGGGGCCTCCCCTTCTTTCAGGGAGCCAGACTGCCGAAGCTGCAGGTAGGTGCCATTACCCCGGCGCAGTGAGCACCGTAGCGGTAGGCGCTGGCCCTTTCCTCAGCCCCGGCGTTGTCTCCCCTTTACTCCACCGTCCCCCAGCTCCCGTAGGCCCGACCGGGCACCGCGGAGGCTTCGGTAGCCCCCATGTCCAAGAGCTCGATCCCCCAACCCGTGATGCACCTGTGCAGAACATGCGGAGTGCATGAACTGGGGAAAGGGGGGAAACTCAAGCCCTGGGGTGGGCTGGGCCACAGGGAGACCCGGAAACCCTCGCTAACCGCCACCCCCCGGTGGAGCCCACCCTGTACCATCGTGGCTCCCCGACGGTGGTCGGCGGGGGATGGGGCGCGTGATCCCGCGACCCAGCCGCCGCGGCTGGACTGGGCCGCCCCCCAGATTGCGTGTGCCCCCCCTGGTTTCAGCCCCACACCATGGTGAGGTCACGCGCCCCTGGGCGGCCGTGGGGGTATCACATCACATCACATGACATGACATGACATGACATGACATGACATGACATGAGATGACATGACATGACATCACATCACATCACATCACATCACATCCACATCACATCACATCACATCACATCACATCACATCACATCACATCACATCACATCACATCACATCACATCACATCACATCACATCACATCACATCACATCACATCACATCACATCACATCACATCACATCACATCACATCACATCACATCACATCACATCACATCACATCACATCACATCACATCACATCACATCACATCACATCACATCACATCACATCACATCACATCACATCACATCACATCACATCACATCACATCACATTCTATCACATCACATCACATCACATCACATCACATCACATCACATCACATCACATCACATCACATCACATCACATCACATCACATCACCACATCACATCACATCACAAATGTGTCCATGACTCAATGAAACTACTGTACTACTTACTGTACTGGCAAATTCATCTCGAAATCCCTGGCTGGCACCCTCATAATCACCGATTCCCTCATCCTTCCTCCCTGAATCACGACATATTATCTGGAAATGAAGCATGGTGTAGAAGGGGGGTGTACAAACAAGGACAACTCAATAGTTGCAAATGTGGGGAGAGGGGGGGGGGGGCAGCTCAGCTCAGTGATTCTGTCCTCTGTGTCCTTTTCTGGGTTTTTCCCTAACCAAAGCCTTGAGAAAGCCGAAGCAGGAGGGGTTGCCGGCAGGGGAGGGACCGAGAGGCTCGTAGGAGTGCCTAATCTTTTAGGTAGGGCAATGTACCCCTCAGCCTCGCTCTCCTTGACTCTCTGGTGCTTGGGCGTCCTCTCGGGCCCCCCACACCCGGCGAAGAACCCCTTGCACCCCACCCAGGCACCAACCCTGCAGACAGTGTCGTTTAACTGACAGGAAAAAAAAATGCCAATGTGGAAAATAGCAGGCGCACCTGCAAAAAAAATTGTTTTTGGCAGAAGAGACACTGCTGCGGGCCCCCGTTTCATTGAAAAAAGGAGGGGAAGAGTCGAGAGCGGGGAGAGGGGGGTAGACCGTAGACGGTAGACAATGGAAAAATTGGGTCCCCCACACTAAATGGGGGACCCCACTGAAATCGGGGGGTGTGAAGCAAAGCAGAATGCCCCTCCAGGCAGACACACAAAGAATGCAAAACACATACACAGAGCAATGTGAAGCAAAACACTGAATGTACAATCACATGTGCTCAGCCCGAAACAGTGCCTGCATGTGAACGTTTCAGGTGGTGTAGGGCAGGGTGATTGGTGCACTTCGCTGTCTTGGACAGCGCAATTTTTCGCCCAGCAAAAAGGGCGGAGATCACACCAAACAAATGGGGAAGCACAGAAGAAGATGAAGAACGACTGCGCCATGAACGACACGTACTCACGTTGTGTCACAGTGCGTCAAATTTTCTTTTACGTGGTGCTCGCGGTCCTCCCTTCCAAGCGCTAGCTGGTGGTTCGTGGTATGTCCACCAGTTAGCCCAGTGTCTACGAGCCTTCGGCTCGTAGCCTGTTCCACGCTTTACAGGTTAGCCCCCAACACCAATTGAGTGTTCGGCATGCTGTGAGTGTAATTTGAGCGTTCGCGCGTGCTGTGAGTTTGATTTGAGTGTCCGGGCGTGCTGTGGATGTATTTTGAGTGTCGGCGTGTGCTATGAGTGTCATTTGAGTGTTCGCGCGTGCTGTGAGTGTCATTTGAGTGTCCGCCCGTTCTGTGAGTGTCATTTGAGTGTTCGCGTGTGCTTTGAGTGTCATTTGGGTCTCGGCTCGTGCTGTGAGTGTAATTTCAGGGTTTGCGCGTGCTGTGAGTGTCATTTGAGTGTTCGCGCGTGCTGTGAGTGTCATTTGGGTGTTCGCGCGTGCTGTGAGTGTCATTTGAGTGTCGACGCGTGCTGTGAGTTTAATTTGAGTGTGGACGCGTGCTGTGAGTGTCATTTTAGTGTTCGCGCGTGCTGTGACCAAAAGTTGAGCGTTCGCGCGTGCTATGAGTGTCATTTGAGTGTGGGCGTGTGTTGTGAGTGTCATTTGAGTGGTGGCACGTGCTTTGGGTCTAGTTTGAGCCTTCGCGCGCAATCCGAATGTCATTTGAGTGTCGGCGCGCGCCTCCGTGAATTATTTTACCCCTCCGTGAATTGTTTACCCCCCTCCGTGAATATTTTTACCCCTCCCTGAATTGTTTACCCCCCTCCGTGAATTATTTTACTCCTCCGTGAATTATTTACCCCCCTCCGTGAATTCTTTTACCCCTCCGTGAATTATTTAGCCCCCTCCGTGAATTATTGTACCCCTCCGTGAATTGTTTAACCCCCTCCGTGAATTGTTTGACCCCTCCGTGAATTATTTACCCCCCTCCGTGAATTATTTGACCCCTTCGTGAATTGTTTACCCCCCTCCGTGAATTATTGTACCCCTCCGTGAATTATTTACCCCCCTCCGTGAATTATTTGACCCCTCCGTGAATTGTTTACCCCCCTCCGTGAATTATTTGACCCCTCCGTGAATTGTTTACCCCCCTCCGTGAATTATTTTACCCCTCCGTGAATTGTTTACCCCCTTCCGTGAATTATCTGACCCCTGCGTGAATTATTTACCCCCCTCCGTGAATTATTTGACCCCTCCGTGAATTATTTACCCCCCTCCGTTAATTATTGTACCCCTCCGTGAATTATTTACCCCCCTCCGTGAATTATTTTCCCCCTGCGTGAATTGCTTACCCCCCTCCGTGAATTATTTAACCCCTCCATGAATTGTTTACCCCCCTCCGTGAATTATTTTACCCCTCCGTGAATTGTTTACCCCCCTCCGTGAATTATTTTACCCCTCCGTGAATTATTTACCCCCTCCGTTAATTATTGTACCCCTCCGTGAATTGTGTACCCCCCTCCGTGAATTATTTTACCCCTGCGTGAATTCTTTACCCCCCTCCGTGAATTATTTTACCCCTCCGTGAATTGTTTACCCCCCTCCGTGAATTATTTGACCCCTCCGTGAATTGTTTACCCCCCTCCGTGAATTATTTTACCCCACCGTGAATTGTTTACCCCCCTCCGTGAATTATTTTACCCCTCCGTGAATTATTTACCCCCCTCCGTGAATTATTGTACCCCTGCGTGAATTGTTTACCCCCCTCCGTGAATTATTTTACCCCTGCGTGAAGTGTTTACCCCCCTCCGTGAATTATTTTACCCCTCCGTGAATTATTTACCCCCCTCCGTAAATTATTCTACCCCTCCGTGAATTGTTTACCCCCCTCCGTGAATTATTTTACCCCTCCGTGACTTATTTACCCCCCTCCGTGAATTATTGTACCCCTCCGTGAATTATTTACCCCCCTCCGTGAATTATTTTCCCCCTGCGTGAATTGCTTACCCCCCTCCGTGAATTATTTAACCCCTCCATGAATTGTTTACCCCCCTCCGTGAATTATTTTACCCCTCCGTGAATTGTTTACCCCCCTCCGTGAATTATTTTACCCCTCCGTGAATTATTTACCCCCTCCGTTAATTATTGTACCCCTCCGTGAATTATTTACCCCCCTCCGTGAATTACCTTACCCCTCCGTAAATTATTTACCCCCCTCCGTGAATTATTGTACCCCTGCGTGAATTATTTACCCCCCTCCGTGAATTATTGTACCCCTCCGTGAATTGTGTACCCCCCTCCGTGAATTATTTTACCCCTGCGTGAATTCTTTACCCCCCTCCGTGAATTATTTGACCCCTCCGTGAATTGTTTACCCCCCTCCGTGAATTATTTGACCCCGGCGTGAATTGTTTACCCCCCTCCGTGAATTATTTTACCCCTCCGTGAATTATTTACCCCCCTCCGTGAATTATTGTACCCCTGCGTGATTTGTTTACCCCCCTCCGTGAATTATTTTACCCCTGCGTGAATTGTTTACCCCCCTCCGTGAATTATTTTACCCCTCCGTGAATTATTTACCCCCCTCCGTAAATTATTCTACCCCTCCGTGAATTGTTTACCCCCCTCCGTGAATTATTTTACCCCTCCGTGAATTGTTTACCCCCCTCCGTGAATTATTTTACCCCTCCGTGAATTATTTACCCCCCTCCGTGAATTATTTTACCCCTCCGTGATTTATTTAACCCCCTCCGTGAATTTTTTTACCCCTGCGTGACTTATTTACCCCCCTCCGTGAATTATTGTACCCCTGCGTGAATTATTTACCCCCCTCCGTGAATTATTTTCCCCCTGCGTGAATTGTTTACCCCCCTCCGTGAATTATTTAATCCCTCCGTGAATTGTTTACCCCCCTCCGTGAATTATTTTACCCCTCCGTGAATTGTTTACCCCCCTCCGTGAATTATTTTACCCCTCCGTGAATTATTTACCCCCCTCCGTGAATTATTTTACCCCTCCGTGAATTGTTTACCCCCCTCTGTGAATTATTTGACCCCTCCGTGAATTGTTTACCCCCCTCCGTGAATTATTGTACCCCTCCGTGAATTGTTTACCCCCCTCCGGGAATTATTTTACCCCTCCGTGAATTATTTACCCCCCTCGTTGAATTATTTTACCCCTCCGTGAATTGTTTACCCCCCTCCGTGAATTATTTGACCCCTCCGTGAATTGTTTACCCCCGTCTGTGAATTATTTTACCCCTCCGTGAATTATTTACGCCCCTCCGTGAATTATCTCACCCCTCCGTGAATTGTTTACCCCCCTCCGTAAATTATTTGACCCCTCCGTGAATTGTTTACCCCCCTCCGTGAATTATTGTACCCCTCCGTGAATTATTTACCCCCCTCCGTGAATTATTTTACCCCTCCGTAAATTGTTTACCCCCCTCCGTGAATTATTGTACCCCTGCGAGAATTATTTACCCCCCTCCGTGAATTATTGTACCCCTCCGTGAATTGTGTACCCCCCTCCGTGAATCATTTTACCCCTGCGTGAATTGTTTACCCCCCTCCGTGAATTATTTTACCGCTCCGTGAATTGTTTACCCCCCTCCGTGAATTATTTGACCCCTCCGTGAATTGTTTACCCCCCTCCGTGAATTATTTTACCCCTCCGTGAATTATTTACCCCCCTCCGTGAATTATTGTACCCCTGCGTGAATTGTTTACCCCCCTCCGTGAATTATTTTACCCCTGCGTAAATTGTTTACCCCCCTCCGTGAATTATTTTACCCCTCCGTGAATTGTTTACCCCCCTCCGTGAATTATTCTACCCCTCCGTGAATTGTTTACCCCCCTCCGTGAATTATTTTACCCCTGCGTGACTTATTTACCCCCCTCCGTGAATTATTTTACCCCTCCGTGAATTATTTACCCCCCTCCGTGAATTATTTTCCCCCTCCGTGGATTGTTTACCCCCCTCCGTGAATTATTTTACCCCTCCGTGAATTGTTTACCCCCCTCCGTGAATTATTTTACCCCTCCGTGAATTGTTTACCCCCCTCCGTGAATTATTTTACCCCTCCGTGAATTATTTACCCCCCTTCGTGAATTATTTTACCCCTCCGTGAATTATTTACCCCCCTCCGTGAATTATTGTACCCCTGCGTGAATTATTTACCCCCCTCCGTGAATTATTTACCCCCCTCCGTGAATTATTGTACCCCTGCGTGAATTGTTTACCCCCGTCCGTGAATTATTGTACCCCTCCGTGAATTATTTACCCCCCTCCGTGAATTATTTTACCCCTCCGTGAATTTTTTACCCCCCTCCGTGAAGTTTTTGACTCCTGCGTGAATTGTTTACCCCCCTCCGTGAATTATTTACCCCCCTCCGTGAATTATTTACCTCCCCCCGTGAATTATTTTCCCCCTCCGTGAATTATTTACCCCCCTCCGTGAATTATTTTACCCCTGCGTGAATTGTTTACCCCCCTCCGTGAATTATTTTACCCCTCCGTGAATTATTTACCCCCCTCCGTAAATTATTCTACCCCTCCGTGAATTGTTTACCCCCCTCCGTGAATTATTTTACCCCTCCGTGACTTATTTACCCCCCTCCGTGAATTATTGTACCCCTGCGTGAATTATTTACCCCCCTCCGTGAATTATTTTCCCCCTGCGTGAATTGTTTACCCCCCTCCGTGAATTATTTAATCCCTCCGTGAATTGTTTACCCCCCTCCGTGAATTATTTTACCCCTCCGTGAATTGTTTACCCCCCTCCGTGAATTATTTTACCCCTCCGTGAATTATTTACCCCCCTCCGTGAATTATTTTACCCCTCCGTGAATTGTTTACCCCCCTCTGTGAATTATTTGACCCCTCCGTGAATTGTTTACCCCCCTCCGTGAATTATTGTACCCCTCCGTGAATTGTTTACCCCCCTCCGGGAATTATTTTACCCCTCCGTGAATTATTTACCCCCCTCGTTGAATTATTTTACCCCTCCGTGAATTGTTTACCCCCCTCCGTGAATTATTTGACCCCTCCGTGAATTGTTTACCCCCGTCTGTGAATTATTTTACCCCTCCGTGAATTATTTACGCCCCTCCGTGAATTATCTCACCCCTCCGTGAATTGTTTACCCCCCTCCGTAAATTATTTGACCCCTCCGTGAATTGTTTACCCCCCTCCGTGAATTATTGTACCCCTCCGTGAATTATTTACCCCCCTCCGTGAATTATTTTACCCCTCCGTAAATTGTTTACCCCCCTCCGTGAATTATTGTACCCCTGCGAGAATTATTTACCCCCCTCCGTGAATTATTGTACCCCTCCGTGAATTGTGTACCCCCCTCCGTGAATCATTTTACCCCTGCGTGAATTGTTTACCCCCCTCCGTGAATTATTTTACCGCTCCGTGAATTGTTTACCCCCCTCCGTGAATTATTTGACCCCTCCGTGAATTGTTTACCCCCCTCCGTGAATTATTTTACCCCTCCGTGAATTATTTACCCCCCTCCGTGAATTATTGTACCCCTGCGTGAATTGTTTACCCCCCTCCGTGAATTATTTTACCCCTGCGTAAATTGTTTACCCCCCTCCGTGAATTTTTTTACCCCTCCGTGAATTGTTTACCCCCCTCCGTGAATTATTCTACCCCTCCGTGAATTGTTTACCCCCCTCCGTGAATTATTTTACCCCTGCGTGACTTATTTACCCCCCTCCGTGAATTATTTTACCCCTCCGTGAATTATTTACCCCCCTCGGTGAATTATTTTCCCCCTCCGTGGATTGTTTACCCCCCTCCGTGAATTATTTTACCCCTCCGTGAATTGTTTACCCCCCTCCGTGAATTATTTTACCCCTCCGTGAATTGTTTACCCCCCTCCGTGAATTATTTTACCCCTCCGTGAATTATTTACCCCCCTTCGTGAATTATTTTACCCCTCCGTGAATTATTTACCCCCCTCCGTGAATTATTGTACCCCTGCGTGAATTATTTACCCCCCTCCGTGAATTATTTACCCCCCTCCGTGAATTATTGTACCCCTGCGTGAATTGTTTACCCCCGTCCGTGAATTATTGTACCCCTCCGTGAATTATTTACCCCCCTCCGTGAATTATTTTACCCCTCCGTGAATTTTTTACCCCCCTCCGTGAAGTTTTTGACTCCTGCGTGAATTGTTTACCCCCCTCCGTGAATTATTTACCCCCCTCCGTGAATTATTTACCTCCCTCCGTGAATTATTTTCCCCCTCCGTGAATTATTTACCCCCCTCCGTGAATTATTTTACCCCTCCGTGAATTGTTTACCCCCCTCCGTGAATTATTTTACCCCTCCGTGAATTGTTTACCCCCCTCCGTGAATTATTTTACCCCTCCGTGAATTATTTACCCCCCTCCGTGAATTATCTTACCCCTCCGTGAATTATTTACCCCCCTCCGTGAATTATTGTACCCCTGCGTGAATTATTTACCCCCCTCCGTGAATTATTTACCCCCCTCCGTGAATTATTGTACCGCTCCGTGAATTATTTACCCCCCTCCGTGAATTATTTTACCCCTCCGTGAATTATTTACCCCCCTCCGTGAAGTTTTTGACCCCTGCGTGAATTGTTTACCCCCCTCCGTGAATGATTTGACCACTCCGTGAATTGTTTACCCCCCTCCGTGAATTATTTTACCCTTCCGTGAATTGTTTACCCCCCTCCGTGAATTATCTGACCCCTCCGTGAATTGTTTACCCCCCTCTGTGAATTATTTGACCCCTCCGTGAATTGTTTACCCCCCTCCGTGAATTATTGTATCCCTCCGTGAATTATTTACCCCCCTCCGTGAATTATTTTACCTCTCCGTGAATCATTTACCCCCCTCCGTGAATCACCTCGAAGAGAGGTTGTTAGATCAAGCGCAGGCGCGGGCGTCATATACCCCCTTTTTTTGGGGTCATTCGCGTAGCATACCCCAAGGCATGATATTGGATGTCCAACCCCTTGTAAAATCATTATTTTGCCTGACAAAACGATCCCCCAATGGATCCCAATAAGAGCATCCCCCAATGGATTTTTTGATTTTGAGGCCTCTACCCCCTAAACTGGATATCACTTTTTTGAGGGGGGGTGGGGGAGGTGGGTGGGGGGGTGGGGGGGGGGTCGGGGGGGGGGTCAAAAGTTTTTGCTTAATAGGCTACAAGCAGTGGGGACGCACAGCGCTGGTAACACGGCTAGCGGTCCAATGGTAACGCAGCCGATACCAGATGTGCAGGCGTCGGTCCGAATCCTGGGCTGCTGACTTTTAGCGCCGCCGCTGGCGGCGGCGCAAAAGTGGGCAGATTGGGGTTCGAACCGTCGACCACGCGGATGCCGGTCGGCTGCGTTTCCACTCGGCCGCTACTTGTATTGCGACGAAGGGCCTCCCTGCTGCTTGGTGCCGCATCTGCCACTGACAAAAAACCCAAACTGTGTGTATCTGTCTGACTGCCTGCTTGCTGGCTCGGGGACTGATTGGCTGACTGTCAACCTCTCTTCGAGGTGCACTGCCGAAGGCAATAGAATTATTGTACCCCTGCCTGAATTGTTTACCCCCCTCCGTGAATTATTTTACCCCTCCGTGAATTGTTTACCCCCCTCCGTCAATTATTTTACCCCTGCGTGAATTGTTTACCCCCCTCCGTGAATTATTTTACCCCTCCGTGAATTGTTTACCCCCCTCCGTGAATCATTTGACCCCTCCGTGAATTGTTTACCCCCCTCCGTGAATTATTTGACCCCACCGTGAATTGTTTACCCCCCTCCGTGAATTATTTTACCCCTCCGTGAATTGTTTACCCCCCTCCGTAAATTCTTGTACCCCTGCGTGAATTGTTTACCCCCCTCCGTGAATTATTTTACGCCTGCGTGAATTGTTTACCCCCCTCCGTGAATTATTTGACCCCTCCGTGAATTGTTTACCCCCCTCCGTGAATTATTTGACCCCTCCGTGAATTATTTACCCCCCTCCGTGAATTATTTGACCCCTCCGTGAATTGTTTACCACCCTCCGTGAATTATTTTGCCCCTCCGTGAATTATTTACCCCCCTCTGTGAATTATTTTACCCCTCCGTGAATTATTTACCCCCTTCCGTGAATTATTGTACCCCTGCGTGAATTATTTACCCCCCTCCGTGAATTATGTACCCCCCTCCGTGAATTATTGTACACCTGCGTGAATTGTTTACCCCCCTCCGTGAATTATTGTACCCCTCCGTCAATTGTTTACCCCCCTCCGTGAATTATTTTACCCCTCCGTGATTTTTTCACCCCCTCCGTGAATTATTTGACCCCTCTGTGAATTCTTTACCCCCTGCCGTGAATTATTTGACCCCTCCGTGAATTATTTACCCCCCTCCGTTAATCATTTTACCCCTCCGTGAATTACTTACCCCCCTCCGTGAATTATTTTACCCCTCCGTGAATTATTTACCCCCCTCCGTGAATTATTTGACCCCTCCGTGAATTGTTTACCCCCCTCCGTGAATCATTTTACCCCTCCGTGAATTGTTTACCCCCCTCCGTGAATTATTTTACCCTTCCGTG
Organism: Eutreptiella sp. 'Long Island Sound 2002'; assembly: GCA_964036045.1. Classification (NCBI taxonomy): domain Eukaryota; phylum Euglenozoa; class Euglenophyceae; order Eutreptiales; family Eutreptiaceae; genus Eutreptiella; species Eutreptiella sp. 'Long Island Sound 2002'. The sequence continues at coordinate 166,246,595 of OZ038378.1, forward strand.
AATTGTTTACCCCCCTCCGTGAATTATTTTACCCCTTCTTGAATTGTTTACCCCCCTCCGTGAATTACCTTACCCCTCCGTGAATTATTTACCCCCCTCCGTGAATTATTTGACCCCTGCGTGAATTGTTTACCCCCCTCCGTGAATTATTTTACCCCTCCGTGAATTGTTTACCCCCCTCCGTGAATTATTTTACCCCTCCGTGAATTACTTACCCCCCTCCGTGAATTATTTGACCCCTCCGTGAATTGTTTACCCCCCTCCGTGAATTTTTTTACCCCTCCGTGAATTGTTTACCCCCCTCCGTGAATTATTGTACCCCTCCGTGAATTCTTTACCCCCCTCCGTGAATTATTGTACCCCTGCGTGCATTATTTACCTCCCTCCGTGAATTTTTTTACCCCTCCGTGAATTATTTACCTCACTCCGTGAATTATTTTACCCCTCCGTGAATTATTTACCCCCCTCCGTGAATTATTTTACCCCTGCGTGAATTGTTTACCCCCCTCCGTGAATTATTTTACCCCTCCGTGAATTGTTTACCCCCCTCCGTGAATTATTTTACCCCTCCGTGAATTGTTTACCCCCCTCCGTGAATTATTGTACCCCTGCGTGCATTGTTTACCTCCCTCCGTGAATTATTTTACCCCTCCGTGAATTATTTACCTCCCTCCGTGAATTATTTTACCCCTCCGTGAATTATTTACCCCCCTCCGTGAATTATTTTACCCCTCCGTGAATTATTTACCCCCCTCCGTGAATTATCTCACCCCTCCGTGAATTATTTACCCCCCCTCCGTGAAATTTTTTACCCCTCCGTGAATTATTTACCCCCCTCCGTGAATTATTTTACCCCTCCGTGAATTATTTACCCCCCTCCGTGAATTATTTGACCCCTCCGTGAATTATTTACCCCGCTCCGTGAATGATTTGACCACTCCGTGAATTGTTTACCCCCCTCCGTGAATTCTTTTACCCCTCCGTGAATTGTTTACCCCCCTCCGTGAATTATTTTATTCCTCCTTGAATTGTTTACCCCCCTCCGTGAATTATTTTACCCCTCCGTGAATTATTTACCCCCCTCCGTGAATTATCGTATCCCTCCGTGAATTATTTACCCCCCTCCGTGAATTATTTTACCCCTCCGTGAATTATTTACTCCCCTCCGTGAGTTTTTGTACCCCTCCGTGAATTCTTTACCCCCCTCCGTGAATTATTTTACCCCTCCGTGAATTGTTTACCCCCCTCCGTGAATTATTTTACCCCTCCGTGAATTATTTACCCCCCTCCGTGAATTATTTTACCCCTGCGTGAATTGTTTACCCCCCTCCGTGAATTATTTTACCCCTGCGTGAATTGTTTACCCCCCATCCGTGAATTATTTTACCCCTCCGTGAATTGTTTACCCCCCTCCGTGAAATTTTTTACCCCTCCGTGAATTGTTTACCCCCCTCCGTGAATTATTTTACCCCTGCGTGAATTGTTTACCCCCCTCCGTGAATTATTTGACCCCTCCGTGAATTGTTTACCCCCCTCCGTGAATTATTTTACCCCTCCGTGAATTATTTACCCCCCTCCGTGAATTATTTGACCCCTCCGTGAATTGTTTACCCCCCTCCGTGAATTATTTGACCCCTTCGTGAATTGTTTACCCCCCTCCGTGAATTATTTGACCCCTCCGTGAATCATTTACCCCCCTCCGTGAATTTTTTTACCCCTCCGTGAATTGTATACCCCCCTGGGTGAATTATTTGACCCCTCCGTGAATTATTTAGGGGGTTGTACACCACCTCAGTGGAATATATATCCGGAGGGGGGGTGTACACCACCTCAGTGGAATATTTATCCAGAGGGGGGGTGCACACCACCTCAATGGAACATATATCCGGAGGGGGGGTGTACACCACCTCAGTGCAATATATATCCAGAGGGGGGGTGTACACTACCTCAGCGGGATATTTATCCATTAGGGGGGGGGTACACCACCTCAGTGGAATATTTATCCAGAGGGGGGGGGGTACACCACCTCAATGGAATATTTATCCAGAGGGGGGGGGTGTACACAACCTCACTGGGATATTTATCCAGATCGGGGGTGTACACCACCTCAGTGGAATACATATTCAGAGGGGGGGGGTGTACACCGCCACAATGGAATATATATCCAGAGGGGTGGTGTACACCAGCTCAATGGAATATTTATCCAGAGGGGGGGTGTATACCACTTCAATGGAATATTTATCCAGAGGAGGGGAGGGGTGTGCACAACCTCAGTGGAATATTTATCCAGAGAGGGGGGGGTGTACACACCCTCAGTGGGATATTTGTCCATAGGGGGGGGGGGGGTACACCACCTCAGTGGAGTATTTATCCACAGGGGGGGTGTACACCACCTTAGTGGAATACATATTCAGACGGGGGGGGGTGTACACCACCTCAATGGAATATATATTCAGATGGGGGGTGTACACCACCTCACGTATACCACTTCAATGGAATATTTATCCAGGGGGGGGTGTACACAACCTCAGTGGGATATTTATCCATAGGGGGGGGGGGCACACCACCTCAGTGGAATATATATCCAGAGGGGGGGTGTACACCACCTCAATGGAATATTTATCCAGAGGGGGGGTGTACACCACCTCACTTGAATATACATCCAGAGCGGGGGTGTACACCACCTCAATGAAATATTTATCCAGAGGGGGGTTGTACACCACCTCAATGGAATATATATCCAGAGGGGGTGTACACTACCTCAATGGAATATTTATCCAGAGGGGGGGTGTATACCACTTCAATGGAATATTTATCCAGAGGGGGGGGGTGTACACAACCTCAGTGGGATATTTATCCATAGGGGGGGGGGGCACACCACCTCAGTGGAATATATATCCAGAGGGGGGGTGTACACCACCTCAATGGAATATTTATCCAGAGGGGGGGTGTACACCACCTCACTTGAATATACATCCAGAGCGGGGGTGTACACCACCTCAATGAAATATTTATCCAGAGGGGGGTTGTACACCACCTCAATGGAATATATATCCAGAGGGGGTGTACACTACCTCAATGGAATATTTATCCAGAGGGGGGGTGTATACCACTTCAATGGAATATTTATCCAGAGGGGGGGGGTGTACACCACCTCGGTGGAATATTTATCCAGAGGGGGGGGGGGGGGGCACACCACCTCAGTGGAATATTTATTCACAGGGGGGGGGGTGTACACCACCTCAGTGGGATATTTATCCAGAGGGGGGGTGTATACCACCTCAATTGAATATTTATCCAGAGGTGGGGGTGTATACCACTTCAATGGAATATTTATCCAGAGGGGGGGGGGTGTACACCACCTCAGTGGAATATTTATCCAGAGGGGGGCGTACACCACCTCAGTGGAATATTTTCCCCGGCCTCCCATTTTCTTCAATGCCCCATTTTTCCACCCTGTTTTTTCTTTCGGGGGGGCGTGTTCCCCTGTGTTGCATGGTCTCCCATTCCTCCCAATCTTCCATTTTCACGATGGTTTTTCTTCTGGTGGGTGGCTGTGTGTGGGGGGGGGGGGCAGGAAGAAAGGAAGGGAGGGGGCGGGTACCACACTTTTATCAGACTTTTCCTAAGATGTGTTCTATTTTATGTCCTTGACACGAGATGCCAAATCAGACTTCAGACTTCAGACTTTATACACATAGCTGGGGATAACACCTCTGAGTAATGGGGCTCCCCTGAAATGTGCCAAGATAGAGCCAGGCACAAAGACACCTCCATTGGATCCAGATGCTCCATTGGACAAGGTGAAAAAGAAGCCCATCAAGGCCAAGCAAGACCGGGACACGCCAACCGTCAGGTCCTTGAAGTTACGCATTTTACCAGACCAGTTTGTTGCGGGAGCGTGTTTCCTCTACTCCGTGGCCCAAAGCCTACATGGTATCAGTAGTAACGTCCCCTTGGGCGACGCATCGCTCCAGGCAAAAGCCAATGCCGTGTATCATGAAATGTGTGGGCTTTCAGTTGAGGAGTCTAAACTATCAGTGAACAGGGATCTTGAGAAGGACACATGGGGTGGTCGGCCCGAAGGCGCACTACCTGACCACTTTGCTAGTCTCGCAAAGCATCCCTTGGTGCGTGTTTGAACCCCAAGGTTGTTCCAGCCAAATTGTTCCAGTGTTCTAGGCTATATGGCTGGAACAAAAAAAGTTTGAAATTTGTTTACCCCCCAACCAAGCCTACCCGTACATGATAGCAAAATATGTTATTTGCTAGCCTTGGGGGTCCCCGCTGGTATGCTTATATTTGTTGTCCGCCGCGTTGCCACGTGAAAAAAACTTGCTTTCAAAAACAGTTTTTGTTAGAACACCATTGGAACACCGCTGTAACAAGTTATTTGAACGTCTCCAGCACAAGCAACCTACATTAAGAGCAAAGCACGAGGAAGGGTAAAATGGTAACATACATTGTTGTGCAAGGTGCCCGTGAGGGCGCATCGGGGTAGTCTCTTTGTGAACCCCTTTTCGGGTGGCGGGTGATTAGCAATGGTTTTTGGTTTTCTTTCACTCTCCCTTCCAAAACCCAGGCTCCCGACCTAGGGCCTAGCCCAGGCCTTTGCTTAGGTTCCGTCGTACCCTAGGGGGGGGGTCTAGCGGAGTCTCGGGTGTTGTCAGTCTCCCCCCCCCCCCCCGGGGGAGGGTAGGCCCTTGTGGGGGTTGTGGGTCAGTTGAGTCTGTTGAGTCTGTCCCCCTTCTCTCCTGCTTCCCCCCGTGCTTGCTTCACTGTGCAGGTATCATGAAAAATATTTTTGTACGGTATGTTTGCATGCAATGTCATAGCATGTGTGCATGCCCCGCGCCAATAAAGGGGGTAGGAGTTTATATTGTCACGTTGGATTGAAGGGCTGGGGCGAACCCGAGAACCCCACAGTAGATGATCTGGTGTGTGGTCCATGGTGTGTGGTCTGTGGTCTGTGGTTGGTGGTCTGTGGTCTGTGGGGTGTGGTCTGTGGTTGGTGGTCTGTGGTCTGTGGGTCTGTGGTCTGTGGTGTGTGGTGTGCGGTCTGTGGTTGGTTGTCCATGGTCTATGGTCTGTGGTCTGTGGTCTGTGGTCTGTGGTCTGTGGTCTATGGGCTGTGGTTGGTGCTCTGTGGTCTGTGGTCTGTGGTCTGTGGTGTGTGGTGTGTGGTGTGCGGTCTATGGTCTGTGGGCTGTGGTTGGTGCTCAGTGGTCAGTGGTCTGTGGTGTGTGGTGTGTGGTCCGTGGTCTGTGGTCTGTGGGCTGTGGTTGGTGCTCTGTGGTCTGTGGTCTGTGGTTCCGGTCTGTGGTTGCAAAGGAGGGGGCAATAAAAGTTGTTCTGGCGACGTTCCAGCAAGTTGCTCCGGCGACGTTCCGGCGACGTTCCGGTGTTTTTAGTTGTTCAAGATTTGAACACCGCCAGAACCATTTACTGGAGCGTCGCCGGAGCACCTTCCTGGGGGAAAGTTTTTCTGGCCCAAGTGGCCCGTATGACATGGAGGAAACTGGTCTGTGGTCTGTGGTCTGTGGTCTATGGTCTGCGGTCTATCGTACGTGGTTGGTGGTTTGTGGACTGTGGTCTGTGGTCTGTGGCCGATGACCCACACGCAGGTGGGAATGCGTCCCCAAAGGCCCATGCAAGCGATGGACACGGACAATTGGGACCACTCCCCATCTATGCATGGGTAGCCATCCCCCCTGATAATGCATGTCAGGGGTAACGACCAATCGATCATGCGGCACAACGGCAGTTGGCTGGCAATGTGGCGCAGCCACGATGCCCATGGCCAACTGATGCCCGTAGCCTTGGGATCCAATGTGCTCACCGGGGGGGCAAGCTCCAAGGGGGCTAGTAGATCTTGCCAGCGCTGTTGGAAAGCCATGCTGTATCTATCGGACACAGCTCGGTTGGGCCAAGCGCACGGCCACCGCAAATTAGCAGTGGGTGAGTGGAGAGGAGATGGCCCATTCCGCTATGAGCTCCCCAACAAGATCCCCGTCCTGGAGGCTAACAGCACTAGCCAAATGGATGAGGTAGGCGGTTAGTTGCTCAACCCGGGTCTGTGTCGCAGGCATGCCGAAGCTACAACAATGAACTACGAAGCGAAATTTGGCAATCCATACCTCTAGGGGAAGATGCCCGTAGACCCACCGAGCATTCAGGCAAGGAACAAATACCAAAATGGGACCCTAGGCATGGCCACAATGCACAAATCAAACGGGAAAACGGGTACGCCAACGTTGAAAATTCATACAACGGTGCGTCTGGACTACAAGGAACAGCAGACTTGCAAATGGATACGAAAAGTTCGAAATGTGTACACCTAGTGGAAGGTGGCACCAACGGCCCACAATATGTCAACATGGCCCCAATGGGAAAGACAAGCCTTGGACGCGTTACACATGCAAGAAAGAGACAAAAAACATCATTTACGAACTTGGAAACTCATGGTGATGGATCTGGTTATTTGGCCTGCGACACTTGTTCCAGTGGTGTTCCCAAAGAAATTGTTCCGGCGGGAATTGTTCGCATTGGGAACATTCTAGCCGGGAACAACCTTGGGGTTCAAACGCGTACCAAGGGATGTGGATGGTAGTGTGGTGTTGTTGCGAACAAACACGTTGAGCATTGTGACGACAGGATTTGGGATTGGCAGCGAATTGACATCGGCTACTGTTTGGGTGCCTGGACGTGACGCTCCGCCGTGTGTCCGTGGTTGTGGAGATATGGAGAAGCATTGCCAAAGGGCAACAGTGGTGGTTATTGCTGAGGCGGAACGTGATGGTTTTCAAAGTGGTGGCCATTTCCGGGGAGCAGTTTTTGATCATTCGCTGCAAGTAGCCCCCTTTTGCACATTGCATGGGCTGATGAGCATGTTGCCATATAAGACTGGGCCGGTTGGGGGGTTTAGAGCGCGGCATTTGCAGCTAGGGGTTGGGGTTATGATGGGCCACACCAATGCAACAGACTGCCGTCGCACTCGTCTAGTGCAACAAACGCGGAACCACAAGCCAATGGTGACCTTGGTGAACACAATTGCAAGGGAGATGTTGCCTGAATGGTTCACATGGACTACCATGCAGTTGTCTTGCAATGTGCTCACAAAACTGCATCAGCACGTGCATGACTCATCCCCTTGGGATGCAGTGTTTTCCACGGGACAACACACACGGGGGCACATATGGGTGGAGGTGGGTGGTGTATGTAATGGTCAAGGTGGAGGGAGATGTAGTATGTAGTGCTTGGATGGTGCTACCCGGGATGGCGCAACATATGATGTATCCCAGCAACCGGTTCTGGTACTTATGGGTGCATGGCATGCCACTTGTTATTGGCACGGGGAGAGGAGGCTGGTGGTGTTATCCTCCCGTGGTGACTGGCGGACAACCCCGCCATGGGATTGTACATTCCTCAATGAGGCTGCATTCCGCTTACATGCAGGTGCATAGTGGGCCACTTGGAGGAGCACCGCGGCGCCCATGGGGCATGGCGAATCCATCAGGCTACAACTGGTGTTGGCTGGGTACCACACTGCAATGCCTTCTGGTGCTATCTGGTGGACATGGAGGACAACGCGCACAATGCCTTGATGATGGGGGTGTGTGGGGGACATTGTGGCAGGATGTTGTGGCACATGTACGAAGCGATGCATACAATCCGCACGACATTGCTGAAAGGTTGGCCCAAGAGGGTGCCATGTGTGCGACAGTGTGCGGATGTAAAGCCCCTACACCAAAATTCCAGTGGATGCAACAAGCAGAGATGCCGGAATGTTGGAAGTACATGGTGGCCAAGCTCACGGCCGCTGGGGTGGTGGATTTATCATGTTGCCTGTCTTATGAGCAGTTTTGGCAAGGGCGAGACATAGAGGGAGAGAGAATGGGAGACACTGGGAGAGAGGGAGGGCGAGACACAGAGAGAGAGAGGGAGTGGGCGAGACACAGAGAAAGGGAGTGAAGCCCATAGAGCAAAAGGCGAGAGAGAGAGAGAGAGAGAGAGAGAGAGAGAGAGAGAGAGAGAGAGAGAGAGAGAGAGAGAGAGAGAGAGAGAGAGAAGAGAGAGACCCGCACAGCAAGGGTTAGAGACTGCCCGGCACTGTGGGAGTATGGTAGGTGCGACCTGACCCAAATGTACAGATGGCCAAGGCCAAACCACAATCAACAGCCATTTGGAGTGGTACAGAACTGGTCTGCGATGCAGTGCAGCAAGGTAAAACACCGAACTGTGTGGTGATGACCATGCGCCTGTGACACGGGGGCGTATGCGAACCCAGTATCCGTTGCCTCATGGCCTTGTGCATGTGGGGGTGATTTGCGAGAGGCACCAATGTATGCATCCTTTGTGTTCAATGAAGTTGTGGGGTCACATGTCCACAACCAACAAGAGTACAAGTTGGTTGTGGACGATGAGTTTCTGGATATCTTGGGATGGCAATGGTCTTTGCATGCCATGGTGGTACACATTGTGGCAACCAAGAATGAGGGTCACTTTGTGGTGTATGTCGTTTTTAGCGACAAGTGGTGGCTGTGTGATGATATCACAGTGAAGGGCATGAGCCCACCCCCCAGTCCACGAAAAGCGACCCTTCTGTTGTACAAGCGCAAATGAACCGATCTGATGCTACCAGACATGTTGCAGTCTGCCTCCCAACGGACAGCGGCTTCAGCCCTTGGCAAGACACGGGATGCCCAGAGCATACCTACTGACACCTCGATGCCAGCCATGGCGCTGGCACTAGGTGCGCCCCCCCCCCCCCCACCTGCCACACAGGGTGCATCAAGGGTTGGGGACAGGAATAGGACTATGCATGCCCAGAGCATGCCTACAGACACCTTTGTGCCAGCCATTGCGCCGGCAGGAGGTGCACCCCCCCCCCCTTCCCGAACTGCAACATCGACCGCATCCATGCGACGTCGGAACCGTTGAGCTTGGCAACGAGTGTGTATCCCATGTTTGCTGCCAACTCAGACCACAAAGCGGTCCTGGCTGAATTCATGCCCCCCTCCTTGGAAAAAGAGGGCACGACCTCAAGGTTTTACTGCCCAGAGGCCATCCTCCAAGACCGAGAGGCAATGGAAGAACTGGAGACCTCCCTCAAATCCATCACCTCGATGGGAGACCAATGGTGGGAAGATGCGCTGGGGTGCATCCACAAAAAGGTGGTCAATTATCAAAGAGAACACAAAAATAAGAAGCAGTCAGTCGAACTCCAGGCGTTGCTACTCCGACGTGTCTCCACAAAAGAATCGGTCATGCCGGCGGTGTATCAATTCCTATCATCGCTGGGAATAGCAGCAACCGAAGCAGCAACAACCTACACTCTCTTGGTGGGGGGGTATAAAAAGGCACAACGTGACAGAACGGGCATGGAGACGCTCTCCAGGCTCAAAGGGGTAATTGCGTCCGGGGAAACATTAGGGGACTTGAGAACGCGAAGAAATGAAGTGTACCGGTTGATGAGCGAGCTGCAGGATAGAAAGAAATTTCAACAACTGTTGTCTCGGACAGGCACCACAATACGTGGGGCAAAAGCAGTGGCCCAAGAGGTGGTGGAACACTGGGACCCAATATCCACTCCAACGGGGGCAACGGAGGAAGACTGCGTGGCCTACCTCAAGGCGTTAGGAGTGGAATAGCGGCTGCGCAAGGCAGGTCGACTGCTGTTCAAGCAACTTTCCCCTGAAATAGTACATGAGGGTCTCAAGCGACTGGACAGCAACAATGCTCCAGGGTTGGACGGTTTCTTAGCAAAGTTCTTCAAAAGGTTTTCAGAGGTCTTTGAACCCCGAATGCATGAGTCACTGAAACGGTTTCTAGACACGGGAACCATGCCGGAGACATGGACGTCAGGAGTGGTGACCATGATTCCCAAGACGAAGGCAATGCAAACTCTAGATTCGGTCTGGCCCATCGCATTGCAAACAACGCGACAAAAGTGGCTCACCAACATCCTTCTAATTCAACTTGAGGATGTGCTGCTGCACTGCATTCCGGCACAACAAACGGGCTTCCTTCGTCACAGAAGCATCCTTCAACATTTTTATGGCTCGAGGGCTCTCTAGGATGGCTTGCAGGAAGGAGCGGCCCTGTTAGTGGACTTCAAAAATGCGTTCCCCAAGATGTCACACGAGATGGTGGCGGCGGCACTAGGTCTAATGTGCATCCGTTCTTGTACATCCGGCTAATATTGCATTTGTTGCGTGCACCATATCTGTACTCCGTGGGCAAAGGATACGTCCCGGGGGTCTACCACTACCCGCGCGCGCGTACGCGCCAAGGGGACCCACTCTCCCAGGCGCTTGTCTCCCTGGTGGCATCCTTTGTTATCTTCCCACTACAAGACCTCGACCCAGGACTCACTGTCATGATGTATGCGGATGACCTCATCATCTTTCTAGACGGACGAGCCAACCCACAGTTGTTGGGAAAAATATGGAAAGTGGTGTCCTGCTTTGGACAATTTTCTGGTTTGAAGGTCAACCTGAGCGAAACGGCTGCGATAGTTCGAAATTGTGGGGGACAAGCATGGGCAAAGTGTTTTGGTGATATTGGAGTGGAAGTCAAAAATTTCGTCAAGTATCTTGGGGTACGCTTGGGGAATCTACAACATCACCAAGATGACCAATGATGGGGGTTGACAATAGAACATACCTTTGCACCAGCACTTCAAGAAGCCTTTCGGCGCGCACGGGTGGTGTCCACGCTGCATTTGTCGACGGATGAGCGCACCTTCATGTTGACATCATGGATTTTACCGGTGGTGGCATGGGTATCCAAGGCATACTACGTCCCAATCCCTGCCATCAGGTAGTTGAAGTTAGTCTACCACGTGACCATGGGTACCAACAGTTGGGGCGTCACTCTACCAATCCTCTCGCAGCCACGGCTGCAAGGGGGGCTGGCCCTACCTGAGCCAGAATTATTTCGTGATGCACCAAGCAGCAGCACCGTTCGTCAGCCTCCTGTGAGAACCCCACAAATATCCCAACAAGTCAGTGGAGACATTCTATGCATGGGCAACATCAATTGGGTTTACACCATCCAAAGACAACCTCCCATACATCCAGCTGGGCATGGTTCAAACAGCGGGACTAACGTCCCTGGGATGGTCAGCAAAGGCACACTCATATATCCAGCGAGTGGCCCCGCAAGTGGCCCCCCGAAAAGACCGGGACCAGCTACCGCTATGGCACTCAGTCTATTTCCGGAATGAGTACCACTATTCCTACTACAACATGAAGATGATCCGAAGGGGTGTACTGACATGGGGTCACTTTCAATCTCTTGAAGATGTGAGGCTAATGAATGCACTGCCTCGAACCTAGAAGGGGGTATACAACCATGGCGGGCGGCTCGTAAACAAAATCCCGTCGAAAGAGGGGTTTGATACCCCCACGGTCCATGTTCAAAACTGGACCAGGGCGTGGTTGCTACAGTACTATGCTTCGCAACGAGGGGTACGCGATCCACAAACACCTGAGGTGTGGGGAAAATGGGCAAACGCACAGCTACCACCAAGGGTGAAGGATTTCGCACAAAGAGTGTTGTGGCACAAACTTAGGGTACATGAAAGGGTCTACAAGAGGTCGGGCACGGACAAGTGCCCGATATACTCGCAGAAGGAATCAATCAAGCACGCTATGGTAGAATGCTCTATGTTCAAAGCGGCGGCGGCAGTAATACAACACTACTTCGGCCCAATGGCAACCGGGGACGGAGAATTCCCAGTCCGGGATACGATGGAGTCCGACCATCAGGAGTGGTTGCAAAGCACGGACCAAGATTGGGCAATGTGGTCGGCAAGAAGTGCCCACTGGCAATACCGATGTGAAGTTAAGGCAGGAGAGTCGCCAGTGTTCACATCATATCTGACGACGTGGCTCCGAGAGCTGTGTGAATGGACTGGATACTACTCGGGAGAACGCAGGGATCAGTGGACAGGTTTCAAGCAATAGCTGGAGCAACTTCGGGACACAGGAGTGCTGCCACGACAAGGGGACTTACGCATAAACAAGGGGTTAAGTGCGTGGTGGCAAACACATACGGAGTGTTTCACACAAGATCGGAACGCCAAAGCGCGCAACTAGCAAGGGGAAGCAGAACCACGCCCGAAGCGCCCGAGGCAAGCATGCCCGGGAGTGCCGCAAGGTGTACAAGACCTGATTGTAGAATTGGTGGCGAAAGGGTACATAATTGTATACACAGACGGGTCCTCAAAAAGATTGAGCCACAGAGACATGCGCAGGGCAGGTGGCTTCGGTGACACAAGGTGGCAACATAAGAGGCGAAAGTTCAGGAAAAGCGGAAACCTAGGACAAGGCCGCTAACTTCAGTGCTCATGATCCCCGCATCTTGACTGCGGTATCACTACAGGTATCATACCTGCAAATGCCTGAACGCCCGAAATCTGCGTCCTGACGCAGGTGAAACCGTTGACGTGAGCTCCGTGTTCTGTCGCGAAGCACGGCAGCAAAGAAGCCCAGCAACGGCATAGCTGTGTACAAACACAAATTCTGCGTCTTGTCGCGGAAGAGTCCTGTGGCGTGATGCCGCCAAGAAAGCCATGGGAGAGGCGGTGGCCACATCAGTATCGACATGGTCCATATACACAAGTCAACCAGGCCTCCAAGAAAGCTAAGCCCCAACAAGAACGCCAGTGTTTCAAGGTACAAGCATTGAGCCAGCTAGACGCCATAGCGGAAGAAGGATTGAGAGCTGTCAATGCGGAGCTAAACACGATGGCCTGGGCCCGTAATAAGCAAATCTGGCCTCGAGTGGATCAACCTCACAGCACAAGGATGCACTGTGAAATTGTTGACAATCATGGAGAGCCATTACTGATGAACAATCCGGAACTCTACTCCGTGATGGTCCAAATCAACTGGACCCTGAAGACCTAGGCTCTGACAAACATGCGGATTCAGTGGCGACCCAAGAGTGCTGGCAAGTGGCATCCGTTCCAATGGGAGGCAATCCTCCACTGCTCAACGGCAGAGGGCCACAAAGTGGTGCCTTCCTCTGTGAGCATAAATGGAGACTGTCTGCATGTGTGGTTGACGGGCCGAGCTGATCTCATAAGGCTGTTTCAAAAAACGCTCTTCAGGCAACCAGACCCGGTGTCGGGAGACGCTATACGGTTCCTCTACACGTTGCTGAGCACGCCGCCATGCGAACGGCGATATGCCTGAAAGGAGCCAGCAAGCAGGGAGGGTGTAAGACCAAGCAGAGACATTGGGGAGAGAGGGACCGAGAGAATGGGTGGTGAGGGTGAAAAGGAAGCAACACCCCCTAGGGAGGGTGAGAAGGAAGAGAAAACCCCGTGGGAGCGTGGGGAGGGCGAGACAGCGAGAGAGAGAGAGAGAGGGAGAGACATAGAGACAAAGAGAGACTGGGCGAGACACACGGAGAGAGGGAGAGAGCGAGAGAGAGAGAGAGAGAGAGAGAGAGAGAGAGAGAGAGAGAGAGAGAGAGGCCCACAGAGCGAAAGGCCACAGAGAGAGAGAGACCCGCAGAGCGAGGTTTAGAGACTAACCGGCATCGTGGGAGGGTGGTGGGGGCGAGCGGACCCACATGATCATATGGCCAACGCCAAAGCACAATGAAAAACCACCTGGAGTGGTACAGATGTGGTCTGCGCTGTAGTGCAGTAAGGCAAAACACTGAACTGTGTGGTGATGACCATGCGCCTGTGACACGGGGGCTTATGCGAACCCAGTATCCGTTGCCTCATGGCCAACTGCAACATCATGGAGAACCATTGCTGATGAACAATCAAGAACACTACTCGGCGATGGTCCAAATCAACTGGATCCCGAAGACTCAGGCTCTGACAAACATGTAAATTCTGTGGCGACCCAAGAGTGCTGGCAATTGGCATCCGTTCCAATGGGAGGCAATCCTCCACTGCCCAGGGCCACAGAGCGGTGCCTTCCTCTGTGAGCAGAAATGGAGACTGCCTGCATGTGTGGCTGACAGGCCGAGCTGATCTCATAAGGCTGTCTCAAAAAACGCTCTTCAGGCAAGCCGACCCAGTATCGGGGGACGATGTGCGGTTCCTCTACACGTCGCTGAGCACGCCGCCATGCGAACGGCGATATGCCTGACAGGAGCCAGCAAGCAGGGAGGGGGTAAGACGAGGCAGAGACGGTGGGGAGAGAGGGACAAAGAGAAAGGGTGGGGAGGGTGAAAAGGAAGAAACACCCCCTAGAGAGGGTGAGAAGGAAGAGAAAACCCCGTGGGAGGGTGAGGAGGGCGAGACACTGAGAGAGAGAGAGAGGGTGAGACACACACAGAGAGAGAAAGAATGGGCGAGACACACAGAGAGAGAGAGAGAAGCCCACAGAGCGAAAGGCCACAGAGAGAGAGAGACCCGCACAGCGAGGGTTAGAGACTAACCGGCACTGTGGGAGGATGGTAGGTGCGAGCTGACCCAGATGAACAGATGGCCAACGCCAAACCACAATCAAAAGCCACCTGAAGTGGTATAGAACTGGTCTGCGATGCAGTGCAGCAAGGCAAAACACTGAACTGTGTGGTGATGACCATGCGCCTGTGACACGGGGGCGTATGCGAACCCAGTATCCGTTGCCTCATGGCCAACTGCAACACAGGGTGCATCAAGGGTAGGGTACCGGAACATGAATACGCATGTCCAGAGCATGCCTATTGACATGTGTGTGGCTGCCGTGGCGCCGCTGAAGCATGTTTGTAGTGACTAGCAAGACATGATGTCCGTTGGTGCAAATCAGCCCTCCTCAGATTTTGTTGACGCAGTGGCACAGTTGTTGCAGAAGCGCAGGGTGCGAGTGGCAAGGCATCTGCAAGTGCGTTTTGAGGCACACCAGATGCAACTTAGAGCACAACATGCAACAGAGTGGGATGAGCGGCATGCAGAGTATGGTATGTTACAAACGTCAGTGGCACAGTCAGTGGAGCAAGAGAGGTTGCGGTCCATTGCATTGGCAGCATCAGGGAAGGATGCATTGTGTATGCTGATGCAGGCCGCTCCCATGCAACCGGATAGTGGTCCAAAGACACTACAAGCGTTTGTGGACGCTCATTGGCAATATCAGTTTACAACATGTGGGGGTGTTCAGTGTGTATGTTGTGCATGGGCTAATGTGTGTGGCAAGCCTGGGGTGGCGCGTCCTCCTCAGGCCAGTCAGCCCTTGGTATTGGGAACATATGGTGAAGGGATGCGTATGAAGACCTCTAGCCCAAAAACATGGCAGAGGGAAGTGTTGGAAAGCCACTTCGGCTTGTCACGTGGCACACCGTCAACGCCAAAGAATCTGCGTAGGCCAGGGCACCACCACCGACTGGCCGAGGAGAGTTTGAGGCAGCATTGTGCTTAGCGATATCGCGCATTGTTCCCCACTGCTACCACAGCTGCAGTGGTGGGAGGGAACATTGTGTTCATCAGGGGGGAAGCCATGGACATTGGTGTGCCATTGACGGATGCTGAGGCAGCCATTTTGTCACGGTTGGTTGAGGTATATATTGGGTTCTGCATGTGCACTTCCATCCGTGCTGTAAGTGAGGTCATTCTTCTGCATTGCTCTCTGACATCTGCCCCTGGGCACCATGCATCACGGCGGTGGATAGTGGAGAAGGCTATTGCAGCAATGCATGATGCCATGCAAGACGAGGTAACACACACCCTATACTCAGCAACGTTCATTGCACTGTTGCTTGACGGCTCGGATAGGGAGAGGCATCGCATCAATGAGTATGCCATTTTGCTTGTTTTCCCTGGGATTGGCCCCGGGGGCATGTGTGAGGTGTTCCTTGGTATAGTGGATGTGGCGTGTGGTGATGCGCAAGAGATTGCAACGCAGCTAGAATGCGTCCTGCTGTCCTGGATTCCTGACCGTGATTGGTGGGCAAAGAGGGTAGTGACCTTTGCAGTGGACGGGGCTTCTAACCTTGGTGTGCGGGGTGCCAGTGGGCGGCAAGTTGTTGATGTCTGTATCATTGAGAGCAATGTGTTTGCCTTGATTGGGAGGTGGTTGGTCCTGATGACACCCTTGGGTGAGCCCTGCCATGTGTTGCAGTGCAAGCTGGGTCATGCATTGGAGGCTGCTGGCCCAACCCATGCTGATTACATGGCAGCCGTGGATCGCCAACGAGCCTTGTACAATGGGGCACGGCAATGGAAGGAGTTGCAAAAGTGTGTGCAAAACCATGTGCATGATAAACGTAGTGGCTTGCAACTCATTCCCACAAGTCATCGCATCAGGTGGTCACAGGCAAATGCACGGCGCAACACTGCTTTTTTGGCCAATGTCCCCTGGGTGGCACGGCACTTGGATTGAAGGTGCAGCATTCTACCAAAGAGGAGGATGTGTGGGAGGACTGCCACGATGCCAGTTTGCTTGCATGGGGGGTGGTTTATGGGGACATCCTGCATGGCTTGCGGTGTTTTAACAGTGTGGCACAACTGTGCGCGCCCACTGGTGCACACTTAGCCACTGCCACAGGTATGCTACAAGCACGGTTGCAGAAGGTGGCGCAAGAGGAGGGTCCGGGCTGGTTGTAGTTCAAGGAGCAAACTGTGGCAGGTGCATGGCATGGTGTGCAGTTGGTCCAGTTTGATTTAGGTGGGCAAAAGTGTGCGACAACCCCCCCTTTTCTCGGCGTTCAGGCGCGTGCAGTAAGTGATGTGTTGCTTGCAGGCATCAAGGAGGGGTGGGCAGCGATTGACCCCAGGGGGGTGTTGGAGTGCGCAGTATTCTGGGACCATGGCCGTTTCCTTGCCCTCCCGGTCAGTGAGCGTGCCACATATGGCGTAAAGCAATTGCGTCAATTCATGGCTTCACACCAAGAAGAGTTGCGCGCCGCACATGTGAACTGTGAGCGTGCCTTGGTAGAGTGGGAAGGCCTTAAGGAGCAGATGGTGCAGCACTTTGCAATTGTGCAAATGTCCAAGATGTGGGAGGCCTTGGCACCTGAAACGGCACATGCACAGTGGGTGAATGTGTGGCGTGTTCTGGCATTAGTGCGAACATATTGCCCCGTTGAAGCTGCTGTAGGGCGTGCCATCTCGTTGCGTGAGAGGTTCTGCAGTAGTATGCAAGACATTGTGGAGACACATGTCCTTAGCATGTGCATGGCATTGCATTCCAAGCGTCGGACGTGACGTGTCAGGGCAGGCGTATGCCTGGGACACCACTTGGGGCAGGGTGCGGGCAAAGAAACGCCTGTCATCACTGTACACGAGTACTATGGTTGGGAGGGATACGCTGAGGCCAGGCAGATGGAGCGGGAGGCAGCGACTAGTCAATGGGCTGAGAAAGGGTGAGGACGTGGCTCGGGGTCTGGTAGTGCAGCGCTGCGAAGGCGTCTCCTTGGTTGCCCCCCTCGCCTGTGGAGAAGGGGGGGGGCGAAGCCTTCGCGGGTAATGACCCTGATGACCAGTCTGCTGTAGTAGCGGTGGGCCCAGGCTGAATAATCCCGGACCGACGGGAGGAGCCGAAGGAGCCCTTGGGTGAATTCCCGGACGACCCGCAAGTAGGCTCTGAAGCGTCCCCATTGCAGACACATGTCGCAAAACCCCTCCCCTTGAAATTTTTTCGTGGCTTGCCAACAGCTTAGCAATTTGTGAATTCCCCATGGACTCTTGATACCCCGGCCCGTAGTAGAGTTTTTAGGGCCCCAGTCCAAACTTGTTGGGCCAAAAACGGTGACCCATGGTAGACCATGTTCTAGAAGTGCTCGGAAATTTTGGTGTTGTCCACGGTTGCGGAAGTGCTCGCGATATTGCATGCAAGGTTGGACGACGCTTGGGTGCCGGAGGACGCTTGGAAATTGTGCTCAGAAATTGTGCTCGGAAATCCAGAAGACGGGCTGTCTTCCTTGGGTGCCTGCGATATTGCATGCAAGGTTTGCCACCTCCGTCGGAAGCGGAAGGTGCTTGGAATTTGCACAGAAAAATCTGGGTGGGGGGCTGGCATGCAAGGTGTGATACCCCTGCTGGCAGCAAATGATGGTTGGAAGGCACCCACACAAATTAGGATGGGGGGCTGCCATGCAAGGTCTGATACCTGTGCTGGCAGCACATGATGGTTGGAAGGTACCCACACAAATTAGGATGGGGGGCTGCCATGCAAGGTCTGATACCCTTGCTGGCGGCACATGATGGTTGGAAGGCACCCACACAAATTAGGATGGGGGGCTGGCATGCAAGGTCTGATACCTCTGCTGGCGGCACATGATGATTGGAAGGCACCCACACAAGTTAGGATGGGGGGCTGGCATGCAAGGTCTGATACCTCTGCTGGCGGCACATGATGGTTGGAAGGCACCCACACAAATTAGGATGGGGGGCTGGCATGCAAGGTCTGATACCGTAGCTGCGTCCCTGTCAAGCGCTTGCATGGCACGCCTGACTGTTGGAGCAAATCGCTAAAAGGCAAAGTGGTTCAGGACGACCGCGTTGTCAAAGCAGGGAGCAGCTTCTTAGGTGTATCCCTGTCATTCCACACGTATGCATTGCGTTCGTGTTGATCGTTTCGTGAAACCAAAATAGGCCACCAAGACGGGCCGCCAAAACAGGCCGTCAAAACAGGTCGCCAAAACAGGCCGCCAAAACAGGCCACCAAAAAAGGCCGCCAGAACACGCCACCACGTCACCGTTGGCAACGAGATGAGACCTGGCCAGTTTTTGCACCGTATTTCAGCACCCGCTGGGGATGCCTTTGATACCTCAATAGAGCCGCCAAAACAGGCCACCAAAAAAGGCCGCCAAAACAGGCCACCAAAACAGGCCGCTCTCGGCCTCCCCGGGGTATGTGAACATGCTGCCGTGCCTTTCCCACTATACCATTCCCTCTCTTCACAGGTGTTTTTTTTTGACCGGAGAGCCCCTTAGGTGCCGGCCGCGTCCGATGAAGGTGCCTATTGTCATGGCACTGGAGGGATGGGGGACCATGGAAACATATGATGTTGTTGCTCACCGATGAGGTCCCCTGTCCGCCCAAGTCCAGGTCGGCTGTGATTCTAGTATGTGGTTCTTCTTGGTGGGTGCCGGTGTTGGATGTACTCCACCTTCGGCTGACTGCCCGCCCTTTTTTTTGTCGTGGTTGCCTTGGTGTGTGTGTATCCAAAGTGGCCTAATGGGGAGACAACAATTTGCATGGGAATTTGGATCTGCGAAGTAATGGGTAGGGCCCCCTCCCCCCCACAAAAAAAGCAGAACCTACAATTTGCATGGGAATTTGCATTTGCGAAGTAATGGGTAGAGCCCCCCCCCCCCCCCAACAAAGAGTAGAGCCAACCCCGTGGGGTTCTTTGTTTGCAGCAATGTCGTCATCCGCCAGTGACACGTTCAGTTCCAGCCCCGCCAGTGGCAGTGCGAGTGGTAGTGCCAGCTCTGCATCACCCCCTGATGACTTTTTCCGCCTGGAGGAAATCAATGTGGACGCAGTGCCCGTGGAGGAGCGCCCCGACTACGTGTTGCGCGCGGAGCTGCAACGGGCCATCGCCCTCCTGTGCTTCACCCCCCACGCCAGCCGCTATGTGCAACCACACGTGCCACGCCTCTTTTTGGAGGCCATGATGCCTGCGCGTCTTTTCAAAAAGCTGAAATCCAAGGTCACGGTCCTGATGAGAGCCGTGAACACCCGGTTGGGGGTCCCGCGCCGCACTGCCGCCGAGGCAAGGGATGACACCACCCCTAGCCGTTACGTTGGCAGCTTTGGGACAGTGTACCGACATCTACAAATTCGTGCACCCACCGCGGAAGATCGGGTGGAACCACCAGAAGGGGCCCCCAAGGAGCAGAGGGAAAAGTGGGAAGCCTGGAAACTCCTCGAACAGCATCCCCCCGAAGAGCTCCCCATCCCGCCACAAAATGCTACGGAGCACGTCAAGGCAGCTTTTGCCCTCAATAAGGCCATCCGGCAAATGGCCTTCCACCATGCTCTGGTGCTTGCATATGCCGATTCATGTCCGGAGGTCAAGCGTGCACGGAGCAAAACCGTGGTGGACACTATGCCAGTACTTCTGTCCATGCATTCAAAAAATGAGTACTTGAGATTTATTGTGTGTGACCCGTTTGCGGATATGGTTGGTGCCTCTGTGGTCAGTACGTGGGGCGCGCAAATTGTGGGGGTTCATGCCCCCACGTTCGATGTGGGCGAGCACGTCACCATTGACGACGAAATGCGACCTGGGCAGTTTTTGCGACGTGTTAGAGCACCGGCTGGGGATGCCTTTGATACCTCAGTAGAGCCGATTGTGGAGACAGATGGGGGGCTGTACGCAATTGAGTTCGCACTTTGCCGCGCACCAGGAGAGGGAGTGGTCGTGCGCAAACGGCCTGCGGAGGTTTTGGGCATCGCGCGGTTCTTTGAAAAGAGAGGTATCCCTAGGGTTAGGTATTTGTGGTGCTTTGTGGTGCCTGTGCAAACCATCCCCTGATGCTTCGCACTGCTTTGCAATTAGGATGGCTCGCATTTTTAACATGTCGCAATGCCTTCCCTTCCTCCCGGACGGCAGTCTGGATGGGGGCTTGGGGGACCTCCCGGAGCTGCTCGAGTTCGGCGATTTTGTTGAGCCCTACCGGGATAGCGATGCTGAGAAAGATTTGAACACGTTGCTGTCGCCCCAACCCCCCATTCTCTCCCCCCCGCCCCCAGCTCCTTCACCACCGCCCCCGGTCCTGTTGTCGTCCCCAGTCCGCGGGCCACGCCTTTGTACCTGCCCACCCCCCCACACCACCACCAGTCACATGAGGAGACCCCATCACCCCCCGGACACAGTACTACCTCTCACGGCACACCCTTGCCGAATACCCGTCATGGGAGCAGCTCGTGATGTTTAATCTTAGGAGGTACTCATTTGCAGCGGAGCGTCGAGGCCCGCTGCTTCTGTGGGAACAGGGGATGCGTGTGTCTCGCTCCTCGTTTGTGACACGCAGTCAGGAACGTGCCTTGCGTCTGATGCGTAGGGAATACTACCTCCACCACCCAGCTCCTCCACCCCAGACCCCCCGGACCACAGCACACAGCATAGAACCCATAGTCAAATCCCCTAGTCAGCCATCCCTCATGCAGCTGGCCGCACACCGGAGGACATCTCTGCTGCCTCTTCGGAACGTCAACCCCCAACCCATGAATGGTAACCCCCCATTGGCGCAACCCCCCCCACGCGCGACCAAGGGCACTCCGCCCCCCCAAGGGATATCCTACCCTCATGGACATTGCTAGACGGAGAGAGGACAACCGAAATCCCGCAGAAGGCCCCCCTCGAGCAAGACGTCGCATCACGTATTTTAACGTAGGTACTCTTCAGGGAAGGGGAAGGCAGGGGTAGCTGTTGTGCTCTTGTCCCGTGCCTGTGTGCAGCCTTTCCCCTTTTTGATGGCAAGGGCCACATATGAGCCCAAAAAGTTTCAATGTCGAGGTTCCACAAGTACAACCCAGCGTATAAGGTATGCTGTCGGGCCTGAGGCAATGTAGGGTGCAGGGTGCAGGGTCGGCACCATTCGTGTAATGGCCTGTGCAGACCATTCGCCAAAAGCACAGCATGTGCAGACCATCCGCCAAAATGTGTAAACGCCAAAAGGACAGGTTATGGGCCTCGCGGACCATCCGCCGAAACGGACAAATAGGAGCAGCAGAGTTGGGTAAGGAGGTGATTGATGGCCCCAAGGCGGCGACACACGCACAGGTGGCAGTGGTGCACACTAACCAGGGGAATGGCCTACGTCCTTGCTCGCCAAGCGCGATGCGTGCCCGTTTGGGCGGGGTCAGGCAGCCCCAGGAGTGCAAGGTGTAACAGACCATCCGCCGAAAAGGACACGTGCAGACCATCCGCCGAAAAGGACATGTGTAACGGCAAATAGGAGACATGTGTAACAGACCATTCGCCGAAAAGGACACGTGCAGACCATCCGCCGAAAAGGACATGTGTAACGGCAAATAGGAGACATGTGTAACAGACCATCCGCCGAAAAGGACACGTGCAGACCATCCGCCGAAAAGGACATGTGTAACGGCAAATAGGAGACATGTGTAACAAACCATCCGCCGAAAAGGACACGTGCAGACCATCCGCCGAATTGCACCATCCTCTTTTCTCTGAGCCCGCGACGAGCGTGGGGAACCCCCGGCAGCCGAAGCCCCCCGTAGAGCCGGCGCCCCACCCGCCGAAGCCGAAGCCCCCAGCAGAGCCGGCGCCCCACCCGCCGAAGCCGAAGCCCCAGGCCCAGAGGCAGGCAACGCCGCCAAGTGACGACGACGACAACGCAGTGCAGCTGGTGTGTGCCCAAACTGCGTGCCGCTGTTAATCTGTCGGAAAGGGGAGTACCATTGCACTCATGTGTCCTCAGGCCACCGCTGTTGCTGCCATCATCGCCCTGGGCCATTGGGCGAACTGGGAGATCCAGTTCGCCCTGCTCACGCAGAAGTACCGCGACCGCGGATGGAAATGTTGTGGACATCTTGGACCGGAGTCAAAAGGAGGAGCAAGCCGATGGCTGTGGCGGAGCCTGCCGGCGATGGGGGTAGTGCAGTGGCGCTACACAAGCCCAGTCCCCCCACCGCTCTTTGTGGACGCCATGCAAGAAGTCCTGGACACACGGGGGTGGCCGGCGTGGCGAACGCTGAGGTGGCAAAGCGGTACCTGGACCAGTTGTGGGAGAGGAACATTGAGGACCCGTGGGACGAGTGGGACGCGCAGTGGGAGCTGTATGACGAAGGGGCCGACGACATGATCAGCTACAGAGCAAAGCTGCAGGGGAAGCTCAGACCGAAAGAAGCCAAAGCACAAGCAGAAAAGGAGAAGCGCCCCAAGTACGCGCAAGGCCGCCGTGTCACCCCTGGTCCCCGGATGCTTACCGCTTAGCAGAAAGCCGACCTCGACAAGCAAGTCGCAAAGACACAGAAGGACATGGCCAAGGCGCAGGCGCGCCTCGGCGAGCTGCGGCCCAAGGTGACGAAGGCGAACGCCATCTTCCGAGCATCAAAAAGGTGGGCACCACACGACAAAAAGACCAGAAAGATCCGAAAGCTGCTGCCGCACTCTAAGCCACTAGAAAGAGTGAAGGCTATCACGGGTATAACCCAGGAGGGGAACACACTGCATGCATTTACAGTGGCACTCCGTGGGGAGGTGGGGGGGACAGTGAACGACGTGCTCGTTTTGGATGTGGCTGGAAGTCCGGCCTCTTTGTCATATGTTACCCTATTGCAGCAGAAGGGCATGCCCTGTAAACGCGTGACGGGGGCGCAAGCACTGGTGGCCAATTGTTTTTATGTGGCCATCCAGGCTGCGTTTGTTTTGTTCAGCATGGACCAATGTGAGTGGTTCGAACGCCCTCCACCCCTGCGCAGTCTGACAATGACTGTACGGGACTGTGTAGACCTGTTGCAGAACACAGCCAACTGGTTCAGCACACTGCCAGTCCCTCGGGGCTCAACGTGGCACCGCGAGGCAGCAGACGCCTTGCAGTTTCTGGCCGCCCACAAGTCTTCTTATGTGCCTCTGACCAATGAGGTGTTCCCTGCCGTTTTGGCATATAGGCTGAGGCAGTTTGCCAGCGATCCCACGCAGGTGTGGGGACATTGGTCCAGCAAACGTTGGGGGGGTATGCCTCATGGCATCCGAACCGGCACCGTCCACACCCTGAGGGACTACACCCTTGGTACAGGTTCTCGCCCCAGCTCGTGGATGACCTCTGGGGGCGAAATTTTTTTCTGTGTAGACCACCCACACTTGGACTTCTGCGCCCGGCAGAGCGTCCGGCCTGAGTTGACGTCAACCCGGCAATTCGACGACGCCTAAGCGGCAGCTGTTTGGAGACAGCAGCAGTATTATTATTTTCATTATTATTATACTATGGAGCCTCCACCATGGGCTGGGTGGCCTGAACGACAGCTCTTTGGGCAGCAGTATAATTACTTTCATTATTGTTATACTATGGAGTGTGCACCTCCACCATGGGCTGGGCCCGATCGGACACGATGAATGATGCACACAGTGTTGTCCTGTGCTAACGATGGGTTTTGGCTGCACGACGGGTAAAAGGGGACACATAGGAGAGTATGTGCAGACCATCCGCCGAAAAGGACAAAAGGACATAGGGGAGATGTAGGTGCAGACCATGTGTCGAGCCTGTCGAGACGGAAGGACAAGTAGGAGAGCCCGGAACAAGTATTGGAGACCTCTCACCGAAAAGGACAAGTAGGGGAGCTCTGCAGACCATCCGCCGAAAAGGACAAGTAGGTAATGGCCTTTGCAGACCATCCGCCGAGGAGTAGAGCGGTGCAGACCCTGTAGGAGAGACAGCAAGATGTGTAATGGCCTGTAGGAGACATGTGTGACCCCTCTGCAGACCATCCGCCGAAAAGGACAAGTAGGTAATGGCCTGTGCAGACCATCCGCCGAAAAGGACGCCGAAGAGGAGTAGAGCGGTGCAGACCCTCCGCCGAAAAGGACAAGTAGGAGAGACAGCAAGATGTGTAACTGGACAAGGATGTGTAATGGCCTGTAGGAGACATGTGTGACCCCTTTGGAGAGATAGAGATGTGTCTGGAAAAACCTGTCTTCGGCGCCTTTTCATATGTGCCTTGCCCACTGGCAGATCCGCTTCCGGTACGCCATCGCGCATCATCCTTGCACATTTGCTTTGTATTCTTCGAGAATTGAACCTAGGAACACGGAACACAAGCACATGTAGCAGACCACTAGACCAAGCACGAAACGATACCACAGTAGTGCAAATGTTGTTCATGAACTGATGACATTTGAGGACAAGTGTAAACGCCTGAGCAGACCATCCGCCGAAAAGGAGTACCAGTCATGTGTAAACGCCTGTGCAGACCATCCGCCGAAAAGGGCAAGTAGGACAATTGTGTAACCCAAAAGGACAAGTAGGACAAATCCCTGAGCAGATGCACTTTCAATGCACTTTGCATTCAACTTTGCATTCAACATGCTGTTCGGGTGCAGTGATGCTCTTTGCAAGGGAGGGGTGGTTCAGGTTACGGCAACCAAACTGAGCAACGTTCGTCTGTGGATGAGTGATTATGGGCGTAGACTCCGGCGGCAGGGGTCGTTGGTTCGAACCCTGGCCTGGCCAACTCCAACAATAGCTCCAGCCCAGCACCAGCCAGCTCGTCGTCGAACAGCCTCCGGCACAGGGATGGTGGCTCCAACAAGACCAGCTCAGCCCACGCTGGGACAGCCACAACAGACCAGCCCTCGGTAGGCGTTATTGCTAAAAATGAAGGGCAGCTGGTGATCGCATTTGATTGCCTATCTTCAGCGCCTGTATTTTTTGGTTGCGCCCCATGGGGTAAGCTTGTCCTCCACCTCCTTTCTGGGCCCCTGGTCTTGCGGTTCCTCTTCCTACGATGCAGACACAGTGTGTATGCAAGGGTTTGAACCCAGGGTTTCGAAACGTAGTGAGCATGCACATACCTCTAGACCAACCAGCTGCCATACCACATAACTAGGAAAACGAAGGGCCGCCGAAAAGATTGTGCAATCGCCTGAGCAGACCATCCGCCGAAAAGGACAAGTAGGAGTCATGTGTAAACCATCCGCCGAAAAGGACAAGTAGGAGTCATGTGTGATTGTGTCAGGCCGAAAAGCAAACCATCCGCCGAAAAGGACAAGTAGGACAATTGTGTAATTGCCTGAGCAAACCAGGAGTCATGTGTAACGCCTGTGCAGACCATCCGCTATACAAAAATGCCTGGGAAAGAAAGGAAAAGAAAGGAAGAGCATAAGAATGAAGAGAAGAGGGAGAAGAAGGTGCAGAAGATTATACCCTTCAAGGCGAAGAAGAGAGAGGAGAGGGAGGAAAAGCAGGAGAAGAAGGTGCAGAGGACCATCCCCTTCGAAGGGAAGGCAAAGAAGGAAGAGGGGAAGGAAGAAAAGCAGGGCAGGAGGGTGCAGAGGATCATCCCCTTTAAGGAAGAGAGGAAGGAGACCCTCGCCACTTTGTTTGGCGAGCGGATGTTGGGCAGCATGCCCAGCGACGAGGTGGGGGTCGCCCCAGCAGCCCCAGCCCCAGCCCGCCTGTCGGCCTACCGACGGGCCGAACGGGGGGTCATTCGCCCCTTCTTGGGGCGAGTGAGCCCCAAGGCGCCACAGTGCCACAACGGTGTTTTTCAACACCACCATCCCTCGATGAAAAGGACAAGAGAGATGTTTCCAGCCTGAAAGCATGAAAGCGTAATGGCCTGTGTAGACCATCCGCCGAAAAGGACAAGCAGGAAAATTGTGTAAACGCCTGTGCAGACCATCCGCCGAAAAGGACAAGTAGGAAAATTGTGTAAACGCCTGTGCAGACCATCCGCCGAAAAGGACACGTGGGGGACATGTATAAATGCCTGTGCATACCATCCGCCGAAAAGGACAAATAGGAGACATGTGTAACAGCCAGTGCAGACCATTCGCTGAAAAGGACATGTTCCCTCCTGCAGATGCATCAGTGCCATGAATTTGTTGTGAACCACGTCGTGTGGTACGTTAGCGGCAGCTGCACTTGGGAAGAAGCTGTCCGGCATTTGTGGGGTCAAGGGCATGTGCATCGTGATGACGTGCGCCGTCTCTTGGAGCTGCCGAATGCAGATGCCGTTCCGCAGTGGCAAATCGAAGACGTCCTGCGTGCGACGCAAGGCGGACCAAGTGGCCTTACTGTACGCCACCGGATCTTGCGGCACGTGCCCAATGTAGCACCACCCCCCCCCCCCCCCCCCAAGTGCCCCCCCGCGTAGCAGTGTGGTGGAAGCACGGCATGAGTTGCGGTTGTCAAGTCGCCTGATGCAACGGTTGCGTGCCCTAGTCCCAGACCTCCCTTGGACTACGGGTAAACTGCACATGGAGGAGGCAATCCAGATTCCCAGTGTAGACCGCCGGTTTAACAACGAGTCCCTGCTTCTACAAGTCTGCGGCCTTCTACTCAAACACCAAGGCCCAAGGCTTGTCCGCAACACCCCCCCCCCCCCTGTAGAAGCTACCCTGCAAGTTGTATTGTTTTCTGATGGCTATGACCCCCGCGGCAGAAGCAACTACAATGTTAAGGTTGCCATCCTGGATTTGGCAGGTCGGCTTTTTGATCTCGTTGAGGGAGTGCCTTCTGCCACCTCCCTCCTAACGTGGCGTGAACTCCCCCGTGCTGACTGGGCGTCCTGGGCCGTGAATGGGCGCGTCCACGAGATAAAAAAAAATTGCAGGCCACAACGTTCAGGCTTCCCGTTGTTGTCGCCGGCACGCGCCACGTTGTTTAGCTCAGGCTACAGTTGCGCTTCCTCATGGCCGACCATCACCAGATGTGGTCTGAGCTGCAGAATGGACAGGGTTGTTGCTCATGCCAATGGGATAGAAAGAACCATCTTGCCAACCTTTTCACTACGGCGCCACTTCATTTAGACAGCTACTCTGACCGTCTGGCTGGGTTGTCCAACTTAGCCCAGGTACAGGCAGTGCAGCCTGTACTACATAACATTAAAAGCTTTGGCAGCCGAATAGTAGGGGTTGTGGGACGCACGCTGCCCACTATCGAGTCGTGCACGTTTCTGGTGCTTGTGGTAGCTGTTGCTCGCCGCTATGAGCTAAAAATGGATCCACACACAAAACAGTGCCAATCCAAGACGCGCAGCCGCTTCCGTTCAGGGTTGTCACTCACGGGGCGAGAGGTGCGCACATTGTTCCCAATGGTTGTGCAAACAGGCAAATTGCCCTCCCCCCTCCATCAGTTGTTTTTGAGCTTCTGTCATATTGTATCCCTGTTGTATGGGACCAAGCACATGCCACCATGTGTATGGTCCACACGGGGTAAAGTGCATGTGTATTTAACCCTCCTCATCATTGAGATGTGTGAGGGGGGTAGCACATGCACATTGTACGCACATGGGATGACGCACTTTTTTGATTACCCGCGTCTTCCTGTGCACGTTCAAGACGAGGGGGGGGAAGCATGGCTCGCAGTGGCCAAGCGCTTTGCCGGGGTCACCAGCACGGAGAATTCCGAAAGTATCCGGGAGACCCTGCAGCATGAACATTACGTGCAATTCCTGAAAAGGGTAAAAAAAAGAAATCGTGTGGAGCACTGGCACCCCGAGGTGCGGGCGATTCTGCTGCAGCCCTGTACTGTTCTGGCCACTGAGTGTTGGCGTGACATGCTAGTGCGCATTGTCCAATGTGGTGTTGCAACTGGTGGCTGATTCTGCGCAATGGACGTGGCCACAAAATCTGTCAAACTAGGGTTCCCTGGCTCAACGCAGCCAAGTGTTGATGTCTATTGCATCTGCGGCCTGTGCAGCACCCAGTTGCCCCGGGTGCGCCACTGGATCCCTATTAACTGGGATGTGGTTGTTTCCTGGCCGGTTCCCGGTTTAGGCAGTCTGCGCACCTTCAGCTCCCGTAAAGACCGACGACACAAGAAAAAGCAGCCGCGCCCTGCCGTGGTTGAGGCTGCGGGTAGCGATTTTGCCCCTCCTGATACGTGCGAGGGGCTGCCAGCCCGACGAGTGATGCCAGTCCGCCAATGTCGGTTGGCCCAGCCAGTTGTGTTGGACCCTAGCGCTTCGGAGTTGGATGCACAGAGCTCCTCATCCGATAGTAGTGACAGCCAGAGTGAAAGTAGTGGCAATAGTGGCAGTGAGAGTTCACAAAGCAGTTGTAGCAGCAGCAGCGACAGCGACACCCAAAAAGCGGAGCCACAGTCACCACCTGTGCCCAAGCCCAGCCCAAAGTCTGTTACTGTTCCTGGCACACTGGGTGCCCCACGTCCACCACCCTGTCCCAGACCTAATCAAACGTCTGGCACACTGGGTGCCACACGTGGGCCGCAGGCACCACCCTGTCCCAAGCCTGCCTCAATGCCTGGCCCCATTTCTGGTGACCCCCCTGCCATTAGTTGCCACCGAATGGTGGATGTACTACTGCAATCGACTGGCGAAAGCCGCTCTGCTGCACCAATTGAACGACCCAAAAAATTTCGGCGCAGTGCTGATGCATCCAAGCCGAAGCCCAAGCCGAAGCCAAAGCCATCACCAGAATCTATCTATTTAGATTAACTACTATCCTGCCCAACCACCGTTCTGCTGCACCACTGTCCATTTTATGGGGGGGGGGCACTGTCCATTTTATGGGGGGAGGGGGGGGGGAACCCGGTGCTCCGTGAGTCAGTCCCGCGATCGGGGACTTGTGATTGGCCACGCGTGGCCTTGGTAGCCGGGGCAGCTTCTCTTTGAGGAGTGGCGGAGCAATGTACATAGTTGAAAATCTTTTGAAGTTTGGTGCTTGTGTGCTGGTTTGCGTGTGTGCTTGCTAGGCCACTGAGGAGACGTCTGAATGTCACAACGAATGGTCCCACTTGGGAGCGACAGACACTTATTCCCTCTTCCCACAGAAGCAGCTTTGTTGAAGTTTGGTGCTTGTGTGCTCGTCTGCGTGTGTGCTTGCTAGGCCACTCAAGGCCTACAGTTCCGTGTGTTCTGCAAGAGCTCTGCACAGTCCCGTACAATCATTCACACGGTCGTCCATGCTGAACAAAACAAACGCAGCCTGTATCACCGTATATATAGCATATATACATTGTCCACTTCTCTTTGAGGAGTGGCTGGGCATTGTATGATATGATGTGTACTTTGTTCGGCGTCGCGCGTTTTTGGCTGTGCGGTTTGTCCTCTGTGCCGTGGCATGCAAACGTGGTACAGTGTCCGAAGAACGTAGCGATGCAGCGGCGGACGGTGGCAGTCCGGGGCATCCAGGCTTTTTCACCGTCAAAGTGCAGCCGGTGTACTGCTCGTATGGCGAACTTCAAGGCACCTTCGCGAAGTTCGGGGACATCGACGCGGTGGTGATCAAGCCCGGCACGCCCCCCTACGGCTTCATTACCTTCGCGGCGGAGGCCTCCGCGGTCGCTGCGTCCGAGGAGCCGGAGCAGAACATCCGCGGCGTGTGGTGCCGCGTCGCGCTGAAGGGGCACCAACACAAAGGGTGGAGCTCCAACGGCCTCGCCCTCTTCAACATCCCGAAAAGCACCACGTATGAGGAGGTGTGTGGGTTGCTGCACGACCAGGACGGCTTGATCGGGGTCAAGTGGACCCAAAACGCCCACGGCGAGTTCAAGGGCTACGCCTTCGCGTACTTCTGCTCGATGGCCGATGCGACGCGTGCCAAACATCGGTCGGAGGGGCTGATGATTGGTGCAAATCGCGTGGAGATCAAATACGCGCACAAGGGCCCGAAAGATTTCTTCAGCAAGAGCGCTCCTTCTGCGAGTGCGGTAGGTGCGCTTCCCGCCCGGGCGGTGTTTGAGGAACGAGGAAGCTTCTGGTGTTGGGTGGCGTTTTTGGCTGTGCGGTTTGTCCTCTGTGCCGTGGCATGCATGCGTCCCTCCGGACCGTGCACTCTGCATGTGTCCCTCTGGACCATGCCTTAATGGTATGTGTGTGGTGCGCGCGTAATGCAGTGCACTGTTTGGCTTAGTGCTTGTGTGCTTGTGTGCTTGTGTGCGCGTTTGCTGTGCTATGGCATGGAGGTTTGTCTATCAAACGTGGCAAGTGGGCGAGTGGTCGCCACCTTGGGACGCAGCTCGCCGAGGCGCGCCCGCGCCTTGCCCATGTCCTTCTGTGTCTTTGCAATTTGGTTGTCGAGGTCGGCTTTCTGTTGAGTGGTCCGCATCCGTGCTCTTGTCTTGTGCCTTTGTAACCCGGTGCTCCGTGAGTCAGTCCCACGGTCGGGGACTTGTGATTGGCCACGTGTGGCCATGGTAGCTGGGGCAGCTTCTCTTTGAGGAGTGGCGGAGCCATGTACATAGATGGCGTTCTTCACCAACGCGCTGCGGGTTGAACAACCGCTTGGAAAAATACAGCAGGGTTTTCCGGCCGTGGGGGGCTTGTGCTATTGGTACACAGTTTGCTGGCAGGGGAGCGATTGCATGTGCGCTTCGAAAAAAGGTCGAGGGAGGGGGCACCACGGCGCAGCTATGTGTATAGCGACCTAGTCGGCTATCAGACATCAGACATCAGACTTTTATGGACCATCACCCCCAACCCCCCCCCCCCCCCCACCCCAACACCCTTTCTAACCCCCCCCCCCCCCTGTGTCAGACTTCCCCCCCCCCCCCCCGTGTCTCCCCCCAATATCAGACTTGTCCCATTGTCACCACACCCTTGAGGTGTAGAAGTGGGTTGTGGTCTCGACCCTAGCGTCTGAAACCCAACCAGTGCTTGCAACCCCTTCAATGATGGTACGTGCCCCCCCCCCCCCCCCCACCCCATCCCACCCCATCTCTCTGACTGCAACCGATCGGGGGGCTCATATGTGACTGAAGACAAGTGGGAACAGAATCCTGATGTCTGGCCCACGCAACCTCACCTCAGCTAATCGGGTCAATTTTGCTGGAGGGGTGGGTGGGTGTGGGTTCATCGGGTTGGGCCGGAACTGTGGAGAGGGGGGGTAGTGGTTTTCGAGCACGGCACAACACAGCACGGCACAGCACGGCACATCCCAACACATCACATCACAGCACACCAAAGCACAACATACAGCATAGCGCAGCATATTACAGCACAACACAGCACAACACAGCCCCTACGGCCGCCCAAGGAAGCCTCCCTCCCTCCCTCCCTCCCTCCCTCCCCTCCCTCCCTCCCCTCCCTCCCTCCCCTCCCTCCCTCCCTCCCACCCTGTCATTTCCCTGCTTGTGTGGCTGAGGTTAGGGAGGGTATGCCTGTTTTTCTTTTTCAGGTTTTCTTTTCCAGTAGAGTGTTTTCCCACCAGCTTACCAAGGTCCGAAACCAAAAAAAATTAAAATACCAGGTATGTTACTCCGTTCCTTAGTTAGTTCCGGTGGAGGGTGGATGGGGTACCGCTCCCCCAAGCGCCCCCTTGACACTTATTTACCCCCCATCAATTTCATATGCCCCCCCTATCAATTTCATAGCCCCCCCCCCCATCCATTTCATAGCCCCCCCCCCACATCCATTTCATAGCCCCCCCATCAATTTCATAGCCCCCTCCCATCAATTTCATAGGCCCCCCCCCCACATCCATTTCATAGCCCCCCCTATCAATTTCGTAGCCCCCTCCCATCCATTTCATAGCCCCCCCCTATCAATTTCATAGCCCCCCCCCTCCATTTCATAGCCCCTCCCGCATCAATTTCATAGCCTCCTCCCATCAATTTCATAGCCCCCTGCCCTATCAATTTAATAACCCCCCTTTTATCAATTTCATAGCCCCTCCCCCATCATTTTCATAGCCCCGCCCCCATCCATTTCATAGCCCCCCCATCAATTTCATATGCCCCGCTTTCAATTTCATAGCCCCCCCCCCATCCAATACATAGCCCCCCCCCCTATCAATTTCATAGCCCCCCCCCCATCAATTTCATTGCCCCACCCCCATGAATTTCATAGGTTCCCCCCATTCAATTTCATAGCCCCCCCCCCATCTATTACATACCCCCCCCCCCTTGACTTCATAGCCCCCCCCCATTGATTCACAGAGGGGTGTAGACCCCTCTGAGGAATTGGCGCGTGGGCACGCTCCGATTCCTAGAGGGGTCTTATTTGGGGGGTCTAGACCCCCCAAATAATTGACGCATGGGCATGCCTCAATTATTTTGGGGGTCTACACCCCCCAGATAACTGACGCATGGGCATGCGTCGGATACTTGACGGACATGCATCCGTCAAATATTTTGGGGGTATAGACATCCCAAATATTTGACGGATGTATGTCCGTCAAACATTTAGGGGGTCTACACCCCCAAAATATTTGACGGATGTATGATATTTGACGGAACCCCTTCCGTGAAATATTTGGGGGCTGTACACCCCCCAAATATTTGACGGAACCCCTTCCGTCAAATATTTGGGGGCTGTACACCCCCCAAATATTTGACGGAACCCCTTCCATGAAATATTTTGGGGCTGTACACCCCCCAAATATTTGACGGAACCCCTTCCGTCAAATATTTGGGGGCTGTACACCCCCCAAATATTTGACGGAACGCCATCCGTCAAATATTTGGGGGCTGTACACCCCCGAAATATTTGACGGAACCCCTTCCGTGAAATATTTGGGGGCTGTACACCCCCCAAATATTTGACGGAACGCCATCCGTCAAATATTTGGGGGCTGTACACCCCCCAAATATTTGACGGATCGCCATCCGTCAAATATTTGGGGGCTGTACACCCCCCAAATATTTGACGGAACCCCTTCCGTGAAATATTTTGGGGCTGTACACCCCCAAAATATTTGACGGAACCCCTTCCGTCAAATATTTGGGGGCTGTACACCCCCCAAATGTTTGACGGAACGCCATCCGTCAAATATTTGGGGGCTGTACACCCCCCAAATATTTGACGGAACCCCTTCCGTCAAATATTTGGGGGCTGTACACCCACCAAATATTTGACGGAACGCCATCCGTCAAATATTTGGGGGCTGTACACCCCCCAAATATTTGACGGAACCCCTTCCGTCAAATATTTGGGGGCTGTACACCCCCCAAATATTTGACGGAACCCCTTCCGTGAAATATTTTGGGGCTGTACACCCCCCAAATATTTGACGGAACCCCTTCCGTGAAATATTTGGGGGCTGTACACCCACCAAACATTTGACGGAACCCCTTCCGTCAAATATTTGGGGGCTGTACACCCACCAAATATTTGACGGAACGCCATCCGTGAAATATTTGGGGGCTGTACACCCCCCAAATATTTGACGGAACCCCTTCCGTGAAATATTTTGGGGCTGTACACCCCCCAAATATTTGACGGAACGCCATCCGTCAAATATTTGGGGGCTGTAGACCGCCCAAATCTTTGACGGAACCCCTTCCGTCAAATATTTGGGGGCTGTACACCCCCCAAATATTTGACGGAACCCCTTCCGTCAAATATTTGGGGTGTGTCCCCCCCCCAAATATTTGACGGAACGCCATCCGTCAAATATTTGGGGGCTGTACACCCACCAAATATTTGACGGAACCCCTTCCGTCAAATATTTGGGGGCTGTACACCCCCCAAATATTTGACGCAACCCCTTCCGTGAAATATTTTGGGGCTGTACACCCCCCAAATATTTGACGGAACGCCATCCGTCAAATATTTGGGGGCTGTACACCCCCCAAATATTTGACGGAAGGGGTTCCGTCAAAATTTTGGGGCTGTACACCCCCCAAATATTTGACGGAACGCCATCCGTCAAATATTTGGGGGCTGTACACCCACCAAATATTTGACGGAACCCCTTCCGTCAAATATTTGGGGGCTGTACACCCCCCAAATGTTTGACGGAACCCCTTCCGTCAAATATTTGGGGTGTGTCCCCCCCCCAAATATTTGACGGAACGCCATCCGTCAAATATTTGGGGGCTGTACACCCACCAAATATTTGACGGAACCCCTTCCGTCAAATATTTGGGGGCTGTACACCCCCCAAATATTTGACGCAACCCCTACGTGAAATATTTTGGGGCTGTACACCCCCCAAATATTTGACGGAACGCCATCCGTCAAATATTTGGGGGCTGTACACCCCCCAAATATTTGACAAAGGGGTTCCGTCAAAATTTTGGGGCTGTAGACCCCCCAAATATTTGACGGAACGCCATCCGTCAAATATTTGGGGGCTGTACACCCCCCAAATATTTGACGGAACCCCTTCCGTCAAATATTTGGGGGGTGTACAGCCCCCAAATATTTGACGGAAGGGGTTCCGTCAAATATTTGGGGGGTGTACAGCCCTCAAATATTTGACGGATGGCGTTCCGTCAAATATTTGGGGGGTGTACAGCCCCCAAATATTTGACGGAAGGGGTTCCGTCAAAAAATTGGGGGGGTGTACAGCTCCCAAATATTTGACGGAAGGGGTTCCGTCAAATATTTGGGGGCTGTACACCCCCCAAATATTTGACGGAACCCCTTCCGTCAAATATTTTGGGGCTGTACACCCCCCAAATATTTGACGGAACGCCATCCGTCAAATATTTGGGGGCTGTACACCCCCCAAATATTTGACGGAAGGGGTTCCGTCTAAATTTTGGGGCTGTAGAACCCCCAAATATTTGACGGAACGCCATCCGTCAAATATTTGGGGGCTGTACACCCCCCAAATATTTGACGGAACCCCTTCCGTCAAATATTTGGGGGCTGTACACCCCCCCAATATTTGACGGAACCCCTTCCGTGAAATATTTGGGGGCTGTACACCCACCAAATATTTGACGGAACCCCTTTCGTGAAATATTTTGGGGCTGTACACCCCCCAAATATTTGACGGAACGCCATCCGTCAAATATTTGGGGGCTTCACACCCCCCAAATATTTGACGGAACGCCATCCGTCAAATATTTGGGGGCTGTACACCCCCCAAATGTTTGACGGAACCCCTTCCGTCAAATATTTGGGGGCTGTACACCCCCCAAATATTTGACGGAACCCCTTCCGTCAAATTTTTCGGGGCTGTACACCAACCAAATATTTGACGGAACCCCTTCCGTCAAATATTTGGGAGCTGTACACCCCCCAAATATTTGACGGAACCCCTTCCGTCAAATATTTGGGGGCTGTAGACCCCCCAAATATTTGACGGAACGCCATCCGTCAAATATTTGGGGGCTGTACACCCCCCAAATATTTGACGGAACGCCATCCGTCAAATATTTGGGGGCTGTAGACCCCCCAAATATTTGACGGAACGCCATCCGTCAAATATTTGGGGGCTGTACACCCCCCAAATATTTGACGGAACCCCTTCCGTCAAATATTTGGGGGCTGTACACCCCCCAAATATTTGACGGAACCCCTTCCGTGAAATATTTGGTGGCTGTACACCCCCCAAATATTTGACGGAACGCCATCCGTCAAATATTTGGGGGCTGTACACCCCCCAAATATTTGACGGAACCCCTTCCGTCAAATATTTGGGGGCTGTACACCCACCAAATATTTGACGGAACCCCTTCCGTCAAATATTTGGGGGCTGTACACCCCCCAAATATTTGACGGAACCCCTTCCGTCAAATATTTGGGGGCTGTACACCCCCCAAATATTTGACGGAACGCCATCCGTCAAATATTTGGGGGCTGTACACCCACCAAATATTTGACGGAACCCCTTCCGTCAAATTTTTGGGGGCTGTACACCCACCAAATATTTGACGGAACCCCTTCCGTCAAATATTTGGGGGCTGTACACCCCCCAAATATTTGACGGAACGCCATCCGTCAAATATTTGGGGGCTGTACACCCCCCAAATATTTGATGGAACCCCTTCCGTCAAATATTTGGGGGCTGTACACCCCCCAAATATTTGACGGAACCCCTTCCGTCAAATATTTGGGGGCTGTACACCCCCCAAATATTTGACGGAACGCCATCCGTCAAATATTTGGGGGCTGTACACCCAGCAAATATTTGACGGAACCCCTTCCGTCAAATATTTGGGGGCTGTACACCCCCCAAATATTTGACGGAACGCCATCCGTCAAATATTTGGGGGCTGTACACCCCCCAAATATTTGACGGAACCCCTTCCGTCAAATATTTGGGGGCTGTAGACCCACCAAATATTTGACCGAACCCCTTCCGTGAAATATTTTGGGGCTGTATACCCACCAAATATTTGACGGAACCCCTTCCGTCAAATATTTGGGGGCTGTACACCCACCAAATATTTGACGGAACCCCTTCCGTCAAATATTTGGGGGCTGTACACCCACCAAATATTTGACGGAACCCCTTCCGTCAAATATTTGGGGGCTGTACACCCACCAAATATTTGACGCAACCCCTTCCGTCAAATATTTGGGGGCTGTAGACCGCCCAAATCTTTGACGGAACCCCATCCGTGAAATATTTTTGGGGTCTACAGCCTTCAAATATTTGACGGAACCCCATCCGTCAAATGTTTTGGGGGTGTAGACCCCCCAAATATTTGACGGAGCCCCATCCGTGAAATATTTTGGGGGTCTACACCCCCAAAATATTTGACGGATGTGGTTCCGTGAAATATTTGGAGGCTGTAGACCCCCCAAATATTTGACGGAACCCCATCCGTGAAATATTTGGTGGCTGTAGACACCCCAAATATTTGACGGAACCCCATCCGTCAAATATTTTGGGGGTGTAGACCCCCCAAATATTTGACGGAACCCCATCCGTGAAATGTTTTGGGGCTGTAGACCCCTCAAATATTTGACCGAACCCCATCCGTGAAATATTTTGGGGGTGTAGACCCCCCAAATATTTGACGGAACCACATCCGTGAAATATTTTGGGGGTCTACACCCCCAAAATATTTCGCGGATGTGGTTCCGTGAAATATTTGGGGGCTGTAGACCCCCCAAATATTTGACGGAACCCCATCCGTCAAATGTTTTGGGGGTGTAGACCCCCCAAATATTTGACGGAAACCCATCCGTCAAATGGGGACGTATGGGGACGTATGGGGACCTTTGGGGGCCTATTGGCACCTTGGGGACCTATGGTGGCCCATGGGGGCCTATGGGGGCCTATGGGGACCTATGGGGGCCAATGGGGACCTATGGGTGCCTATGGGGACCTTTGGGGGCCAAGCGGGGCCTATGGGGGCCTATGGGGACCTTTGGGGGCCTATGGGGACGTTTGGGGGCCTATGGGGACCTTTGGGGGCCTATGGGGGCCTATTGGCACCTATGGGGACCTATGGGGGCCAAGGGGGCCCTATGGGGGCCTATGGGGGCCTATGGGGACTTATAGGGGCCTATGGGGACCTTTGGGGGCCTATGGGGACCTTTGGGGGCCTATGGGGGCCTATGGGGACCTTTGGGGGCCTATGGGGGCCTATGGTGACCTTTGGGGGCCAATGGGGACCTATGGGTTCCTATGGGGACCTATGGGGGCCTATTGGCACCTATGGGGACGTATGGGGGCCAAGGGGGGCCTATGGGGGCCTATGGGGGCCTATGGGGACTTATAGGGGCCTACGGGGACCTTTGGGGGCCTATGGGGACCTTTGGGGGCCTATGGGGGCCTATGGGGCCCTTTGGGGGCCTATGGGGGCCTATGGGGACCTTTGGGGGCCTATGGGAACCTTTGGGGGCCTATGGGGACCTTTGGGGGCCTATGGGGGCCTATGGGGGCCTATGGGGGCCTATGGGGCTCTATGGGGGCCTATGGGGACCTTTGGGGGCCTATGCGGGCCTATGGGGGCCTATGGGGCTCTATGGGGGCCTATGGGGACCTTTGGGGGCCTATGGGGGCCTATGGGGGCACGTGGGGACCTATGGGGACCTATGGGGGCCTATGGGGACCTATGGGGGCCTATGGGGACCTCTAGGGGCCTATGGGGGTCTATGGGGACCTATGGTGGCCTATGGGGGTCTATGGGGACCTATGGGGGCCTATTGGCACCTTTGGGGACCTTTGGGGACCTATGGGGGCCAATGGGGGCCTATGGGGACCTATGGGGGCCTATGGGGACCTATAGGGGCCTATGGGGACCTTTGGGGGCCTATGGGGACCTTTGGGGGCCTATAGGGGCCTATGGGGCTCTATGGGGGCCTATGGGGCTCTATGGGGGCCTATGGGGACCTTTGGGGGCCTATGGGGGCCTATGGGGGCACGTGGGGACCTATGGGGACCTATGGGGACCTATGGGGGCCTATGGGGACCTATGGGGGCCTATGGGGGTCTATGGGGGCCTATGGGGGCCTATGGGGACCTTTGGGGGTCTATGGGGACCTATTGGGGCCTATGGGGGCCTATGGGCACCTTTGGGGGTCTATGGGGGCCTATTGGGGCCTATGGGGGCCTATGGGGACCTATGGGGACCTATGGGGGCTTGTGGAGGCCTATGGGGGCCTGTGGGGACCTATGCGGACCTATGGGCACCTTTGGGGACCTATGGGGACCTTTGGGGGCCGATGGGGACTCATTGCAATCTAGGGGGACCTTTGGGGACCTATGGGCACCTCTGGGGACCCATGGGCACCTTTGGGGGCCTATGGGGGCCTATGGGGGCCTATGGGGACCTATTGGCACCTTTGGGGACCTATGGGCACCTTTGGGGGCCCATGGGGGCCTATGGGGGCCTATGGGCACCTTTTTGTTTGCCACTTTCCTTGCTCACACATTTTCCCCATTTTCCCATTTTGGTGTTCAAAGTCTTTTTTACTTTTGTACTGCCGTGTTTTTGATTGTCCAAGGTGGTTCGCCAATGATTTTTCAATTGTGTCCTCCCTTTTTGTTTTTTTCATTTGGGGGGGGGGGTCGATTTAGATTTAGGCATAGTTTCTCCCAATTTCCTCTGGGCATTAGACCCCTAGTCCCACCTCCAATAGATAAGAATATCAGACATCTTCTTGGACAGACCGCACACACAACATCCCTTATCAGACATCAGACATCAGACTTTATACACATAGCTGCCACGGCGTGCTTGGAATATTTGCTTGGAAAAAGGGACGGGGGAGTTGGTGCCACGGGGTGCCTGCGATATTGCTACCAACTTTTCGGGGAGCCCTAGGAAGGGGAGCGTGCTTGGAATATTTGCTTGGAAAAAGGGACGGGGGAGTTGGTGCCTCGTGGTGCCTGCGATATTGCTACCAACATTTCAAGAAGCTTTGGGAAGGGGAGGATGCTAGGAACGCTTTCAAGGAGGTCACCGTTGCTGCACATGTTGTGCGAGCGATGGCAAAAAGCTAAGAATGCAGTGGAAAACCCCCTGCAAAATACAACCAGTGAAATGGAGCATTTTGGTCAGCAAAAGAACATTTCAAGGTAAGGGATTTTGCGACATGTGATGGCGCAGGACCCATGATACGTCAGGCTGGAATAGATGGCGGCGCGGCTGGCCAGCACCAGGAAGGGGGTGCTCAGTCCGGTCCTGTACGAGAAGACAACGGGGGTGTACGCACCCGACACCCCTAAGTTGGTGGCCAGACGCTCCGCTGCTATGCCAGATAGTGTGCCTGAAGCAGCAGACTTGACGCCCACGGGGCGGAACGAGCGCGCTGGGTGGCGCGGGAGCGGTTTGGTGGGCTTCCCTTTGT
The DNA here is from genome assembly GCA_964036045.1 of Eutreptiella sp. 'Long Island Sound 2002'. Classification (NCBI taxonomy): domain Eukaryota; phylum Euglenozoa; class Euglenophyceae; order Eutreptiales; family Eutreptiaceae; genus Eutreptiella; species Eutreptiella sp. 'Long Island Sound 2002'. The sequence goes on from OZ038378.1 coordinate 166,286,623, forward strand.
AAATCCCATATCTCACTGTGCCGTTCACGACGGTGGGGGTGCCAGCCTCTGCTTGCAAGAGGGAGTGCAACAGTCCAACGTGGATCCCACCACCAGCCCGAAACAGGAGGGACCTTGTGACGTTGTCGGTCAAGACCGCAAGCGTGCGAATGCCCAACCTCCGCTCGGCCAGGGACTCGGTGGTGAGGAGGGGTGCTGCGGTGACGTGGGGGGGGGGGGGGGTGGGCGGGTCATTTGGGGGCCAGATCTGAGGACGTTGAGCAGGTGCGTGGTGGGAAGTTCCAGAGAGGGGCAGCGAAGGGGGGACCAGACAGCGAAGTCAAACCGGGACTCGAAGTAGGCGTGGTCCAGCTGTAGGTGTCGGTTGCAGGTCTGGGCGGCTGACTGGCGCTGGACTTCTACTAGGCGGGCGTCGCGCGTGGGGAGGTCGGCCTCAGGGCGGGGGAGGATGCCACTGAACGGCTCTAGTGGGAGAGGGGAGGTGTAGAGCTGCGCGGGTGGCGGCCGTGATGGAGGCTGAGCGGAGGATGTCCAGGCAGTCCTGGGCGCCCCGTGCCCAGGGGGTGCCATAAGGACGCTCACCCTTTTTTTTTTTTACTATGGCATCCACTCTCTGATGTTTGGTGGCTACCCACCAACCGCCATCGGTTACCCACCAACCGCCATCGGTTACCCACCAACCGCCATCGGTTACCCACCAACCGCCATCGGTCACCGACCAACCGCCATTTGTTACCCACCAACCGCCATCGGTTACCCACCAACCACCATTGGTTACACACCAAGCGCCATCGGTTACCCACCAACCGCCATCAGTTACCCACCAACCGCCATTGGTTACACACCAACCGCCATCGGTTACCCACCAACCGCCATCGTAGGGCGTATTGGACACTCGGAGTTTTTTTTTTCTTTTCATTATGGCACCCCCTGCCCGTGCCTCCGCGGCCTTGCGGAGGTCTGTGATCTGTTGGTCCAGCTGCCACACACACCAAAAGAAAGCACAGGCTCTGCTGGCCAAACCACTCATGTACACCACAAAAGTGGAAGCAATAAAGGTGCTCACCAACTTACCACCAACAACAATCGCTTTGCGTGTCCAACTGGAGAGACACTGTACCTTACAGCGGTGCGCGGGCCCGTACCCCACCAGATGTCTCGTTGGAAAACCAAAGGCCTACAGATGTTGCAACGGCGCCAATCGTGGCTGGATGACTACACAGGAACCACGAAAGTCCTTTTCAAGGCTACAGCTGTGCATACCGCGCAAGTGTACACAGCACGGTGCTTTAGTGACTGGCAACACCACATCAAATATGCACTAAAATGGTGGTGGGAGCACAAAAGGGACTGGTATGAAAACCAGGTCATGCAGATGAATATCCCCAGGGGCAGAAAGCGCAACAGATCCAGGGACCAGAGGGCACAATGGGCAAACAAACGCCTGCGTACATGAAGGACATAGGTGCGCCCAACAGGGATTTTCTCTGTCTTCTCATCGCAGAACTTTTTACACAACAACAGATTTTATTTTTGCTTGCCCCAGTGGCGTGGCAGTTTCTGATACTGCACGAGCAGATGACAGGTTACTGGTGAGCTTCAAGTATACGTCCCATCACCACGGGTGGTATGCGGCCCAGGTACCGCACGGGACAACATATGTTGTACTTACACTGTCATTACTGATCCGGCCCATCTGGCCGAGCACTTATGAAGAACTTGTAAGTCTGAGAAAAAAAAATAGACTGGCCGCCACAAGAAACGTGCCGATACCGTGTGGCATGTGGCAAAGGCACTAGGACGACCGGGTGGTCCTAGTGCATTACCTCGGCGATTTTGTGCTTTTTTTTAGCACCAAACCTACATTATTCCCCCCCCCCCCCCTTTGCGATCACCCCCGCCCCGTGGGGGGGGGGGGGGCTGTCACCTTGACAATAGTTTTCCTTGATGAGCTCCCTTGTTCTTCCTTGGCTTGTGCCCCCTGCTAGCGTTGACTCCTCTTTGCATTCAAACACAAATGCATGCTATAGGCGCGCATGTTTGGTATTACTGTCGTAGCAAGGGTGCCCCACTTCTGGCAGCCATCATTGGTCCCTCGCCCTGATTTCCTACATATTCAATACTGGGGTACTAGGGACAAGGTGCTGGATCATACAGCAGCCAATTTATCTCAGTTGGAAGCAGTACAAGATGCATGCCGGGATCTCCTGCTGCTGACAAGGGTGCTTCTCCGCAACCAATTCCCACAGCTACACCACACCTACCTAAAGGGATCAGAAGACGAGAGGATGGATAATGAGCTATTTGCTGAGTTGTTGTTAGGATACAGTGCTAACTGATATTCTTCTAATCTAGTACAGATTTCAATGACAGACGGTCATAGGGAGTGGAGAAGGAGAACGTGGTTGGTGCGCAGGTAATCAGCCGGACACCGATAAAGGACCAAAGGATGTGAAGGGGTCGGGTACAGAGCACGTGCGGCGGTGAAGGTGTCTTTACACCACCTTGTTTAAAATGCCTTTTCACCTTTGATGGGCCGTCCAAAGAGAGGCAACGGCATTACGCACCACAAGTGAGCTAGAAAGGGCACTGCTTAAAGAGAGGAAGTGCACTGGAGGAGGATGATGCTGATTCCAATCAGGGAGGATCCAAGCCGTGCAAGCCCATACATGCGGGTGTGCGTTGATGACCCGGTAGCACCGATGCAGGGCGACACATGTATGGCACCCGTGAGTGCTCATCTCTTGAGAAGTGCAGCTTGATCATCTTGATACCTTGGTTCATGGAAACACTACAGTGGTGCAATGCGTGTTCCCGCATCAAATCCTTGAGTTTCCAGCCAATTGTACCTGTCTATCCTATGGCAATCACAGTCCACATGTATCGATGTATTGTGCCATGTGGCGCATCCCTTACCGGGGTAGCCCGGTGATGGTGGCGGTGATTAACCACGATGTGCTGCAATTTCCTCTGACATTATGGTCAAATAAGAAACCTGTTGAGCCCGTTGACTTGGTGAATGGTGTGCAAACGATTGCCCAAGCTTCGCAAACCGGGGAGAGGGTGAGAGCATCAACTGTCCTGACGTCGTAACACAACAATGAGTTGATCCAAAATCATAGGAAAAAGGGGAAGACAGCAGTGGGACTATCCCAAGAGAGAGTCCGCTCTAACCGATTGACCACTGCGCACGAAAGCATTTGAGCCTGGCAATGGGAACGCACACTGAACGTATGGTTTGTTGCAGCTGTAGCATACAGTCGGAGCTAGGAGTTGCAGCTCACAGTTTGTGCAAGAGTTGGATGGTGATTGTGGTCCACATTGGAACAAGGCTGTAGGACATATGCATACTGTAGTTCTCTCTCTGTCTCTCTCTCTCTCTCTCTCTCTCTCTCTCTCTCTCTCTCTCTCTTCCACCTTTTTCCTTCTTCGATTGGAAAAATTGTTTTCTACACTGTGAGTGGTTCTCAACAGCCCAATCTGGTCTACCGGTGGAAGCAACAGAAATATTCTTGTGGCTCTCTTGTGGTTTCAGGTTCTTCCAAGGCCATGGCACCAGCCCACGAGGATGCATGTCGGTGGGCAGACGCTGTTTTGCTGTCCAGGCAGTACGAAACAATTTCGACTGCCAAAAGAGAAGCCTATCGACGGAATTCTTTGTCACTAGAAGATCACAAGCACACTTGTGCCCGAGAAATATCCACAAGCCAAGCGCTGTGCAAGGCCATGGCTATCTTTTGGTGATGGAGAGGGCCACGCTTTCGGTTACCCAAGTCAGTGCAAACGTCGTTGACCTGGGCTATGAAATCAACTCTCTCCTTGGCACGTCTTTGATGGATGTGATTGGAGCAACAGCCTTCGACAACATCCAGACGACAATTGACATTCAAGAGTCCAAGCCAATGAGCAGTTTCCCTGTGGAATTCGGTGTTGGAGAACACAGAAAAACACTTGCAAGCTCCTTCCATGTGCGTGGCACAAGTGCGTTTCTTGAGCTGGAACCTTACGTACCAGTCACTTCAAGAGGTGTTGATGCTGGAAATGTGCAAGTCCGATGCATGAGTCAGAAGCTGTTAACGGTCGAAAGCAGTGTCGAAGGTTGCCAGCTCTTGACACAAAGTGTTCAGAGCACAACGGGGTTTGACCGGGTAATGGTCTACATGTTTCACCCTGATCAACACGGTGAAGTCATTGCGGAGACCCTTCGACCTGATTCTGGGGTGGAGAGCCTCAAGGGGCTGCACTTCCCGGCACATGATATTCCGGAGCAGGCCAGGGCTTGCTTCGTCCGCAACATCTACTCACACATCCCCCATGTGAAGCATGACGAAATCCCGCTTGTCCCAGTCGATTGTCCCCACAGCATGGAACGTCCGGACATGACGCTGGTGAGCCTTCGATCCGTGGCCCCGGGGTGCACCCAATACTACCTCAACCTGGGTATTCAAGCATCCTTAGTGGTGTCTCTAGTGGTTGATGGCCAATTGTGGGGCTTGCTGATCTGCCATCATATGTCGCCAAAATTCGTCCCATTCTATGAAAGGGTTGCAGCCGCAATGGTCAGTGAAGTCTTGTCCCTGTTCATCAGCGTACAGCAGCGGTTGGAACTTGCGCGGCAGCAGGAAAGCGCTGGGCGGGCGCAGCGAAGAATGGTTCACTGCCTGAAGGAGACCCATGACCCGCAGGCAGCATTCGTCGGCGAAAACGGGAATGTTTCTGATCTATTAAAATGTACAGGGGCCTGCTGTGTGATCGATGGTGTGGTGCATCGATTTGGCGTCACCCCTACTGAAGAGGATATTCTTGAGTTAGTGAGTTTTGCCTTGGAGCACTCTGGTGGGGTGCTGTGTTCCACAAATCTTCCGGATGTCTACCCCAACGCAGAGAAGTTCAGTGAGCATGCAAGGGGTTGCTTGCTGCAGAGCGCGTCCACCACAACGAAAGACCTCAAGGAAGGTAGCTTAGTTTGCATCTGGTTTCGGGGATCCATTACCCGAAATGTATATTGGGCAGGTGACCCTGCCAGCAGCTTCATCCCCGGGGGCATGGTCCCCCGCTCATCGTTCAGGCCGTTCAGTCAAACAGAAACGCTCTCTGCCGTGCCATGGACACGGAGCGACGAGCATATAGTCAGCAACTTCGTGCGTGACATCAGCCTGCAACTGGCCGAAATCAAGTGCCAGCAGGCAGAGCACCGCCTGAGGCGAATGCAGATGAAGGATCAATTCATCGCCAACATCTCCCATGAGATTCGCACCCCTCTTTATGCCATTAACGGCATGGCCGAGGAATGCATAGAGGCGCCGCACCTTCCCAGTGACCTTCAGGAGCCTGTGGAGTTGATCCATGCCAGTGGCACGTCGCTGCTCAGTCTTCTGAACGACATCATCGATGTAAAGAAGTTAGAAGATGGGAAGCTGCAATTGGTGCCCCAAGATGTCAACGTTGTGCAATTGGCGCGTTTCTGCCTGAAGATGTTCAGCAAGCAATTGAAGGCCAAGGGCCTGCTTGGGAAGCTGATCTACACCCCCTCCCTGGAGCATACAACTCTCAGTATCGACAAGACGCGGCTGCAGCAGCTGTACGTCAACCTCATCTCCAATGCACTCAAGTTCACAAACACAGGCTCGATTACTGTGCGGCTAACGCACAGCCAAAGCCCGTCCGAGCTGACAGTGTCTGTTGAAGACACCGGCATTGGCATCAAGGACAGCGACCTCCCCAAGCTCTTTGACAAGTTTGAGCAGGTCGACACCTCCGAAAAGCGGGTGTTTCACGGGGCAGGCCTGGGGCTGTACATCGTGAAGCAGATCCTGGACCTCATGAATGGCAAGCTGGGGGTCCAATCGGAGTGGCAGAAGGGCTGTCAGTTCTGGTTCAAGGTCTGTGCCCCCTGCAGCTGTGAAAGCAACACCGCTTGGGCATCCCAGGAGCCATGCGAGGAAGTCGTCATCAAGCCATCGCCATCCCAAGACATGGAAGCATCCCGGGCCTCAATAACTGCCTTGGTGTCTGGATCCGAAAGCACAAGGTCGACGGTTGCCTGGGCGTCTGCCTCGAGATCCAGCTCGGAGCCCTCCTCGCTTGCTCGACATTGTGCTGATCCTCCACCGTGCCTGGCCCTTAAGCCGCTACCTCTCACGCCGGTCCCCAGTCGGGCCCGGCCGAGTCCCAAATCTGCATTCAAGCGGATGTTCCGAGCGGTGTTTTCGACGCGCAGCTCCGATTCCTGTTCAACGCCCTCTTCGCCTTCCGAGACGCTGGTGCCCCAGGCTTCGACACCAATCTCTCCCTCAGCCCCTTCCAACATGGGCATGCGGAAGAAGGCCAAGCAGAGGGCGGCACCGGAACCGCCACGTGCGTCGATTCCCATCCAAGTACGTTCAAGGGGAGGCTTACGCCGAAGAATCCTCGTGGCAGAAGACAACCCTGTGTTGCAGAAGGTCACCTTATCGATGCTGTCGCCCGTGGCAGATTGCGTCATCGTCCCGGATGGCGAAGACGTGCTGGAGAAGTTGGGCGAGTCCACGGCGTATGCATTGATATTGATGGATTTGCAGATGCCTCGTCTGGATGGTGTCGAGACCACGAAAGCCGTGCGAGCCATTCCGCAGTGTGACCACATCCCCATTGTTGGCTTCACTGCCAGTTCCATCCAGAGCGAGTTGGATGCATGCAAAGCGGCGGGAATGATTGAGGTGCTCTCCAAAAACCTCCCCAGGGCACAGTTGCAATCGTTCGTCTCCAGGTACACACAGCCGGCACCGCAATCAGATGCTGTGTCGGAGCTATCTTCCCCAGCTTGATCCAAGCATGGCATTGCGAAATGCCTTGTTACCCTATCTCAACCGCCCCACCCCTTCCCCCGCTCGTCAGAGCAAGGAAGGCCATGGAAGGCAGGTGGGCACACGTCGCTTCTTTGCAGCCCCCCTGTGGTATGCCAGAAGCGTATCTTTACCTGCCTTGCATCCAAATTCGTCACAGCCTCCCATCATGCAGCGTGCGCGCTGTCAAGAGTGCGCACTACTGCTCTGTGGGTATGCAGCTTGGTTCAAAAAGTGAGTGTTCTTCATGGTGATGCTGAGACTCCATCAGTCTCTGATGGTCACCACCCACCCCTGCCTACCCTGACTGTCCACGCCACCTCCGTTTCTGTCTGATCACTCTGTCTTCACACCTGCTGAACGACTGGGATCCTACTGCATTTGATGATACCTTCCAGGCATGATACCTCTGTTCTTCACCACCGCAGTGTAGGGGGTAGTGGGCAGTGGGGCTACTTCTATACACCACCGCAGTGTAGGGGGTAGTGGGCAGTGGGTATCCTTCTACACACCACCGCAGTGTAGGGGGTAGTGGGCAGTGGGTATCCTTCTACACACCACCGCAGTGTAGGGGGTAGTGGGCAGTGGGTATCCTTGAGTACACTGCAGGTGTGATGTGGCGTAAACCTTGTTGTCTGATCACTCTGTCTTCACACCTGCTGGACGACTGGGATCCTACTGCATTTGATGATACCTTCCAGGCATGATACCTCTGTTCTTCACCACCGCAGTGTAGGGGGTAGTGGGCAGTGGGGCTACTTCTATACACCACCGCAGTGTAGGGGGTAGTGGGCAGTGGGTATCCTTCTACACACCACCGCAGTGTAGGGGGTAGTGGGCAGTGGGTATCCTTCTACACACCACCGCAGTGTAGGGGGTAGTGGGCAGTGGGTATCCTTGAGTACACTGCAGGTGTGATGTGGCGTAAACCTTGTTGTCTGATCACTCTGTCTTCACACCTGCTGGACGACTGGGATCCTACTGCATTTGATGATACCTTCCAGGGAAAAATTTAGATTAGGACAAGATTGATGTGGACGAACCTCCCTCGTACCAAACATTTCCTTCAATTTTAAGGATGCTATGTGCCAAAATGTGTGCACCGGACACCGGCTGCAGGGGGGATTTTCTGCGTGCTACATGCAGTGTGACTGTGCAACGCAGAGATGAGACGGGGTGTCAACTGACACTGTGTTCTCTGTCGAGACTCACTCAAGACTGACAATGCTCGCATCAGAAGACCGTACAATTCATGGATGTACCATGTTCTGTATGCACAAGCGGCGCGCGCGAGGTGTGTGTATTGGGGTGATTTCGTGCACCTACCCACGTATTTGACAGTGAAGTGCATGTGTTTCGAAGCCGTAAAAGGTATTACCATTGCACATACTGCACTACGTCCCCTTACAGTTTCACCCATGTCTCTTTCATGGTTTCCTACGGGCATCACTGTGTTCCTGCCACTATCACATCCGTCTCCGAGTGTGGGCAGTACATGAGCATCGAGTATATGGCACAGTACTGGCAGCGCGGCTGTGCAGGGATCGCGACCTAGCAGATACGGGTAGGATGCAATTGGCGCCGACCACACCGTCCGGCGCAGTGGCCGCGGACGCTCAAGAATGTGCTCCCGGTGGGCAAAGTCACGGAGGACGCATGGGCAGTGGCCTCGGAGGTGCTGCTAGCAGAAAAAGGCAGTGCAGCCGCCACTGTGACAGCGACTGCCTATGGCGGTCAGAGGCGGCCTGGGGGACGCACTGGAGGTCGCCATGGACCAAGTCCGCTCGGTAGTGCGCAACTCGGGCCGATGTCAGGGGGTCGAGTATTGGGTGGCAAGCTTGCGCCGGAGGTCCTCACGACCACCACTGTGTGGATGAACCTCCCGGCGGAGTTGAGAGCAACCACGGCCAACCTATGGACGCGGCTGCAAGGGGCCCCCTGGTTCGTGGGGCTACCCACTGGAGGCCGCCCAGGACGGATTGGGTTCTCGGTATGGGGCCCAGCCCCGGTGTGTAGGAAGCTAGCCGCGGAGCTGGGTGCCGAAGTGAAACAACCCAAGACGCTGGCCAGGGTGTACGGATATGGGCCGGGCTTTGGCTTGGATGCATGCGACGCAGAATCCTATGCCCCACAGAAAATATGTCGAGTATGGCCTGCCCTGGAGGTGAAGCCGATCGAATACCAGCACCTCACACACTCAGGCCTGCAGACCTTTGCACTCACCCTGGAGGGCGTGCTCAGGGATTCACGGTAGGTAATCGCCAGATTTCCAATGCATGTCCATTGTCTGATTTCAAAATATTTTTTAAATTTGGGTGGTCACTGCCCTCCCCTCCCGCTGCATTTGCTCTGAATCACGAAGCAGAGCCCACATTCATCCAATTCGTACTCACCCAAGATCTCCAGACCTTCATCAACAGCAAAGGAGTCGACTGGGTCGCCAGAGCAGCAGTGCAAGTTTTGGACAGAATTGAAGAGGCGGGGGGTGGACAAAGAGGACTGGCTCAGGCAACTCAGAGAGGCCAGCGGGTTCACAAGTGATGATTCTGAGTTGCAAAAAGCAACCCATGCGCAGAGATTTGATATCCGATCTGCCGAATTGAGGCCCTTGGCTGATGGGGCTGATGGATGGCCGAGGCGAGATGTGATGTTAGTCACCCTGGACCGGAATCGGACAAAGGAACTCTCCAACTTTGTGGCAGTCGCGTTCCAGGTAGTCCTGTCGGCGGTGGACAGACTCATCCTGGCCAAAGCATCAGCGGATGTGAGACTCAAAATGGCGATGGCTACAGTGGGGAAGTACATCGTCAGGGACATATGATTCCAACCATGTCGGAGGACCTGGGATTCACGGATTAGGACTTTTACGAGTACTGGCAGTGTATGCCCTATACACGGACAAAGGATTTGAAATTCGCGTGGTGGGATCCAGGGCTAACGTGACATTTTTGTGGGGCGCCAAACCGATGGAAGGGGGGGGAAACCCTGATGCTGTGATGGAGAATTTGAGCAGACGGATTCAAGAATTGGAGACCAAGCAGCGAGAGCACGAAAAAGAGAAGGTGCGCCCGAAGCTGTCGGAGGAAGCGGTGGAAACCTTGCGCTCAGAGGAGGGTGTACCAAAGTGGATGGAAAAGCTCGGAGCAGCCCTCGTGCGGCTATTTAAGGACCTAGAGGGGCTGGAAGAACTGAAACCGGTCCAATTCCTCAGCAACGAGGTCGGGGCAACGATGTGGGATACAAAAGAATCCTACGGAAAAACTACCACCAGAACTCAAAAGAACGCCAAGAGAACGGAGGAAGGAGCTCGCAGTTGCAAGGATCCAGGCCAAGGAAAAGGACAACCTGTCGGTTGAAGAGATGTTGGACAGGGGAGGAAGAAAGTACCAAGAAAAAACCAAAGCAGGGTACTTCTGGTTTGTGGAGTATGAGGGGGACAAGTTCTACATGACAAAGGAAGGCGAAGCATACAATGTAGAGAATGATCCGCAAGAAAAGTGCAGGGAGTGCGGCAAACGGCATTGGGTTTGGACCTGCGACCTGGTTTGACGGGGTGAGATCCCAGGCGGTGGAGGGGGACTGGGGTCACCAACAGTCTCAGGGAAGATCCAGGGGAGAACCGGACTTTGGAAAGAGAACCCCCTACGTCTTGCCGCAGGGGGAACAAAGCGCCACCAGCACGTTGAGGATGATGTGTCCTTCCGCATAGGCCAAGTGCCACACTCCCATAGTGCTTGGGTTGCCTCGTCACTCATCGGGGGCGCCACCAGTTGCATCACCATACTTGGCTGATAGAGAATGCCTACCCCGCCAGGCCCGATGTCCCGCATACCGGCCCCGCTGGGGGGAAGCGGTGCACCCCACAGTGCTCGCCATCCCATTTTTTGGGCCAGCATCGTCATGGCCCTCTGTCCTGCAGCCGTGGGTCTCGTTTCCTGCACACATACGATGTCCGCCTTGCACGTCATGACCTGCCTCTAGTGTCGTCGTAGGGAGGTCACATTTGCACATTCCAGTTGCCGGGGCCACGGCTTCTAGTGGATGTCCCCATTACATTCCAAGAGCATGCACACCGGGTCGTATAGCGATGGCCACTGGGCCATGAGCAGCAGATACAAGACTCGCATACACGTCCGTGACACAGGCGTATGGTCATGGCCACAAAGCACATTACATTGTTTCGCCGGCGCGAACCAGGCCAGCTCCGAATGTTTCCTTGACATCACCGCTTAAGACAGCCATGGAATGTTTCATGGGCCGTCTGGGTTAGCCCCTCGCCTCCCATCCAGGAACCATCCTATCCGCCACCATTAGACTACTCGCTGCAAGGCGCACCTAGACACTCCCCTACACCTCTCAAAACCTATAGTAGGGTCATCATGAAGATGCCAGGACACAATACCCTGGCCATCAACTGGTCCTGCGAAGCCGTGGTGCATACAATCCACTACAGGACCCCATCCCAGGGCCCACAACCACATGCCCCCATGGACTACACTCCTTGAACCACTTGCTTATTTCTTTTCGACTAACTCCAAAAGTTCAAAGAGTACTCAAGACTGTGCTTGGGAAAGTGGGCGGCTCCAGCATGTGATACAGTGGATCCGCGCAGCGCGGAGCACATGGCAAAGACCCAGAGTTCACATGCGTATACCAGAGGCCTCTTTGATGCGGTAGGCAAAAGCGCCACGCCATATGGCACGCCTATAACGCGTAAGAGTTAAGGGGGGAGAAAAGGCACGCTGGATCACGTGTGTGCCATTCCCCATAGGTCCTCAAGGGTGACAAGCTTTCGTAGCTTTGCAGGGGTATGTCCGGTGGCGGGCGTTGGCCCAGGATGCCGGGCCTTGTGCAGCACTGGCGTTTAGGCAGAGGCGACTTCACCCGGTGGGCGGCGCGCTGAGATGCCCACAACTGGCTCATCACCGAAAAGAGCTCAACCCTTCGGTTATGCTGCTGGTAGTGCCGGTCTGCAGAGGTGGTCCACACTCTAGCACGTCGCAGAAGGGAGTGCCGGTGCCATGATTGCCGCACTAGATCATCTAGCACGTCGCGGTATGAATCCAGCAGTGAGGCCCCGAGAACGGCCACTGATGCATAAACCAAGGCTGGGACAGATATTGCATCGCCGAGGCTACGTGCTGTGCCCCTGGGTCTGCGGCAGTGGAACAGAGGCACTGGTCGAGATATTTCACTGCCCATGATCTGGTGTGGTACGATGGCGGCCGATCCCATGTGCGCACCGCTCTGCGGTGGGATGCCTCTTGAGAGGCGCGGCCATCCCGCCGCGATGTTCTCTCCCAGGCCCCTGTATACCCTACTTGATTGCGGAGGACAGAGTCCGTGGGGTTCGGTCGTACGACTCGTTGGCGCAGCTCTGTGTACCACGCCGCCACCGCTGTGGACAGCATGGGCGGCACCTGTGGGTCGCGCGGGGGGCATGGTGAGTTGGCCGCGCAGCTGGCATCCACCATGTAGGGCGTGGTACTGGTGCCAGGCCACACGCTCCCTGGGGTCTACTCGCCATGCTCTTGGGATGTGGTCCCATAGCGATTGTGGTATGTGAAGGCAGGAAACATGGTGTAGGTCCGCCGCCGACGCCGTGTTCCACCATTCAGTTACCAGAGCTTGCCACGGTCCCCCGGTGCTAAGCCACATGTTGCGAAATGTGACTTTTGCAACGCATGCAGTGTATGAGGCGTTCGTGAACAGTGGTATCGTGATGGAGCGGACATAGGGGGCATCTGGGGGTGGTATTGGCCCACGGCGCGCCCGTCCCATCCCATTGTACCTGGCCCCGGGGCCATTTAACCCAGAGCATACGTCGGTCCCACGCATTGGCAGCCATGATACCGAGTGCGCACCGCCAAAAGTGACAACACACCTCCGCCAGAGGATCCATTTCCGCGCCGCAGTGGTGGTGGGCCCGCCGCGTATTGCAATATCTTCGGGGCGTCCGGGATGGTAATCCAGCACGGGTAGGCACGTGGCCATCTTGGCGAGCAGGTCTACTTCTCCATTACGCCGAATTTGTTCGTTTTCTTGCGCGTTGCGCGCCTCTGTCTGAAGGCGGTGGCTGGCGATCCACTCCGCGGCGACGCGTTTGTGTTGCACCTGGTCGCACACTTTGTGGTGGATGTTGGCGTCGGAACATTCGTGCATGGGTCGGCGGTGAGCGCATTTTTTGACGGCCATGTTGTTGATATATTGAGTGTCACCGTCGGATGCCATGGCTGCTCCAATGGCTGCTCCGTACATTTCAGCCCTGTAGGACTGCCATAGGCCCGCCACCCGGGCAAGGATGCGAAGAGGCCCTGTTGTCACTGCTGCGCCTGCCGCCCAGTATTCCGAGCCCGCAATCTCAAGTGTTGGCGGTTGCTGGTTTGAGTAGCACGGTATGCCTGCGATGGTGACAGGGTGGTATCCCGCGGAACCTTGCCCGCCAAGGGGTCTTCGTGGTACCGGTGTGGGGCAATGTGGTGGCGTGTGTGGAGGGCATCCCCCACCTGTTCTTTGTAGGCTGACAGGAGGACGCCGTCATGGGAGCTTTCGCTGTCGATGAGGCCGCGCGCCCCGGCCCGCCGCGGCGGAAGTGCTATGTGAAGTGCGGTGCGAGCACCCAGCTGGGCGAGTATAGCCAGGTAGTTGCAGATAGGCACCGCTGGGGAGGGTAGTTCTTTGTTGAGGTCGCAGCCAATGGATCCCGGACGTGAGCGTAACGTGTTCTGTACCATTGTGATGAATCATGCCATGTGGGCCAAGAAAAGCTGGTGCAACCCCATTTCGCCCGGGCGGTGAGGGGAAGTGACATGAAGGACGTTGTATGATTTGTGAACGTCAACCTTTTTGAGTTCCATACCCTCCGCCATAAGCATGAACCGCAAGCACATGGTGTCCATGGCTTTGAACATGGAGTCGTTGGGGAGAAACAAGGTGCGATATGTCCACTGTGGGATCAAGACGTTGTTCAGCAGCTGTACCAGCTCGTAAGCGTTCAGCGGCAGGTATTAGTGTCGCGCCAGATCAGCGGCTATCACGTGCCTTTTGTTCCCAGGTCGCATGTGCCAGGTGGTGACCAAGGTAGTGGAAGATAGGGGGCTGCAGCGGCAGTTGCGCATCACCCCACGTGAGGGTGTCCCTGGTTGGGGACTCTCTTCGCGCCACACCTTGACGGCAGGAGGTGGAGCCCAACGGTAAACTTGTGTCTTTGAAGGCTTCGTCTTGAGGCCCAGTATGGCAGACAACTGACTGACACGCTCCAGGACGCGTTGCATCTCACGTTGGTTCGGGGAAATGATGGCAATGTCTTCAACATAGGCCAGTATGGTGCTGTTGGGGAAGGAAGTAAGCACTCATACACCAAAACAAAAAGGGCTGGGGACAGGGGGCACCCCTCCTTGATGCCACGGTGCACCGGAAAAAGGACGTCTCCATACACCCCCGTGCTGTGTGCATAGATGCTGGCCACCATTTTGTAGATGCGAGCCGGGGTTCTAATCTGCCGGAGTCCGTAGGTGAGGCACTCATGGGGCATGTTGGGGTAAGCCTTTGCGATTTTCAGGAGGCATACCAGCGCTCCGTCCCCGTATTGGTGTAAAAGCATCGACATGCGGAGGGCTTGTTGTGAGGTGGTATAGCCTCGCCTACATCGTGCTTGGGCTTCGGAGAATGCTGCGTCGATGGGCCCTCGCAGGGTGTCCAATATGAGGCGGGCCAGAATGGAGTACATCCCCGTGGCTACGCGGATGGGCCAGTTGCTGCGGGCCGCCTCAGGGGGGGCACACTTGTAGATCATGGTTTTTCTGGCCCGCAGCCAGTGCTGCGGCATCTGCCGTTTTCCCACACATGGCGCACCGCTATGTAATATTTTCTTTGTAGTTCCCTAGGTAACCAATGGTACAGGTGTGGCGCCACGTAGTCCATGCCTGCCGCCTTGTTCTTGGGTTGGCGTAGCGCTTTTGTGAAAGATTGTCATGAGGGAGGATCGGGGCTTACTGGTCGTCCTGGTTTTAGGACTTGTGATAGAAGAGCCTTGGCCTCTTCCGGTCTCCATGGTGGGTCTCCCGCAAAGTGCGGAAGATGGTCCGCGGCCGAGGTAGTGTCTGGTTGCAGGCTGGTCGTGCGGAAGGGGGTGATCAGCCACCACTTCAGGGCATTGTAGAAAGTAGAGCGGCCGTGTACCGTTTCGCAAGCGTCTCAGGTGTCGTTGGGCCCATTTCATGTTATTGGTCGCCTTGTGGTGTGCCTAAGCCTGCTGGGCCCTCTTGGAGGTAGGGTTGCGGTGCAACTCGTCCGCCAGCTGTTGTTCAACCGCGTCGTGAACTGGCTGTGGGCGGGGGTGTACTTGTACAAAGCTGGACACTGCAGCAATGATGGCGTCCGCCCTATCCAGCGGGTGCATGATGTGATCTTGGTTAGTCTAGTGTGCTTTGGACCATTGGGACATGTGGCGCGAAAACTTGGGGAATAACGAGGAGGGCGAGTGCGACACGTTGCCAATGACCGGCGGCCGCGGCCGGTTCATCACTGTGACTGAGACCGCTTTGTGGTCACCCGTGTTCATGTCGCCCTCAGGCCCGGATGCCGACACTGGCCTGCAGCAACATGTGCCCACAGTCTACAGCATGCTGGCCCACAGCCTTCCCTCCAGGCAGATGTCGGAGAAGCTCTTGCCGCCATCGTGTGTGGACGCCGACGCTGCCCTGCATCAGTGCATGCCCCACAACCCCAGGACCGGCTCTTCCCGTCCCTCCAGGCACATACCGCAGATGTACGTGTTGCCCCCGGGTCAGGACGTTGACAGCAGCAGGTGGTGCCTCACAGCCTCAAGGTCGACTCCCCCCGTCTCTCCAGGTAGATGTCCAAGATGTTCATGCTCACAGACCAGCTTGACTACGCGACTTTCCATGTGTTGTCTCAAAAGGGCACCGAGAGCACTCCCCACCGCCGACGTCCTACGGGCCTCCGCCCCCCAACGGGGGGCCATCCCTGTGGGCATCGGCCCATATATGGGCAGCGTGGAGGCCGACCAAAGACAAGACTACGTCTGCGCCCCTGGAGGGTCGGACTGGTAAGTGCTTCAGCTCTGTGGATACAGGGTTCCGAGGGACCCCATATGAAGGAGAGAGCTCACATGTTGCTCTAGATATTGCTGTCCCCGATCTCGGTGGGAGGCCCTCCGAAGCAGTAGGTCAACGCCTCGCACGGATAGTGGGCCGCAATCACATCCCACTGCCCCAGCCCACCCCGGGTATTGTTGTCCCTGATCTTGTTGACAGCCCCTCCGGAGCAGTATGCCAACGCCTAATTGCCGGATCTGGGCATCCTTATGGGAGACTTTAACGATTGTGTGTGTGGGACGCCCTTCCCAGCCAACCAAATACTGGCACTCGCTCCTCGAATCCGGACCCTTGCTGGAACCGAGGATGGCACATGCACCAAATGTTGACCCTCGAAATCTTGCCACACATTGCCCGGGCCGCCGCTTGGACGCTGTCCTGTTTTCTCCCACGGCATGGGACATTCACGCCCCCATCTCTGCGGACACCATCGATTTTCCCCAGGACCTCCAACTGACGGGAGGGCGGCAGGCATGGTCACAGTGCTGGGGGAGGACTAGGTCTCGCAGGCAACGGTCGTACTGTCCGCATCAAATGCATGAGCAGTGGGGAAGGCCCAGCTCTTAGCAGGCCCTCCAGCTCCAAGCGCTAGTTGGAGCAAGCAGGTTCCATTCATACCATTCGCGGCGGATGGGTCGGCGACGGGGGAGGAGCGGGGCTCCCCGCTGCATGGTAGGTGGTGAAGGTGGCGGGGCCGCGGCTCGACCGGTGTTGCCCGATTTGCGGTCGCTGCGGTAGTCACCAATCAGGTATGCAGGGGCGGAGGCAACAAAGACCGGGTCCGTCTGCATCTGCTTCAGAGAGTCGATGGTGGCAAGACAGCTGTAGTCATCAGGGTACTCACCAGTCAGGTAGTCGGGCGTGCAGGCATCGAGGGATGGGCATGACAACTTGTTGTGCTCAGTTCTGTACTAAGCAGTCAAGTTGTCAGAGACACTGCCAGAGGCGGCGAACATGGCCGCGGGGGAAGGAACGACCTAGCCCATCAACGCAAGAGACAGATCGTTGGTGCCAAATGTGTCAGCAGCAACGTGGGCAGCCTAGTTCTCAACTGGACCCTCACTGGTCACGATGGTCTGGGCGAAGTAGCCCAACATGGACAACATGGCCAAATGCTCGTTCTTGATCTCCTTGACCTTCAACTCGGCGAAAGTGTCAGGATCATAAGCCAGTCCCAGAGGGTCGAAGGCTTCATCAGGCAGCAAATCAAGATCCTCATTGGCGGGGCCAGCTTGGTTGGTACGGTAGGACTCAACAGCACCCATCACCAACACCTGGAAGGCCAAGATTGTAAGGATGGACTTGGCATGGAGTTAAGACCACCATCTTGGGGGATCTGAGCAGCAGCCTAGAACTTGATAGGTCCGTCGAATTGGTCCCCGGAGTACTTGACCAGGATCTCAGGCGTCAAGCAGCCCAAGGTTCCCAACGTAGCCCCACGGGCGTGGATCAACTGAGCCTCACGATACCTAGGGGGGGAAATAAAAGCGATCCGCTTTTTTCCGCATTTTCCCGCATTTTTTCCCGCATTTTCTCCCCTGCCAGGTCTTTGCTTACCAAAGAGGAGATGCATTGTACGTTTGTGCTTGTTTACTGGCTCCATCCACTCTTTGACTGGTAGTATTCGGTTTCCCTGTGTATGAGTTGCAATTCCCTCTCCTCTTAGACGCCATGATTGGATAGGATTGGAGGGGAAAACATTCCCAATGTGCAAGAGCAATGGAACATCTATACACGTACAGAGCAACGTGATATTGCCAATGGTGAGGCACTTGTGGAATGGTGGGAGGGGCGTCCTGAGTCAGAATTTCGTGAACTTGTCCTCTTTCTGATCCTCACCCCCACTTCAAGTGGTGCCGTGGACCACTTTTTTTCCATGACATGCACCGTGACTGCAGCTCAGAATGCACTCTCACACAACATCCGGCGCATGCGGTTTATGGCTCAATTCAATGGTGATACTGAGGATCGTTTGGTTTAAGACACTTCTTGACCCTCTCCTCACACTCCTGAGACTTCCTGACACTCTCTTGGCACCAGACTTGCATCGCTTGCAGGTCCATGTTTGAAGTCCGGCAATGTTTTGATCGGATTCTTGTGTGCATTTGTCTTCTTGAGGCAGGCGTTGTTTGTGCATTAAAAAATAAATTTCCCATCAGTGTGTTTGGGGCCTGGGACCAAGATCCTGGTCACTAGGAAGCTGTGTTGCTGAAAAACCACATGCAATGCAACAAGTAGTTGTGTTCGGCTCATCGCTTTTTTTCGCTGCATTTTTCCGCATTTTCCCCCGCACTTTTCCACATTTTTTCATTTTCCGTTTCACCCCCCCCCCCCCGGATACCGCTCAAGGGTGGTTGGGTCAACACCCAAATCAGCGTTGTCCCAACCGTAGTCATCAGGGTGCCCGCCAATCAGGTAGGTAGGAGTGGAGCGCTCAGAGAATGGGCCCAACCACTTGTTGCGGTCAGGGCCGTAACAGGCAGACAACTCGGTAGCCTTGCGGCCATAGGCGGTGAACATGGCCACAGGGGATCGAGCGAATTGGGCGAAGTAGGCGGAGGTCAGCATCGAGGCTGGAACTGGGACTGGGGCTGGCTCTAGGGCTGGGACTCGGGTCTAGGGCTGGCTGAGCCCGGACTTACTGCCCGTCCTTCTAGGGGCGTGGCCGTTGCGAAGGACTTAGCTTGGCCAGACCACACCCTATGACATGCATGCACATTCTCTTTGTGGTCCACCTGCAGTCACAGATCCGGAAAATGCACGGTTGGCACCCTAAAGACCGACGGAAGCAGCCTGCGCAACCTCTGCTCAGTCGTTGGCTGTCGCAGCTTGATCCGAACATAGCTGGCAGCTCGCGACTCGAGTTCCAGTGGGACGAGGTACGAGGTAAAACCCACCAAAACAACAAACGCAGCGCGCTCCACATCAACTATCGTGCACTGTGCCTTGTGCTCATGTTTCTTCATTTTGCGAGGGCGCATGTGGGTGTTTGCAACCCGTTGACAGTGACTTGCACGGCCAGAGGACTCGCCTCAAAACTATATTGCTGCAGCAAATAAGCACGATCCTCCCAAACCCCGCCACCCAATACGTACTTCCTACTGCAACACACTAAAACAAAGCGGCGGCTCCGTGGCCAGCCGACCGCGGTTCAAACTCGTGACTTGTGTCCCGTGCATGCTGTGTGTTTCCGGTATGCCAGGTCGCCGTCATCATAGTGACGGTCACACAAACCACCCATGCTTAAAATGTCTCCAACATACCTGTGTCACCACACCGGGACCCGTCCGCATGCCAAAGGCAACGCCAGTCCCATCGGCTCCCGCGGACGTGGCCTCCAAACCGGAGAGCATTGTGACGTGAGCGTCCTGCGCGTTGCACCTATGGTCTCGTACCTTAAAACCAACTGTTGTGCTCGGCGTACACACACCCGGCTCCATCCGAGTGACATGTGTAACCACCTTCAAAATAATGTTCTACCCAAAAAGAATCTCCTTCCGATGGAGAATACCTCACATTAGGCAAGCACTCAGGACCTCCCTCCACCAAACGCCCCTACCCAAGAACGACGTCCCCTCCAGATGGGAACACAAGGTACGGTCGACGAGAGGGCTACATTCATCGACCACAACACAAGTCCAACTAGTTACATGCCCCCAGGATTCGAAAATCCCACCCTGGCGGCATGCGACCCACTACGATAGGTACCTCTATGAAACCCCTTAGGCTCCGGCAATCACCACAAAACACACTAGGAAGAGGCTGGACGTTTGGGGCATCCCCATCCCCATTAGGGTTCGAACCTGCGCTTGGGGGAACTGGGCGCCCACTGCATTACCTCTATACTTACCTCTGACGATGCACTGACAAACAACTGCGTTGCCGAGTTACGGGCCCAAAAGCCGTCTTGCCCTTTTGCGCGACCCCTCCTCGCCATTGACATCCGTGCTAGGTACACACACTGTTCCCTCACTGTCCTCATATCCCAATAGCAACTCTGCATACATAGCGCTACTCTATAAATCCTTCCGCAGTTAGGAGGCCCCAGCGGAGCCGCTGGTGGCAAGGTCTCACAACGCACCATCGCCCCACATGACCTTAAAGTCCTCCCTCCCAATTGACGACGACTTCCCATCATTGCCGGACGACGAACAGCCCCGCGATATCGTGCTATCCCTGCCGGAGTCACTGCAATTCCGAACGTGTACCAGCCCACTGTGCACAACCCCCCACAACGGGCTTTGGCACATTCCCTCTGCCGCCAAGCCATTCGCTATCTTATTACCCTCTGGCCCTACATGTGAAGGCGCCCACAACCACTGTAATCTCGGACCCAGTTCCTCTATCAATTCCAACAACTCCACCCACAAATGAACATTCGATTGTAGTCCATTAATACCCATCCATCCCTGTGCCCTCCACTTCACCGCTTTACCCGTGGCCCCCAAATACACATACTCTAAGGTTGTTACCACACACATACACACACACACACACACACACACACGTGTCAAAACTGTATTGAACAACTTCAGTCATGCAATGACCGCTAGTAGCTCAGCCGTGTCATTTGTTTGGCGTTCCTCACCATCTACCGGAACTGCAACACGGACTTCCTAGCATTGTTCCCTTGCCAGAACATAGACCCCCAACCCCCCCCCCCCCCCAACTGCGGGATTCGTCCTTGACTAGTCCGTTTTGACGAGCCGTCTATATAGACCAGAACCACCCCCTGTTGTACGAGTGATTCACTGGACTGCATAGACATTTGGACACCGTGGGGGCCGCGGGGGCGGGTCCCCTGCAAAATCCACACTTAGTGCTGCACCAGCGCCCCCCATCCCATCCCATGTTGCATGTGCATTGTATATGTGATCCAATATGGACCTATGTTTCAAAAAGCATTTCTGCTGCTTCGGGGCCTGCTGCAGGATGTCCTCCAACCGTATCCGTATTATGTTTGTAATCCATTTTTGGATTACCGACCGCAATGCAATGGGCCGGAGCATTGCTGTTTGTGGTGGAAATGGGCTACCACTACCTTAACTACAGAATTTCCATGCGATAGCTCTGCCACAACCAACCTGCGCGAAATAATGTTAAATGATAATAAATTCCACTCGCGGTCTTCCAAATAAGGCCCAATCCCCCCCTGCCTACCGGTTGACTGTTCCCTTGAAGGAAAAACGCAACTTGCTTAGGTCGCGAGCACATCGATCAACATCTGTGGAAGAGGAGAGCTGTGGTCCCTGGATTCCAATGATATCCAAGCATTCTGACCTCGTATATTGTGCAATCATCCACAATCGCGCCACTTTACGTTTTCCGCTGCGCTAGCTATTAAGCAATCCCCTGACGTTGAATGTCATCACCGTCATTGGGGTGGTAAGAATACGCTCATGCACCATTGGAGGTCGAGGCATGCCGACTATCGTTGTCAGACCGCTTTCGCTTTATTCGTTTAACATAGATGGGTCTTCGGAGTCGAGACTCATCGCATCATCCATTCCCTTAAGAGTCAACTTAGTAGGCTGGCCTTGTTGAGGGGGTGACTTGATCGCCGCCGAGACCATGTCTTTTTGCGCCACGTACTGAGACTCCGAGACAATTGTCACCAAATGCTTACCAATGACCCCATGAAACACCATGCCTGGAAGGGAGGCCAAGTCTTCCCATGTAATCCTCCAGGTAGCTGTCCGCATCTCTCCCATGTTGAACCTCATGCGATAAATAAACACTTCCCTGTTTTTGGTGCACGAGGCGAATACCACTGCCGTGTCGGCGTGATCCCACCACGGAGGCACATTAACCGCAAACACATTCGTAACTTTGGACTTGTTCCAATGTTCCGGCAGCGGGGGTCGTTTGTTGTCGTCAGCCGATAGGAATTCCCAGTTGCAATATCTTTGAAGAAAAGGCCCACAGACAACACAAGTTGAACATGCTAATTTTGGACAAATTCCCATCTCGACTCTGAGACATCCACAAGCATTTTCGAAGGTCCAAGAATTTGGATATGAATGATGGATTTATCACTGAACACGCCTTCTGAAGGCCACAACATGGGGAGAAGACAAGAGAACATAAAGGGTGACCACACCGCTTTGAATGAAAATTTTAATAGAGGCTTTGAACACTCAATGCATGGACTTGATTCCATCACCCTGATACCATGTCACTGCAAGAATGGCGACGTATGATGCTGATCTGTGCGTGTCCGCCACAAGCTCCACTTCTTCTTTGGTCAGATTGGCAAAGAACATTTGCGAGTGCCGGGAGTCCGCACCTGGCATGACATGCTCCTCCAAGCGATTGCGTTGCAAGGTCGCCATCACTGCATTGATGGAATCACGACAGATTTGGATCGCATATTGATTGGGTCGTATGGCGGGCTCCTTGAACACCCTCCTTTCTATGAAGTTGCATAAGTCGCAGCCGCTTGAACGAAGGAGAACTTCCCCTGAAACTCCGAGACTCCGGCGTAGAAGTGGCCACCCATACCTCGTATAAGGAATGGTCACGCAGATCCGTTACTTTCCCGTTGGTTAGCTGAATTTTGTCACAGGACATGGGCAAGTTGCCGGGTAGAAAGATAGCTCTCTCCAGAAACCCAAAAGACTGCACTGCAGAATAGAACCCAAAAATAGGACAAGCCCAAAATTACCCAGAGTGGGCAAATCCGCCATGATAGGCTTGATATGAACCATGACCTGATCGTAGTCCTCGTACACGACAACAAACAACCCGGATGGACTGGATCCATAAAACACAGACGGCAGCTGATCAACCAAGTTGCGCTCAGCGATGCCCTCATACTTCAAAAAGCTGGCGTTAGCGAAACCTTTAGACAACCATTGACACAATATAGTAAGCGTCAAGCATACCGAGATATATGAGCTAGTTACTTTGGGCAGACAGGATGCGTGCCTCGCCATCTAGGGCAAAGCGGGTGAAGTGCTCCCTGACACTCATTTGGTCGGTGGAGGCTGGTGTCAACAAGGGCTTATATGGGCACACGGGGCTTTTGCGGCCGCTGTGATCGTTGCCTTAGATTGACAATGTTGGTGTCAATGACCAATGCCAACCCCTGTGGGGATTGACAACATGGAGCAGAATAGCATTGAAAACAACTGACACTGCGAAAGCCACTAGGGAGGAGGGGGTTGTAGCTTTGCGTCAGCTGTGCCGCTGCGGAAGTCACATTACGCAGTGGGGCAGGCCACGTGCGCCCCAATAGCACCAGAGCACACCACAGGGCCATCTAGAGCGTCCCCCACGGAGCAAGAGTTAGACCTCGCCCGCACCATTTATGTCCTCGTCGCCGCCAGCCTCCTCGGTGCTGTGCAACGACCTCCATGGTTCCTGCTTGGCCAGCAGCTGGCTGGAATCAAGGGATTCGCCTTTAGGCGAATCACAGGATTCACCCCATAATGCCACTCACATGCACTTTCACTATAGAATCTTTTAAAGATTTTTGAGTTCTCAAACCCATCAGGCCACGTACGGAGATCCGTACAAAATGTCCGCTATCAGCATGGAGTCCGTCGCCTTCAAAGACTTCGTCTCTAAGGGCCAGTTCGAGGTCTACAAGAGCACCCTCCCCGCGGACCACTTGGCGAGAGCGGCGGTGGAAACCATGCAGCGCATCAGAGACGCGGGTGTGGACCACGACAAATGGCTGGGGCACCTCAAGGTGGCCTCTGGCTGGGAAGAAGAACCGGTCAAACTCCTCCACGCCATTGCTGGTTATGAGAGCTGCTGCCGATGCACAATTGAAGTCCACACAGGAGAATTCAAAGCAAAAAAGGAGACGGAGCTGGCAGTTAGCGAAGAGATCAGGGCGCGCATCAAGTCGTTTTTGGAATCGCAATGGACCACCTTTGAAAAACTCTGCTCCAGCGCCGAAATCGCGAAGGCAGGCATGGCAGTGGCACAGCTGGCAGCAAAGCACCACCTGGCCATCCGAGAGCTTGCTGAGGGCATCCCAGAGACCTGGAAGGCGGAAGACCCCGAATTCGTGCTCAGGGCAATGGGGGCGCTGGCCCTCTTCGACAATTTCAAGTGGATCATCATTCGAGAAGGCCACAAGCTGAACCTGGTGACGGCCGATGCATCAGATGGCGGGAAACCAGACGCACCTGTGGACCCAGAGGAGCAGGAGATCTCAAAACAGATGGAGGCACTCAAAGTGAGACTGGAGCACAAGCGGAGGGCAAAAATCGTGCGCCCCCTGACCCCTGCAGCGCTGGACGAGTTTGTTGAGGCCCCGGAAAATGCCCAATGGATGCGTGAAGCGACTGCTTCTTTGAAGAAGTTCCTGGAGTCCAACGAGGGGGACAAAGGGGAAACGCTGGCAAAGGAACTGTGGGAGGTGATGCTGGTCTCCAAGGACAGCTACAAGGAGAAATACCCCAGCGGGGGCCACGGTGTGACGGGTGGCTCACACAAGGGCACCGGGAAACAACCCCAATCCCGAGTTACGGCAAGATCTTCAAGGAGTTGGAAAGATTGGGAGCCCGAACGTGGATTGAAGCAACCCGAAAAGGGAGATTCAGGTTCGCGGAATGAGAGAACATCACCTACTACTGCACTGCGAGAGGCGACAACGTGTATGACGTGGCAAAGGGCCCCCCAGGACCCGGTGGAAAATGTGGCAACAACCACTGCATATGGGACTGCGAAAGCTGACTCCCCCCGGAAGGGGGGGGAGGGGGGGGCATGGCAGAGGGCAACCCAGGCCGGTTCGTTGGGGATGACGGAGGAGTGGAGGTGGAAAGCGAAGAGGACGAAATTCCCAGGGAGTGGCCTGCATACAGACGGGCGTATGCTGCATTGTGTTGAGCCAAGGCGGACAACAAGGACGGGATCCTGGGAAACAACTGGCAAAACCTCGCAAGCTCCTGTGGCACAACATCGCTGGGTATGTACAAGACGGGCATGCGAAAACTCCGACAGACGCACATGGCCAGGCCGGAGTGGGGACCATATAAGATCGTGGGACAAGTCGTGTGTGATGCCATTCGAGAGGGAAAAGGCAGCAGCTCAGTCAAGACAATCCTCAATGCAGCTGCCATGGCATACACAATGGGGATGGTCGGCGAACTTGTTCCAAAAAGACTGTGGAGGGCGTTCAAGGCGGCACAACGAGAGAAGTCCACACAGGAGTGGGGCTGTTTTGAGGCACTGCAGATCATGGCACACCGGGCGGATTCAGAGCTGGAGTGGTGTGTGGTGGGACTCGCGGTACTGTCAACGCTGTTGGGCCTCAGAGTCGGCGAGGCGGCCAGCATCAGCTTCCACAAGTTGGGGGTTCCGGCAGGAACGGCGGAATTCTCTGACAGCAAAGTACACAGGGCTTGGATTATCCGTACGGTTTTAGGAGTGGCCCTCAAATGGATGCAGTTCTGCGCTCGGATTGCGCAAAGACGCTGGAACCTCGACAAGTTCCAGCGGCTGGTCTCTGAGGACAAACTGCAAAACGTCATGGAAAACCTGTTGCGTGGATCCAAGTGGAAGGACCTCAGATGGCATGCATGGTGACGCCTGGGACCAGCGAACATGTACAAGGCTGGGGGAAAGCTCCCAAGCATCAAAGCATGGTTCAGGTGGAGGAGCACAAGGACGGCAATGGCCTACATCAATTGCCCACACCCAGGGCGCATCCGACACCCGTTCAAGGCACCTACCCCCCCCCCCCCCCGGTTACCTCAAGGGGAAACCATGGATTGCGGGAACGACAACCAGGCGATGCACGGAATTCTGGGCACCTGAGGCCTACGATATCCCTGAGGGGGACACCCCGGAGAGCGACTCTGGGGATTCCACATGCACTGGATCATCCTCGGACAACCCCTCACCTCGGAAGACCGACGGCAGGAGGGGTAAGAGGAGATGCAACACGTGAAGAGGCGGATGGCCGGACGGGCTATGGGGCAGTGGGGGAGGGCAGGGAGTCGGTGCATGTATTACCCGGCAACAAGGTGGATGGACAACACAAACCAAGAAGGATGAAATCGCTCATGGGTGTTGGAGGAGGGAGTGTAGCAGGAGCGTGGGTAACATATAAACGGGCGCGGTCATGTGCGTGGTCGGCATCGAGACGGGTTGAGCAGGTTTCTGATATCCCGCGGAATGAGCTTTTCCGGGCCACGCTTGCGGTAATCCTCCGAGCGCGGGAGCGCCTCAGAGATGTGGAAGCTGGACAGGCGCACCTGGAAAGAATCTTGAGTCACATGGATGCTCTGCACAAGCTTAATTGGGACTTACTGGGTCAAGACTACGACGGTTATGATGGAGATGGCCCGTCAGGAGGCATCTCAGAAGGAATGATTGCTGCGGGCTTTGGAGAGAGGGGCAGCCTGGATATCCCCTTGGATGTATGGAACGCGAACATCCCGAAGCGCCTCATCTGGGATATACAGAATTGGAAGTCGGGGCCGGATTGTGGGAGATTCGATGTGTGGCAACCGTCTTTACACACCAGGCGCATGATTGGAGTGCTGGTGGGTGATGGGTTCCTGTGTCGTGACCCCGGGTTTTTGGGAGCCCCTGAGTGGGAAGACCTCACGGACAATGTGTCGGCGTCCGTTAAACCCAAAATTGATGTGAAGTGCTCGTTCATCATTGACATGCGAAATCTGAATGACTGCTCGAAGGTACCGTTGCGCAAGGTCAAGCTTCCGTCCATTCATACGGTCTTTCGGACCATCCAAAGGGAGATACACCAAGGAGCACCATTGTGGGGCATCACCTTGGACATATCCAACTTCTACTGGAGCCTGCAAATCCCGGCTCAGCATAGGGGACTATTTCGCATACAAGGGGCACACTTCGACTGCCTCCCGTTTGGGTGGAAATTTTCCCCAGTACTGGCACAGGACACGTTGGCGGCGTTGTTGAGGGAGTTCTTTGACAACCACGCGGTGGGGCTCGACATCCATCGTTTCCACTATTTGGATGATATCCTGATCTTGTCACGTGACAGGGAGTGTATGGACAGTCTGGGTCCACAGTTGGGGGCATTCTTGACGGCGAAGGGTCTGCGTATCTCTACCAAATCTTGCCTCAAGCCACATCAGAATGTCCTGTGGCTGAGAAAAGTGTTCGACCTGGCTAAAGGGGAGGTGCGAAACACCGACAAGATGCTCACCAAGTGCTTGGGGATTGCCGTCAAAACGGCCTGCTCGCCTATATCTCCAAAGGTGGCGGAACGGGTCACGGGAATAATGCAATGGGTGTTTGGACCACGAAAGGGGGTCACCCTATTCCTACAGGGCTGGCATCGGTTCCGGTGGGGACATCATCGCTTTCAGCACCGCCCGAGCCCGGCCCTGATATCGGCGCTGTTCGATGCGCTGGCAATCTCATATGTACCAGCCACGGTTGACCCCATGCCTGGGCACTTTGGATTTGCACCATTCTTGTCGGTGGATGCAGCGGAAGCTACTGGAGGGTACCGCCTGGGTATCTGTGGACGAAATGGAGTCATGCGAACGCGAAAGGTCCCAGCCAAGAACCAACAACAGGCAGAGCTCAGCGGTGTCCTACATGCCTGTAGGTTTGCGGTGACGCAGAAGTGGCACAGGGTCTCCTTGTTTGTGGACAATACGGCGGTCTGCTACAGTGCGGCCAATATGAGGGCGTCGACGAGGGCATGTACACAAGTGAAGATACTCTGTGCTCTTTCGAACTTGTTGTGGCACACGGGCATGGTCTTGAATGTTGTCTGGGTTGATACTGCGCGCATGCCTGCTGACGCTGTGTCCCGATTGCCAGATCTGACACCCGCAAGCATTACCAGGGGAAGGGTTGAGGCGGCAAACAAGTGGAGTGCGTTGTGCGGGGAGCTGCACCTTGTGCAGAGCTTTGGGTCAGTTCGTCTGTAGAAGGGGGAAACAATCCTCGCATGGGCGATGGCTTGCGTGTCCCCTCTTTTACTATAGTTGTCCCTGGCAACATGTCTGAGTGGGAAGACCCAAATGAGGAGGAGTTCCATGACGAGGAGAAGGTGGGATCGAGGCGCCCACGAGGATCACGAGGCCCGGAGGGCAAACTGGCGCAGAAGGCGCGCACGGTGCGACGGAGGACTGAGAGAGCGGAATGACACCTCAATACAGCAAAGCCCAGATACCGGCTGGGGACGATGACCGAGTAGTCCTTCGAGCTAGTGCTGTGCCACCCAGTGCCAGAACGGGACCTCCACAACGCCTGGCAGACCTTGTGTGGTTGGATCACGCGCCGCGCCCCGGGCGCGGTATGCAATGGCACGAGTCGAGCCTGCTGAGAAGGGCAAAGACCAAACCCAACGTCACCTTTACCTTGTCCGCCACGAGCTGCGACTGGCGCCGGGAGTCAGCCTGGCGATGTCCTTCACCCACAATGCCACAGCCGTGCAAAGAGTCACCGTCAACGGCAAAGCTGACCTCATAAAGGATGTTTTCGAGCTTGTGAGGGACGATCTGGAACAAGAGGACTCCGACTGATGCGAGGCTGGCAAGGGGATGACTGTCACTCCTGCACAAGCCTTCCATGGCATTCCAGAGTCAGAGTAAGGAAAGAGTAATGCTGCAGGGGGGGGGGGGGCGCATGTGTGCTGACAGCGCACCATTATGCCCAGGGTATATAAAGGGTAGCTCCCCTCGCATGTGCGATGGATGAGACAGCAGCGTCATGCTGCAGCGAACGAGCACGCCCACTTATATTGTCGCCACGAGAGACCCAGCGTGGCGTGGGGAGTCAGAGATGGACTACGGTGCCCTTCGGGCCTGGCGCGCCAGTGAAGGAGCAAGCATCAGTGTTGGTTTTGTGTTTGTGTATGTATGAGTTGTGGATGTCAGGAGGTAAGGGGGGAATCAAGGGATTCGCCTTTAGGCGAACCACGGGATTCACCCCATAATGCCACTCACATGCACTTTCACTATAGAATCTTTTAAAGATTTTTGGGCCCGCCCACCCGCCCAGACACTTTACGCACACTTCAGTGACACCATAGATGACAATCATGGAGAAGTGTATCATAGAGCCACGGCACACAAGTCTACCGACGCCAGTGAAGGAGCAAGCATCAGTGTTGGTTTTGTGTTTGTGTATGTATGAGCTGTGGATGTCAGGAGGTAAGGGGGGAATCTTCCGCTTCCACTCGCGGACCGCGTATCACATGCACTCCGGGGTGATGGAGCACGTGCCCGAGTTTGTGTTGTGCTTGTGAGATTAGAATCTGGGAGGGAAATTCAGGGATTTGCGGTAGAGAATCGCCAAATTTCCCATGCATGTCCATTATCTGATTTCAGAATATTTTTGTATTTGGGTGGTCACCGCCCGCCCGCCCGCCCTATACAACGAGTTGTTTCATACACTCACGGACACTCACACAATACTGAACCCACATCCCACTAGCGGCAAGGGATGGAGCAGGTGCCTGAGTTTGCCTGGTGCTTGTGAGATCAGAACCCAGGCAGGGAAATCAGCGGAGTGGGGGCAGTTTCTTTTCCGGGAGAACGACTCCCGGATGCGACAGAAGGTATGGGTCATATGTGTAACCCAACAGACCACGGGGCAATGAAAACATGTGAACACTTGCCGCACTCACCCCACATGGGACCTTGTCGGTGCAGGTAGGTCAGAGCGGACTTCAGTAAAAATCACCTTACCACCTAGACCTCTGGGAGACTTCCCAATCAAAATCATGTAGTTGTGAGGTGAGTTTTCGGAGCAATGAGTACATTTCCCGTTTCAGCATTACCTCTAGTTCTCCCCTGGTTGTGACCAATTCCATCGCCGTTCTGGCTTCCGGATTGATGTGCAGGCGGATTGCGCCTCCAAATTATCCCCTCATGCGTCAGCTTCAGCGTCTCTAGGGCCTCGGCTCCACTTCTACCATGCGCGGGATGGCCAAGACCTTGAAGCACCGTCTCTCCTGTTGAGGGTTAGGCCTTTCATCATGCACCTTTGGTGGCATGACAACAAGGGACTTTAGCACGCGTGTGAAGACACGGGCATGTCGAACAAGGCTGTGGTAGAGTGGGCAGTTCCCCCCCCGGGCGTCGCCGCAAAACCCCGACGTGTGCTCACACCTGGGCAGAGCCCGTGTGGGTCAACTGACGGGCATTTGACATGAGGGATCCCCATGTAGCTTGAGTAAGGGATGTCGGGCTGGTCATGGGGGGTTCTGCAGTTCAGTTCTAGACACCAACCCCCGCGGCGTGGGGGGGGGGGGTCCGGGGGGGGGGGGGGGGGGGGGGGGGGGGGGGGGGGGGGGCGAAAATTTTCTCCATTTTGGGGGCATTTTTGAAATCCCCATTTTATTCCAAGCAGTTTGAATGGACACAAGTGGGGTGAAATTTGGTTTTACCACTCACAACAAATGAAAAACACTACCATATTCCAACAGATGTACCTGTGAATCAGCAAAGACTTCCCGGCCAGTAGACGGTGCAGAGGGTGCTAACTGGTATGGGTTGGGCGGCCCAGAGGGGGGTGGGGTGGGGGAGAAGGGGGGGGGGGGGGGTGGTGTTAGGCCTCAGAGGTAAGCGCCCCCCCTTGGGGCTGGTGTCACTTAACCTGGAAACCGCATCTGCTGGCATCGGCTCCGACTGGACCCAAAACAGATGCAGCAGGTTCCCATGCCACCAGAGTCGACTGAAAATCCTATGTAGGATTTTGTTCAGGGTGACAGCCCTCGGCGTGGCAGATAGCTTTTTAACACTGGCAATAGCCGTAGCGTTATCGCCCACTGTGCTGGCAGAGCTCAAACCAAATCTTTCCCATCAGGCTGGTTGCGTACCCCATGCCCTGCAGTTCTCCTTACAGCTAATTTTGCAACATGATGGTTCGGGACCTGAACGCTCCGTTTCTCCACGAAACCCACTCCCCCCCCCCCCCCCCCCCCCGCCTTTGCCACGTCTACCGCTACCCACAGTGAAAGCAGGGGGGGGGTTGGAGACCGTTCCATGTACAGGCACTGTCGCAATCAGGAACGCGCCCACCATGCTGAGGGTCATCATGCGTGAGGGTCCATGTGCAAACCTGAAGCCTGCAGTCTTCCTCCTGTACCAGCCAGGCATAAATGCAGTCACGCCCTGCCGGGGCCAAAACAGCCACTACAATCGGCCCGTTACCTTCTCCGCTCTCTTGGGCGTCAGGTTGGACACCGCGGCCCTTACCACCACCGCTAGCGCTTTGCGGACCGTTCCCGGCGTGTTGCGCACGGTCGCTCTAGCAAGGTCAAAAGTCTTACCGATCCAGGTGACTAGCGCCGACAGCTCTGCTTTGGCTTTTGGTGCTTATTAGCAGGGATTTTGCCTATAGGAACTCGCACGGGCCACGTGTCACCACCCGCAATAAGTCCGTGTTTCGCGCCAAAAGCAAGATGTCATCCACATAGTGGAAATAGACCACCCCATTGCCTGAAAATCGGCCCATGTACTGTTCAATCAGGTCCCCCAAGGTGTCTTGGGCAATAAGGGGGGAGTAGTTCCATCCAAAAGGGAGTGAGTGGAATTCTGCACCTTCCAAACGGAACAAGTCCCTCATTTCTACCAGCATCCTCAACGACCAATAGAAGTTCGTCAGGTCAATGGTGGTTCCAAAAACGGGTCCGTTGCGCCTCATCTCTTCTATTTTTGTGAAGATTTCCGCTACCGTCGGGAGTGGGGACCTACGCGGCTTGATTGTGCACTCGTCGATCACGTCGCTCATGTCCACGATGAAAGCGCATTTTTGCAAGTTCTTGGGCTTAGCGAAGGCGTAGCAGTTGCTGTCCTTGCCGCTTGTAGGTGCATGGAGGAGGCCATCTCATAATAGCGCCTTGCAAGACAGTTTGCACAAATCCGTCAAGGGGTGGACTGGGAACTTGGACGTTTCCGCTTTCCAGTTTCGCATGTGGGTGATCACTTCCAATGGGACATGGTCGTTCCAGATCTTCAGGGGCACGTCATAAATTCCTGCATTCGCCATGTCCTCGGAGACGACTCCTTCCCGCGGTCCCCCATCGTATCCATCATAATCATTGTCCAACAGGTCCCAATCTACAGTGGGCAGTTGCTCGAAGGCATCAACGAGCATGGTCATCCACGGTCCCTTTGTGTGATACTCGTAGAGCCGCTTGCGTGCTCCAAGTAAGATCGGTTGTACCGCCCGAAAGGCCTCTGGGCCGGACACCTTCAGTCCATTCGCCACCCCACGCGAAACTTTCCACGCCAAGGCTCTGCACTGTTTAACGAAGCCAAACCTGGCGGTCACTGGATGGGTCCAGGAAGGCGTTCAATTTTTCCGGGAGCTGCGAGCCATCAAGGCTACGCCCAACCACATTAGGCTCTGGCCCCTTGACGGCGCTTTTTCGTCGGTACACGTCTTCGGGGTCGGGCCAAGGTGTCACTGCCCCCCGAGGCACTTGCGCTGCACCCGCCACTGTCGTTGCTGTCATCGCTGTCGCTGAGGATGCCGGTAGGGAAAAACCCTGCCGGCCAAACATCGCGGACCTCGAGTCTGGAAGATTTGTCGGCGAACATGTCCTTGCTGACGGGATTTGGGGCTCTGGGCCCGTCCGAGACAAGTTTGCTGGTCCCTTCTTCCGGGCACTCCGCGTACCCGCGAGCCATTTGGGTTGATCTCCATGTGCACCATGACTTGATGCTGGGCATGGGGGTTCCAGCCTGGTACAGTGTTGCTGCGCAGAGTCTACGCCACCCGTGCCAGCCGTGGTACCACCGGGGGCTAGGAGGGGTCCTCAGTACCAGGTGGCGGAAACGGCCGACACCCAGATGGATGTGCCACGGCGTGGTGGGGCGGCGCTCTTTACCCCGCCACCGAAGTGTACTGTGGCGAGACACCCGGAACAGCGCCCTCGGCTCCCACGCCTTTGGATTTGCGCGGCACACCAACACAGACAGTGTGCGTCATGTGCGGCAGTCGGTAGGGGAGTGCGGCACTACTATGCCAGGGACTATGCCCCCGACACCCCACAACCTCGCCCAGGCCCACGCAACAAGGTGCGCCGGGCGGCGACGCGCACCCCGGGGGCCGGGGGCACACCGTCAGCAAAACGGCACAGAACGCAGCGGACACAGCCGCCTGAAGCCGTCAGGTAGCGGCCTCACAAGCGAGGGAGGGTGGATCCAACCCCCCCCCCCCCCCAACCAAGAGAGCATGCACGTAGCTGCTGGACACCACACGGCATGGGCGGGCGGGGACGGAGGTGACATAGCCCCCACGCCCCAAAGGTTCTGGCGTAGGCGAGGCCCCCCGCCGCAACCCGATCAGGCACCAGAGACATGGACCCAGGCCTTCAGGATTGCACCACTTGTCTTCTATGCCGGCGCCTTAGGTGTCCGCTAGGGGCCCTGGACCCATGCGGGCCTCCCTCTTTAAAATTGCCCCCCCCCCCCCCCCTCTCTCTCCCCCCCCCACACACCTAGATCAGCCAGATAAAGAGATCATCTGGGTTAAAGTGCCCTCACACGTGACTGTAGAAGGAAACAACGAAGCTGACCGCCTAGCCGACCTTGGACGGCTGGCCAGCCCACTGACCCCCGTTTCACATACTCCTGCCAAAATTACTGAACCCGACACCCCCTGTGCCGCACCCCCTGCTAAAAAGGCACGATTGTCCATGGATTTTTCTCTCCACTCTTCTAGCACTGCGCGCCAGTTAAATCACCTCGAAGAGAGGTTGTTAGATCAAGCGCAGGCGCGGGCGCAGGCAATAGAATTTTCCCTCTCCTGCGTGTGTACGCTTCTCATCCATCACTGCCAGTGATATACGGCAATCCCTCAACCTCGAGCCCCTCTCGGACACGGATGCTCACTCAAACCACTCGGACAACACCAGCGGCAGTGACAGCGACACCGTCAGCACTCACAGTGCAACAGTGAAATGAGCAACACATACAGCATACAGCACAGGTGTCAGCCAGCCGAGATGGCGCCACCAGCCCCCAATACACGCTGCCGGAAACACCAGCGACAATGACAGCGACACAGTCAGCCCTCACAGTGCAGACAGTGACACGGGTAATGCATACAGCACAGATGTCAGCAAGACGCGACGGCGCCGCCGTCCCCCAGCACACACCAAAGACACACACACTGCAGACCCCTCAGAGTGAACCCTGCGCAACAAATTCAACCCCGGATTTTCCCACGCAGGCACATGCACACAGACATGGTACACACTGCATGTTTGACTGAAAACTGCAACCAGTCACTGCCCCGGGTAAGGCCGAAGGAGTGCCATGCTGAGCAGCCCGGAAACAGTGGATGTAGTGGTATACAGCCGGCCTTTGGCGAGCGCTCATATTTTCAATGTGATCAGGTATATGATTATCCACAGTACACAGGTAGACACGATTCAACGCCCACTGCGCTTCCGCGGCACGGTTTAACTGTACATATGATAGAGCACCCCAACCAAGAAGGGGACACATGCCATTGTGTGACACTGCGACTATCGGACTAAGGGCTGCAATTGTCTATGGCGGGGACATTCAGTCAATCAATACCGACCATTGATCCCCCCACACACCTCCAGCATTTGCCATTTGCTAGCACCATTTGTCTCAGCCCATTTTACATGGCACAAAGAACACGTCTATGATTGCTCATCCCTACTTGTTCCATGTCATGCAACACACCGCTTTGAGACTGGAAGGCGGGTTCAAAGCGAATGCCTGCGACCAGTTTTGAGCAATTGGCTCTTCATTGGCATGCATCGGTAACACCACCAGATGCATGCAAGCCATGTTGTGGCACGGCATGGCTTGGGAGGGTGGCATCCCATGGCCAATGTCAACATTCCGCTGCTGTGGCTGTACAATAGTTGTTTGTCAATGGCCAATTGCACCAGCAAGTTCTGGACTCCGCCTTGCTTTACTGCCTCCATTGTCCTATGACAATCTGAGAAGCCGCTGCCGGTGATCCGTTGCGCTTTACGCTTGGATGCATCTCCTGCCCAACATCAATCGGACCAGTCGCAATCGCAATCGTTGGCACTTTGATCAATGGCCAATTGCACCAGCAAGTTCTGGACTCCACCCTGCTTTAATGCCTCCAATGCCTCCATTGGCCCGTGTCAATCCAAGGTGTCAATCTACGGAGCCACTGATAGTAATCTGTTGTGCTTTACGCTTGGATGCATCACAGCACACTAGGCCGTTGGTGTGCTGGGCATAGCTACCGGCGTGGCACTCGAGGCTGCAGCTCGGGGCGCCTGGCCTTGGGGGGGCCATGAGCAACGGATACTGAGCTCGCATATACCCCTGTGACATAGGCATATGGTCGTAGCTATGAATCTGAGTACATTGTTTTCACTTGCTGCACTGCCGCGCAAACCCAGGTTTCCCCAGAAACCCCAGTTTGGCATCACTGCCTCTCTTATCCACAGTGTGCAGTATATATGCCCCCCCACAGGACCGCACGGGCTGAGCGCCCATGCACGCACGGCTTAGGCCCACACCCCAGGAGGGGCTGAGGGGGGGGGGACCCCGGCCTCTAAGCGGCGCAAGGCGGAGCAGCCAGTGCCGCCCAGGAGCGACAGGGAGCGCGCGCCCAAGAGAGGCAGAGTGCAACATACCCCCCCCCCGGGTAAGAGGATGTGCCTGCGTATGTGGGGTGACGCGCAGCACGGCCGCGCAGGGACGGAGGTTACCTGACCCCCATCTCTCCAAGTGGTTCCGACCCAGGCAAGGCCCCCAACTGTGCGCCAGACAGGCAGGCAGGACTGCCTGCTGACCTGGTTATTGAAGTCGCCACAGGTGACGGGAGGGGCCATCTGACCCATGCGGGTCTCCTTCTATGAAATTATTTGTCCTTCCGTCGTGCCGCGACGCCAGGGGTGGGCGGTGGTCGGGAGGGGGTCGGCGTCGCCAGACCCTAGCCCATAACCCTCCCGCTTAACCCGTCGCACAGCGTCCAGGACTATAATTGGCCTTTGCCCTCTATAAAATTGCCCCCATCCCCCCCACACACACCTCCAGCATTCGCCATTTGCTGGTACTATTATCTCAGCCCATTTTGCATGGCACAAAGAACATGTCTATGATTGCTTATCCACCCCCTCCCCCAACCCCATTGTCCTGCCCCACCCCTTGTCCTTCCCCAGGGGGGGGTGGAGGACCGTCACTTGGTCAACAAAATTTTTTTGTTGCAGCTCACTGTGTGGTTGTGTGGGTGACTGTGTTGTGAGGCACTGCCACTTGTAT
Source organism: Eutreptiella sp. 'Long Island Sound 2002' (assembly GCA_964036045.1). Lineage (NCBI taxonomy): Eukaryota > Euglenozoa > Euglenophyceae > Eutreptiales > Eutreptiaceae > Eutreptiella > Eutreptiella sp. 'Long Island Sound 2002'. The sequence goes on from OZ038378.1 coordinate 166,322,761, forward strand.
CCTTTGGCCTCTTGGCAGGAAATTTTGCTCACTTTCGCTGAAATGGAACTTGACCGCACAACCATGTTTACCCCTGGGACGAATGTAATGTTCATCCGCTCCACAGGGGAAACTGTTTTGATGCAGGTCGTGTGGAGTCGTTGGATGTTCAGAGCACGGTGATGCATATCGCCCCATCTCTTATGAGCGTGCTGCCACTGCATTCTTTCGTTTTGCAGTGCAATTTCTGTGCGTGAAAATGTGCATGTATGGTGGTAGTGCGGTTCAGGTGCGGTTCAGAGCGGGAGGTGGGGGACCGTCACTTGGCAACCGTCCCCCAGGGGTTGGCGGGGGATGGTCTTCCCTCGGGTGGGCCCGGACAGGGGGGGGGGTGTACGTGTTCCATGTCATGCAACACACCGCTTTGAGACTGGAAGGCGGGTTCAAAGCGAATGCCTGCGACCAGTTTTGAGCAATTGGCTCTTCATTGGCATGCATCATAACACCACCAAATGCATGCAAGCCATGTTGTGGCACGGCATGGCTTGGGAGGGTGGCATCCCATGGCCAATGTCAACATGCCGCTGCTGTGGCTGGACAATAGTTGTTTGTCAATGGCCAATTGCACCAGCAAGTTCTGGACTCCGCCTTGCTTTACTGCCTCCATTGTCCTATGACAATCTGAGAAGCCGACGGTGAGCCGTGGCGCTTTCTGCTTGGATGCATCTCCTGCCCAACATCAATCGGACCAGTCGCAATCGCAATCGTTGGCACTTTGTCCTATGACAATCTGAGAAGCCACCCCCCCCCCCCCCCCCTCCCCCCACACACACCTCCAGCATTCGCCATTTGTTGGCACCAATTATCTCCGCCCACAATCCAGTACTGACTGCTCCCCCCCTCCCCTTTGTCCCGTGAGGGTGCTGCCCGCGGATTGCACAGAGTGCACCAGGGCATGTGTGTTCGGCTGCATCCGTGAGCACGGATGCGCATGTGTGCCGCAAGTCACCACGTGATGATGATGATAAGTTGTCACAACTTGTCCATGGGCTGCTTCCCCATTCTTTATCCACAAATTGATTGGTTTGAAATGGGGTTTAGCTGTATCAAAGGCGTTTGAAACTATTTACAATAATTGATAGCGGACCTGGAGCTGGGTTTGAGAAATGCCTGGGTGGATGTGGGTTGAACATAGTAGACCTGTTTTTGTGTTTTGAATGGGTGAGGCCCCCCAATTGGTGGACTAATGGTGTGTCAAAAGCCGGGTTGTCAACCTGACCCGGGGGCACAGAGTTTCTGTGCCCTAACTGGTGAGCGAAAATTGTGTCAAGGTCCTACATGGGCCGAGCAACCACCACGTGGGTCCCCAAGGGTGGTGCAATACCCTGATTGTTACCAAATAATCACCCAAATCCATCTCAAATGAGATACAAGGGTTGCAGAAAAAATCCAAAATTCGCAAATTTTTACATCCACTAAACGGCCTAAACAACACCAATTCTAGGGCTTTCGGGACCGCTCTGCTCAAGAACTGCCCCCTGGTTCCGCGGTCGAATTTTCCACATCACCTTTTTTTGCCAGGGTAATGGGTTTTTCATGGTTCTGGTGGATGTGGGACAGCTATTCAGGTGTGCAGGACAACATTTCATGTGTGTTGCTACTGGTCCTCCCATCAGGGGGGACCCTATCAGTCAGTCACAGTCGCACATACCCCTTAAACCCCTCCCCCCTGCTCTCGACCCCTTCCCCGAAGCAACCAGCCCCTGACAAGGAAACAAATAAAAGTCAGTTAAACACAGTTGAACATTAGATCCTTCCATGCACGTTGGAAGGCACACTACAGCCCAGTCAGCTGAGATTCAGTTCTTTGGTGTTCATTTGTCAGTGTGGTTAAGTGTGGGAAAGGAGAGGGTGCGCATGCTGTAGCGCAACGCGCCGGAACATTTTTTTTCCGCGGTACGGGGCTGCCCACGGTCATGCGCAAGAACCAACCCCTGGTTCCGCGGTCGAATTTTGGTGCGCATGAACCAACCCCTGGTTCCGCGGTCGAACATTGCCGGTTCCTGGACACGGGGGGGGGGGGGGGGCTTACCCCCATCTTGTAATCTCCCCCCCTTGCAATCCCCCCTGCCCCCCGGAGGGGGGAACGTCACTTTGACATTTCTTCTGGAAACGGTTGGTTGTACTATGCTCTCCTGGAGGTGGTATGGGCGAAGGCTGCCCATGGGGTTTGGGGTGAGGGTCATGTGTTGGATGGAAAGTTGTACCTTACACGTGACATCTGCAAGCATGACCAGCTTTCCGATCAACTGAAGGTGCCTGTCAAGTCCAAGCCAGCCAAGCCAGCCACCAAAAGGGCTGGACACCAAGCTGCACAGCCTACCTCGTCTTCCAATCCTCAGCCTATCCCTGAATTGCCCACTGAGCATGTCCAGGAGTTTAAGGCTGTTTGGAGTCTAAAAAAGAAGTTTCGCACAGTGCCTGTGGAAAGGGCATGCACACAGAAGTAACATCATGGTTCAATGTGATTCACACTACCAGTGTTGTGCATGCACAGCTGCAGATTTGAAGTGTTACAGTTTGGTGGTGCAATCCCCCCGCCCCCCCTGGGGGGGCAACCTTCACTACATGGGGGGAGGGGGGTTGCAAGGGGGGTCCTGGGGGCTAAACCAAGGCCTTTCTGAGTGTTGGATTGGTCTACTGGGCCAGCGCCCATTAACGGTTGATAGGCGTTTGTGGGACTTTGTCAACAAACGAAATTTGGGGAGTGTGGGTAGTGGACACACATCCAAATAGGTGTGGATAGGCTTGAGCAACGCTGGTGGGCAACGTTCCAAGATGATTCGGTTTAGGTGCATGTGCCACTCATGACCTCGTGTTAGCCAAAATTCAGAGGAAATAGCATCACGCGAAGCTAGTTTATAATAGATGGGGTCACCCAAGGGGGAAACATCACGCAAGTGTGCATGTTGTTCATTCAAATATGCATTTGTGGACATCGGCACAAAAGATCCATCCTTGTCACCGGGGACAATGCCGTGGGTGTTCGCCCACTCGTCAACCGAAAATCGGTGCCACAACACTCCATGGGAGGTTAGGTCCTCTTGCTCAAAAATGTGCAAATTTTGGTAGCAGGATGTTTTTGCGGCACGTCTTGCATTTTCAATATCGCCGTACGGGATCTTTTTGAGTACATCATTGTTCGGCATTGTACCTTTTTTCGCACGGAGGGCTTTGTAAGGGAGTTCACGGAAATAATTTATGCTATCATCGGGTGGGTGGAGGGTGAAAAACGTGGACCATACCAAGACACGTTCCAACTCAAGAAATTCCTTATTGAAATGCTTGACCCAACGGCGTAGGTCATTTTTGGGGTGAACGAACGGCGTGTATTTACCCCCAAGGCGGAGAAGAAGGGAAATGTATCCGTTCGGTTCCACAATGTTGTCACCGTTCAACGCCCCGATTTCGTGATCGTGTTGTAAATCCGGCAATGAGCTCTCCCAACGGCGGTTCCGGCGTTTCATCCTTTTCCAGTGTTGTGCCCGCTCCTTCCTTTTTGTTTTGATCCTTGGCGGCGGCGGTTGCGCATTGTTGGCTCTTCTATCACAAATGTCACGCTCCTTTTTGATGAATTCGTGCTTGATGAGCGGGTACCCCCTTGATGTGTGGCTCCTTTGGCTCTTTGAGGATCGGTGTGATTTTGAGCTTCTTGTGCTTCTTGAAATTTTGGAACTTCTCGATGTGTTGCTCCCCGAGGACTTCCTTGATTTTGTGCTTGCACTTGAAGTACCCGTATTGCGGCGTCCTCACGGCGTTCCCCCGTTTTTGCGTGGATTGCATTGGTTCAAGTTGCACTTTTCTAAAACAAACACACACACGCATGTGACAATATGACATTTCTTAGATTCTGCAACTGTGTCATGTTGTACACACAAGTTGCGTGTTCTCAATGGAACAAAAATACAATTGTGTGTTGTTGAGGGTGGCAACCAATGCGCTCGCTGTTCATGGCTCTTCCAGTTGTGCATGATGTGTGTTATGTGAAGGGAAGGTAGTTTGCATCTTTCTTGAGCTTGGGCAGTTTGGGTCACCTAATTCTAAGGGCGTTTCCAAGTGGTGTGCCTGGGGGCTCTTCGGGGGGAACATAGTCTAAAAGTAGCACGCAGTGCGCGCGCAGTGCAAGGATTCCCCCATCTAGGATAGATTTCAATGACAGACGGTCATAGGGAGTGGAGAAGGAGAAATTGGTACGCAGGTAATCAGCCGGACACCGATAAAGGACCAAAGGATGTGAAGGGGTCGGGTACAGAGCACGTGTGACGGTGAAGGTGTCCTTCCACCACCCTGTTTAAACTGCCTTTTCACCTATGATGGGCCGTCCAAAGAGAGGCAACGGCATTACACACCACAAGTGAGCTAGAAAGGGCACTGCTTAAAGAGAGGAAGTGCACTGGAGGAGGATGATGCTGATTCCAATCAGGGAGGATCTAAGATGTGCAAGCCCATACATGCGGGTGTGCGTTGATGACCCGGTAGCACCAATGCAGGGCGTGGCACCCGTGAGTGCTCATCTCTTGAGAAGTGCAGCTTCATCATCGGCATGCCTTGGTTCATGGAAACACTACAGTGGTGCTATGCACGAATATCCGCGGATGGAGTCGCCTACCAGGGACGCCGTCACGTGGGGCGATGCGCGATTGCCGCTGCAGCCCCCGATCTTCCACTACCTTGGTCACCTTCCGGCACATCCAACCTGGGAACAAAATGCACGTGATGACTTCGTTGGGACGGCCGCTGTTGATCTAGCGCGATATCAATACCTGCCACTGAACGCTTTCGAGCGGGTGCCGTTGCTAAACACCAGCCTGATCCCACGGTGGACGTATCGCACCTTGTTTCTCCCCAACGACTCCATGTTCAAAGCCATGGACTCGCCTGGCACGGGTGCCACGCCCTACATGGCGCATGCCAACTGCGCGGCCAACTCACCATGCCCCCCCCCCCCCCCGCGACCCACAGGTGCCGCCCACGCCGTCCACAGCGATGCCGGCATGGTACACGAGGCTGCCCACGAGCCGTACGACCGAACCCCACGGACTCCGTCCTCCGCAATCAAGTAGGGTATACAGGGGCCTGGGAGAGAACATCGCGGCGGGATGGCCGCGCCTCTCAAGAGGCATCCCACCGCAGAGCGGTGCGCACATGGGATCGGCCGCCATCGTACCACACCAGATCATGGGCGGTGAAATATCTCGACCAGTGCCTCTGTTCCACTGCTGCGGACCCAGGGGCACAGTAGGTAGCCTCGGCGATGCAGTATTTGTCCCAGCCTTGGTTTATGCATCAGCGTGCTGTTCTCGGGGCCTCACTGCTGGATTCATAGCGCGGCGTGCTAGATGATCTAGTGCGGCAATCATGGCACTGGCACTCCCTTCTGCGACGTGCTAGAGTGTGGACCACCTCTGCAGACCGGCACTACCAGCAGCATAACCGAAGGGTTGAGCTCTTTTCAGTGATGAGCCAGTTGTGGGCATCTGAGCGCGCCGCCCACCGGGTGAAGTCGCCTCTGCCTAAACGCCAGTGCCGCACAAGGCCCGGCATCCTGGGCCAACGCCCGCCACCGGACATGGCCCCGGCAAAGCGACGAAAGCTTGTCACCCTTGAGGATCTGTGGGGAATGGCACACACGTGATCCAGCATGTTCTTTCTCCCCCCTAAACTCTTACGCATTATAGGCTTCCCATATGACGTGGCGGTTTTGCCTACCGCATCAGAGAGCCCTCTGGTATACACATGTGAACTCTGGGTCTTTGCCATGTGCCCCGCGTTGCGGGGATCCACTGCATCATATGCTGGAGTCGCCCACTTTCCCAAGCATAGTCTTGAGTACTCTTTGAACTTCCGAAGTCAGTAAAAAAAAAAAAGGAAACACTACAGTGGTGCTATGTGTGTTCCCGTATCAAATCGTTGAGTTTCTAGCCAATTGTGCCTGGGTATCCTCTGGCAATCACAGTCCACATGTATTGTGCCATGTGGCGCATCCCTTACCGGGGTAGCCCGGTGATTGCCCAAGCTTCGCAAACCGGGGAGAGGGTGAGCGCATCAACTGTCCTGACGTTGTAACACAACAATGAGTTGATCCAAAATCATAGGAAAAAGGGGAAGACAGCAGTGGGACTATCCCAAGAGAGAGTCCGCTCTAACCGATTGACCACTGCGCACGAAAGCATTTGAGCCTGGCAATGGGAACGCACACTGAACGTATGGTTTGTTGCAGCTGTAGCATACAGTCGGAGCTAGGAGTTGCAGCTCACAGTTTGTGCAAGAGTTGGATGGTGATTGTGGTCCACATTGGAACAAGGCTGTAGGACATATGCATACCGTATTTCTCTCTCTCTCTCTCTCTCTCTCTCTCTCTCTTTCTCTCTCTCTCTCTCTCTTCCACTTTTTTCCTTCTTCGATTGGAAAAATTGTTTTCTACACTGTGAGTGGTTCTCAACAGCCCAATCTGGTCTACCGGTGGAACGTGGAAGCAACAGAAATATTCTTGTGGCTCTCGTGTGGTTTCAGGTTCTTCCAAGGCCATGGCACCAGCCCACGAGGATGCATGTCGGTGGGCAGACGCTGTTTTGCTGTCCAGGCAGTACGAAACAATTTCGACTGCCAAAAGAGAAGCCTATCGACGGAATTCTTTGTCACTAGAAGATCACAAGCACACTTGTGCCCGAGAAAATATCCACAAGCCAAGCGCTGTGCAAGGCCATGGCTATCTTTTGGTGATGGAGAGGGCCACGCTTTCGGTTACCCAAGTCAGTGCAAACGTCGTTGACCTGGGCTATGAAATCAACTCTCTCCTTGGCACGTCTTTGATGGATGTGATTGGAGCAACAGCCTTCGACAACATCCAGACGACAATTGACATTCAAGAGTCCAAGCCAATGAGCAGTTTCCCTGTGGAATTCGGTGTTGGAGAACACAGAAAAACGTTTGCAAGCTCCTTCCATGTGCGTGGCACAAGTGCGTTTCTTGAGCTGGAACCTTACGTACCAGTCACTTCAAGAGGTGTTGATGCTGGAAATGTGCAAGTCCGATGCATGAGTCAGAAGCTGTTAACGGTCGAAAGCAGTGTCGAAGGTTGCCAGCTCTTGACACAAAGTGTTCAGAGCACAACGGGGTTTGACCGGGTAATGGTCTACATGTTTCACCCTGATCAACACGGTGAAGTCATTGCGGAGACCCTTCGACCTGATTCTGGGGTGGAGAGCCTCAAGGGGCTGCACTTCCCGGCACATGATATTCCGGAGCAGGCCAGGGCTTGCTTCGTCCGCAACATCTACTCACACATCCCCCATGTGAAGCATGACGAAATCCCGCTTGTCCCAGTCGATTGTCCCCACAGCATGGAACGTCCGGACATGACGCTGGTGAGCCTTCGATCCGTGGCCCCGGGGTGCACCCAATACTACCTCAACCTGGGTATTCAAGCATCCTTAGTGGTGTCTCTAGTGGTTGATGGCCAATTGTGGGGCTTGCTGATCTGCCATCATATGTCGCCAAAATTTGTCCCATTCTATGAAAGGGTTGCAGCCGCAATGGTCAGTGAAGTCTTGTCCCTGTTCATCAGCGTACAGCAGCGGTTGGAACTTGCACGGCAGCAGGAAAGCGCTGGACGGGCGCAGCGAAGAATGGTTCACTGCCTGAAGGAGACCCATGACCCGCAGGCAGCATTCGCCGGCGAAAACGGGAATGTTTCTGATCTATTAAAATGTACAGGGGCCTGCTGTGTGATCGATGGTGTGGTGCATCGATTTGGCGTCACCCCTACTGATGAGGAGATTCTTGAGTTAGTGAGTTTTGCCTTGGAGCACTCTGGTGGGGTGCTGTGTTCCACAAATCTTCCGGATGTCTACCCCAACGCAGAGAAGTTCAGTGAGCATGCAAGGGGTTGCTTGCTGCAGAGTGCGTCCACCACAACGAAAGACCTCAAGGAAGGTAGCTTAGTTTGCATCTGGTTTCGGGGATACATTACCCGAAATGTATATTGGGCAGGTGACCCTGCCAGCAGCTTCATCCCCGGGGGCATGGTCCCCCGCTCATCGTTCAGGCCGTTCAGTCAAACAGAAACGCTCTCTGCCATGCCATGGACACAGAGCGACGAGCATATAGTCAGCAACTTCGTGCGTGACATCAACCTGCAACTGGCCGAAATCAAGTGCCAGCAGGCGGAGCACCGCCTGAGGCAAATGCAGATGAAGGATCAATTCATCGCCAACATCTCCCATGAGATTCGCACCCCTCTTTATGCCATTAACGGCATGGCCGAGGAATGCATAGAGGCGCCGCACCTTCCCAGTGACCTTCAGGAGCCTGTGGAGTTGATCCATGCCAGTGGCACGTCGCTGCTCAGTCTTCTGAATGACATCATCGATGTAAAGAAGTTAGAAGATGGGAAGCTGCAATTGGTGCCCCAAGATGTCAACGTTGTGCAATTGGCACGTTTCTGCCTGAAGATGTTCAGCAAGCAATTGAAGGCCAAGGGCCTGCTTGGGAAGCTGATCTACACCCCCTCCCTGGAGCATACAACTCTCAGTATCGACAAGACGCGGCTGCAGCAGCTGTACGTCAACCTCATCTCCAATGCACTCAAGTTCACAAACACAGGCTCGATTACTGTGCGGCTAACGCACAGCCAAAGCCCGTCCGAGCTGACAGTGTCTGTTGAAGACACCGGCATTGGCATCAAGGACAGCGACCTCCCCAAGCTCTTTGACAAGTTTGAGCAGGTCGACACCTCCGATAAGCGGGTGTTTCACGGGGCAGGCCTGGGGCTGTACATCGTGAAGCAGATCCTGGACCTCATGAATGGCAAGCTGGGGGTCCAATCGGAGTGGCAGAAGGGCTGTCAGTTCTGGTTCAAGGTCTGTGCCCCCTGCAGCTGTGAAAGCAACACCGCTTGGGCATCCCAGGAGCCATGCGAGGAAGTCGTCATCAAGCCCTCGCCATCCCAAGACATGGAAGCATCCCGGGCCTCAACAACTGCCTTGGTGTCTGGATCCGAAAGCACAAGGTCGACGGTTGCCTGGGCGTCTGCCTCGAGATCCAGCTCGGAGCCCTCCTCGCTTGCTCGACATTGTGCTGATCCTCCACCGCGCCTGGCCCTTAAGCCGCTACCTCTCACGCCGGTCCCCAGTCGGGCCCGGCCGAGTCCCAAATCTGCATTCAAGCGGATGTTCCGAGCGGTGTTTTCGACGCGCAGCTCCGATTCCTGTTCAACGCCCTCTTCGCCTTCCGAGACGCCGGTGCCCCAGGCTTCGACACCAATCTCTCCCTCAGCCCCTTCCAACATGGGCATGCGGAAGAAGGCCAAGCAGAGGGCGGCACCGGAACCGCCACGTGCGTCGATTCCCATCCAAGTACGTTCAAGGGGAGGCTTACGCCGAAGAATCCTCGTGGCAGAAGACAACCCTGTGTTGCAGAAGGTCACCTTATCGATGCTGTCGCCCGTGGCAGATTGCGTCATCGTCCCGGATGGCGAAGACGTGCTGGAGAAGTTGGGCGAGTCCACGGCGTATGCATTGATATTGATGGATTTGCAGATGCCTCGTCTGGATGGTGTCGAGACCACGAAAGCCGTGCGAGCCATTCCGCAGTGTGACCACATCCCCATTGTTGGCTTCACTGCCAGTTCCATCCAGAGCGAGTTGGAGACATGCAAAGCGGCGGGAATGATTGAGGTGCTCTCCAAAAACCTCCCCAGGGCACAGTTGCAATCGTTCGTCTCCAGGTACACACAGCCGGCACCGCAATCAGATGCTGTGTCGGAGCTATCTTCCCCAGCTTGATCCAAGCATGGCATTGCGAAATGCCTTGTTACCCTATCTCACCCGCCCCACCCCTTCCCCCGCTCGTCAGAGCAAGGAAGGCCATGGAAGGCAGGTGGGCACACGTCGCTTCTTTGCAGCCCCCCTGTGGTATGCCAGAAGCGTATCTTTACCTGCCTTGCATCCAAATTCGTCACAGCCTCCCATCATGCAGCGTGCGCGCTGTCAAGAGTGCGCACTACTGCTCTGTGGGTATGCAGCTTGGTTCAAAAAGTGAGTGTTCTTCATGGTGATGCTGAGACTCCATCAGTCTCTGATGGTCACCACCCACCCCTGCCTACCCTGACTGTCCACGCCACCTCCGTTTCTGTCTGATCACTCTGTCTTCACACCTGCTGAACGACTGGGATCCTACTGCATTTGATGATACCTTCCAGGGAAAAATTTAGATTAGGACAAGATTGATGTGGACGAACCTCCCTCGTACCAAACATTTCCTTCAATTTTAAGGATGCTATGTGCCAAAATGTGTGCACCGGACACCGGCTGCAGGGGGGATTTTCTGCGTGCTACATGCAGTGTGACTGTGCAACGCAGAGATGAGACGGGCTGTCAACTGACACTGTGTTCTCTGTCGAGACTCACTCAAGACTGACAATGCTCGCATCAGAAGACCGTACAATTCATGGATGTACCATGTTCTGTATGCACAAGCGGCGCGCACGAGGTGTGTGTATTGGGGTGATTTCGTGCACCTACCCACGTATTTGACAGTGAAGTGCATGTGTTTCGAAGCTGTAAAAGGTATTACCATTGCACATACTGCACTACGTCCCCTTACAGTTTCACCCATGTCTCTTTCATGGCTTCCTACGGGCATCACTGTCACCTACATCCGATCAAATGGTGATAGGGTGCCTGCCACTGTCACCAAGAAACAAAGGAACGACTTTTCCCCATAGTTTATTCGGGCAAGTAATCCCCAGATAAGAGTGCTCTTTTACATAGCGCAAAAAACTGGTCCCTGATTGCTCATCCCTACTTGTTGCATGTCATGCAACACACCACTTTGAGACTGGAAGGCGGGTTCAAAGCGAATGCCTGCGACCAGTTTTGAGCAATTGGCTCTTCATTGGCATGCATCGGTAACACCACCAGATGCATGCAAGCCATGTTGTGGCACGGCATGGCTTGGGAGGGTGGCATCCCATGGCCAATGTCAACATGCCACTGCCGTGGCTGTACAATAGTTAGTTGTCAATGGCCAATTGCACCAGCAAGTTCTGGACTCCGCCCTGCTTTACTGCCTCCATTGTTCCCTGCCAATCCAATCCAACCCGTCAATCTAGGGAGCCACTGACAGTATTCCGTTGTGCTTTACGCTTAGATGCATCTCCTGCCCAACACCAATCGGACCAGTCGCAATCGCAATCGTCGGCACTTTGATGTGTCCGCTGTCCGACGCCCCCCCCTCTCGCCCCACACACACCTCCAGCATTCGCCATTTGCTGGCACCAATTATCTCATCCCAGCAAGTTCTGGACTCCGCCCTGCTTTACTGCCTCCATTGTTCCCTGCCAATCCAAGGTGTCAATCTAGGGAGCCACTGACAGTATTCCGTTGTGCTTTACGCTTGGATGCATCTCCTGCCCAACACCAATCGGACCAGTCGCAATCCCAATCATTGGCACTTTGATGTGTCCACTGTCCGACGCCCCCCCCCCCTCGCCCCACACACACCTCCAGCATTCGCCATTTGCTGGCACCAATTATCTCAGCCCATTTTACATGGCACAAAGAACATGTCCATGATTGCTCATCCCTACTTGTTGCATGTCATGCAACACACGGCTTTGAGACTGGAAGGCGGGTTCAAAGCGAATGCCTGCGACCAGTTTTGAGCAATTGGCTCTTCATTGGCATGCATCGGTAACACCACCAGATGCATGCAAGCCATGTTGTGGCACGGCATGGCTTGGGAGGGTGGCATCCCATGGCCAATGTCAACATGCCACTGCCGTGGCTGTAGAATAGTTAGTTGTCAATGGCCAATTGCACCAGCAAGTTCTGGACTCCGCCCTGCCTCCATTGTCCTATGACAATCTGAGAAGCCACTGCCGGTGGGCCGTGCTGCTTTATTATTGGATGCATCTCCTGCCCAACACCAATCGGACCAGTCGCAATCGCAATCATTGGCACTTTGATGTGTCCACTGTCCGACACCCCCCCCTCTCCCCCCACACACACCTCCAGCATTCGCCATTTGCTGACACCAATTATCTCAGCCCATTTTACATGGCACAAAGAACACGTCTATGATTGCTCATCCCTACTTGTTCCATGTCATGCAACACACCGCTTTGAGACTGGAAGGCGGGTTCAAAGCGAATGCCTGCGACCAGTTTTGAGCAATTGGCTCTTCATTGGCATGCATCGGTAACACCACCAGATGCATGCAAGCCATGTTGTGGCACGGCATGGCTTGGGAGGGTGGCATCCCATGGCCAACGTCAACATGCCGCTATGGCCAATTGCACCAGCAAGTTCTGGACTCCGCCCTGCTTTACTGCCTCCATTGTTCCCTGCCAATCCAAGGTGTCAATCTAGGGAGCCACTGACAGTATTCCGTTGTGGTTTACGCTTGGATGCATCTCCTGCCCAACACCAATCGGACCAGTCGCAATCGCAATCATTGGCACTTTGATGTGTCCACTGTCCGACACCCCCCCCTCTCCCCCCACACACACCTCCAGCATTCGCCATTTGCTGGCACCAATTATCTCAGCCCATTTTACATGGCACAAAGAACACGTCTATGATTGCTCATCCCTACTTGTTGCATGTCATGCAACACACCGCTTTGAGACTGGAAGGCGGGTTCAAAGCGAATGCCTGCGACCAGTTTTGAGCAATTGGCTCTTCATTGGCATGCATCGGTAACACCACCAGATGCATGCAAGCCATGTTGTGGCACGGCATGGCTTGGGAGGGTGGCATCCCATGGCCAATGTCAACATGCCGCTGCTGTGGCTGTAGAATAGTTAGTTGTCAATGGCCAATTGCACCAGCAAGTTCTGGACTCCGCCCTGCCTCCATTGTCCTATGACAATCTGAGAAGCCACTGCCGGTAAGCCGTGCCGCTTTACGCTTGGATGCATCTCCTGCCCAACACCAATCGGACCAGTCGCAATCGCAATCGTTGGCACTTTGATGTGTCCGCTGTCCGACACCCCCCCCTCTCCCCCCACACACACCTCCAGCATTCGCCATTTGCTGGTACCAATTATCTCAGCCCATTTTACATGGCACAAAGAACATGTCCATGATTGCTCATCCCTACTTGTTGCATGTCATGCAACACACGGCTTTGAGACTGGAAGGCGGGTTCAAAGCGAATGCCTGCGACCAGTTTTGAGCAATTGGCTCTTCATTGGCATGCATCGGTAACACCACCAGATGCATGCAAGCCATGTTGTGGCACGGCATGGCTTGGGAGGGTGGCATCCCATGGCCAATGTCAACATGCCACTGCCGTGGCTGTACAATCAATGGCCAATTGCACCAGCAAGTTCTGGACTCCGCCCTGCTTTACTGCCTTCATTGTCCTATGTCAATCTGAGAACCCACCCCACCCCCCCGGGCAACACACACATCTCCAGCATTCACCATTTGTCGGCACCAATTATCCCCGCCCACGATCCAGTACTAACCCCTCCCTCCCTCCCCTTTGTCCCGTGAGGGTGCTGCCTGCGCATTGCACAGTAGGCACCAGAGCATGTGTGTTCACCTCCATCCGTGAGAACGGATGCGCATGTGTGCCGCAAGTCACCACGTGATGATGATGATAAGTTGTCACAACTTGTCCATGGGCTGCTTCCCCATTCTTTATCCACAAATTCATTGGTTCGAAACTGGGTTTAGCTGTATCAAAGGCGGTTGAGACTATTTACAATAATTGATAGCGGACCTGGAGCTGGGTTTGAGAAATGCCTGGGTGGATGTGGGTTGAACATAGTAAACCTGTTTTTGTGTTTTGAATGGGTGAGGCCCCCCAATTGGTGGACTAATGGTGAGCAGGCTACGCCAGCTCATCTTTGTCTGAGCCAAAAAAAAATTGGTGGACTAATGGTGTGTCAACAGCCGGGTTGTCAACCTAACCCGGGGGCACATGGTTTCTGTGCCCTAACTGGTGAGCGAAAATTGTGTGAAGGCACCTTACCCCCATCTCGTAATCCCCCCCCCCCCCTGTGCAATCCCCCCCACCCCCCGGAGGGGGGGAACGTCACTGTGACATTTCTTCTGGAAACGGTTGGTTGTACTATGCTCTCCTGGAGGTGGTATGGGCGAAGGCTGCCCATGGGGTTTGGGGACAGGGTCATGTGTTGGATGGAAAGTTGTACCTTACACGTGGCATTTGCAAGCATGACCAGCTTTCCGATCAAATGAAGGTGCCTGTCAAGTCCAAGCCAGCCAAGCCAGCCACCAAAAGGGCTGGAAACCGAGCTGCACAGCCTATCTCGTCTTCCAATCCTCAGCCTAAACCTGAATTGCCCACTGAGCATGTCCAGGAGTTTAAGGCTGTTTGGAGTCTAAAAAAGAAGTTTCGCACAGTGCCTGTGGAAAGGGCACGCACACAGAAGTAACATCATGGTTCAATGTGATTCACACTACCAGTGTTGTGCATGCACAGCTGCAGATTTGAAGTGTTACAGTTTGGTGGTGCAATCCCCCCGCCCCCCCTGGGGGGCAACCTTCACTACATTGGGGAGGGGGATTACAAGGGGGGTTCCAGGGGCTAAACGAAGGCCTATTCACGGACTTGATCAACTCAGTCATCACAGGAGCCGAACACGAGGGCAATGCGAAGACAGTATGCGAGGTCCTATGGGCAGTGCTCGTGCACATCTGTCCACAAACCGACATGGGAACAGATGTTAGCCCGCCGCCCATTAGCCCCAAGAGGGGTGGCGATGATGGCCCCTCACCCCCCGCACGGCAGCACAGACTGGGTGCCACAAGAAACGTACTGATACCGTGTGGCATGTGGCAAAGGCACTAGGACGACAGGATGGTCCTAGTGCATTACCTTCCCGATTTTGTGCATTTTAGCACCAAACCTACATTACCCTCCCCCCCCCCCCCTTGCAATCACCCCCGCCCCGTGGCGGGGGGGGGGGGGCTGTCACCTTGACAATAGTTTTCCCTGATGAGCTCCCTTGTTCTTCCTTGGCTTGTGCCCCCTGCTAGCATTGACTCCTCTTTGCATTCAGACGCAAATGCATGTTATAGGCGCGCATCCTTTGGAAGAGAGTACTGCAGTAGCGCAATGGACTTCTGTGATGTTGGAGGAGCAAAATTGAGTGTTTGTAAAGGACCCATGCAGCTAGTCTAGATCTTCTTAAACGGTTGACCCGCAGAGGTGTAAATCTTTGTAGGCAGTGTGGCGGAGGTTCGGCTCGCTGGAGGATACCAATGGGGACCTCCAAAACTTTCCACGTGGGCAAGAACTCCACGAAGAAGACAAGAAGACTGTAGGCTTGGCATTGAACTGCAGAAACTACTGCCGCACGCCATCGTAGTACGCTCGCGCACCGTGTGCAGGGCGGGCAAACTCTAGGCAAACTCCAGAGTAGGCACACCCGGGCTGAATGGAGGTGACAAACGACAGGCATGCTAGAAACAGGGCCGCGTCTGGGTGGAGGCGTACGGAATCGGTCATGTCCAGAAGGGTGTATGTAACACAAGGCGCTAGACTGGTAAGAACTGGCGGCTATTGGGTAGTAGTGTTGGAGGCAAAGTTGACGGGTGAAGTCTGAATGGCAGCGTCGTTGTTGTCGAGGAGCTCGGTCAAGGAGAGATGGCATGGCAACGCGGACGTGTCTTCGGCAGTTGCACCGAGACTACGTTCACGACGGTAGCACATCAGTGAAGCCTCAAAACCAGAGTGAAGGCTAGCTGACGAGTGAAACTCTTGCACTAGCGAAACCAGTGCGGAGGTGTCGGCCGATTGGTACAAGATGGCTATAGAATGACACCGTTGCTTAGTGATGTGTTGCAATGTCATCATGTGCCGGCGAATCAGGTCATTGGGGGAGCCTTAAGCGCAGTGCGCGTGCAGTGCGCGCGCAGTGCAACTATTTGGGCGTCCGGTCATACTAGAGACCCATACTAGGGGCCCCTAGGGGCATCATGGTGACCCCTAGTGGAGGTTTTGACTTCTGATTTTGTCCCCCTTTGTTTGGGTGTGCCAAAGGTGATTGAGCAGATCTTGCGGTTCGGCAAGGGTAACCACTTACCAAGGGATGAGGAAAGTGTAATTATCCAGGATGGGCTTGATGGCCAACCATTCTCTGAAGGCGGCAACGAAGCGCCAACACTTCAGCCTGCGATTGACCGTTTGCGCCACGAGAAGAGAGAGAGAGAGAGGCCAAGAAACAAGCAAAACATGCGCAGCAGGTCCTAGAAAAGCGGCAACACACACTGGATGCTTTTTGTGTTGCTGCGCCCCCTCGGGCCGATGTGGCTTCGTCCAGCTCCAATCTCCCTCGGCCCTCTAAGTCCTCGCAACCCCCTGTGGCTACACAATCTCAACCCCAATCCGATTCTAACCGCAAGGGAAAGGAGAGAGCCCCTTCCTCACAACTGAAACCACGCATGTGGCATTGGGGCATCGTAAGGAACATGTGTGTGTTATGTTAAGGGAAGGTAGTTTGCAACTTTCTTGAGCTGGGGCAGTTTGGGTCACCTAATGCTAAGGGCGTTTCCAAGGGGTGTGCTTGGGGGCTCTACGGGGGGAACATAGTCTAAAAGTAGCGCGCAGTGCGCGTGCAATGCAAAGATTCCCCCATTGTAGCGGCTTGAAAGGTGTCGATAGTTGAGTTCGTGATAACGGGTTTCGGCATAGGCAGTCTCTAAAGTAAGTAGCGTAGCGGATGTCCTATAGGTCACGGGAGACGATGTTGTAGGTGCAGGCTCCATGGGAATGTCCCATGTAAAGGGTGCGTTGGATGATGTGCTTAAATTTGGCGTAGTGTGTCGTCGCATTGTAGCAGGCGGCGGTAGGGGCTCGAACAGGCATGATGGCAGCTGCGGCTGCCCAGAGTGAGAGTGGCGGAACCAACAGCGGCGATGGCGATGAAGTTGCAGAACAACCCTCAGCAGAGAATCGAGATTTGCGAAGATCACGTGCACAGGGGTCCATGTCCCGGTGCTCACGTGCAAAACTGCCATCTGGCAGCCTTCACTCATGCCCTTCAAAAGGGGTCTTGGGTGTTGAGGCCGAGGGACAATCCAGCATCCTCTCCAAGTGCTGTATCACGGTCAAGTACAATAATTGAAGGTGACCTCACGGGCTTGATCTAGCCAACACTTACCATGCCGTCATCCCGAGATGGTCGGCAGCGGTGCTATGCTAGACAGCCATACCCAGCACCCCCAGGTCCATCCTCCCACCCCGGTTCGTGGAAGATGGACCGCCTCCCGCCCCCACCGAAGGAGGTGTCCCAGCATCTACAGTGGGACATGCTCCTGAGGCAGGGGTGATATAAGGGTGTGTGGAAGGGGTGTGGTTGGGGACTCTTCAGGGGGAACTTGGTCTAAAAAGTAGCGCGCAGTGCAAGGGCTCCCCCCAAGTCCAACAACAATGGAAGGAGGTGGAGGCAGAACTATCGGCGGAGCAACGTTCTCCGCATCCTATGCCTCCCTCATCCCCCGACTTGCCATACCACCCATCCGAGAGGATGCGCATCCCGCGGGGGGGCGGCCGGGCCCGGTCCTTGTATGCGACCCCCCCCCCCCGGGGGGGGGTTGCGTTTGTTTTTTTGGTGGGTTTTATCGTGGACCTCGTCCCACTGGCTCTCGAGTCGCGAGATGCCAATTATGTTTGGATCAGGCTGCGGCAGCAAGAGACCGAGCAGAGGCTACACCGGCTAGTTGCGTTGGTCTTTAGGGTGCTAGTGGTGCATTTCCCGGACCTGGCAGTGCAGGTGGAGCACAAGGAGAATGTGCATGCCTGTTACAGGGTTTGGTCTGGCTAGGTACCTACCCGCACTGGCGTCAAAACACTTAAAGCAAGTGGTACAAGGAGTGAATTCAGTGGGGGCATGTGGTTGTGGGCTCAGGGATGGGGTCGTGCAGTGGATTGTATCCACCATGCCTTGATAGGACCGGTCCATGGCTAGGGTATGGTGTTTTGGCATCTGCATGAAGACACGCGGTCTGGGTTGTGAGAGTTGTCGACGATGGTCTGGGTGCCCCTTGGGGCTAGTAGTCTAATGGTGGCAGATAGGATGGTACCTGGGGTGCGTGGTTCGTGGCTAACCGGTGCCCATGGGAGGGGATGAGCTAACCCAGACGGCCCATGAAACATTCGATAACCGTTTTAAGCGGTTATATCAAGGAAACATTCAGAGTTGATCTGGTTCACGCTGTATTCTAGCAAGGAGAAACAATTTTCTGTGCTTTGTGGCCATGACCATACGCCTGTGTCACGGGGGTGTATGCAAGTTTAGTATCCGGTGCTCATGGCCCGGGGTTTTGAGAGATAGTGGTGTCGGGGGCATGGTGCCAACGGCAACTTCACGAGTGCAATCTTCCGGAGCGTGGGTTTGAACCCTGCACTTCTTCTTTAATATGAACCGGGATTTGCCGAAAGCCCGCAACCCGGATCGTGGGGATAAATGGGAAGCACCGACTGTCCCCCAGTTTTTCAACCTGAACTTGAGAATGGGACAGGTCCAATTGAGTGATTCACGGTAGGGAATCACCAGATTTCCCATGCATGTGCATATCACATTTCACAATATTTTTATATTTGGGTGGTCACTGCCCCCCCTCCCCCCTCTCCGCCGCGTTACTATGAATCAAGACGCAGGACCAACATTCATCCAGTTCTTACTCACTCAAGACTTTGAGACCTTCATCAACAGCAAAGGAGTCAACTAGGGGGCCAGAGTAGCCGTGGAGGTACTGGGCGGTATGAAAGAGGCGGGCCAGATCAGAGAAGCTGGCGGATTTGTAGTTTCCCTCTACCTAAACGCCACTGCCGCACAAGGCCCGGCATCCTGGGCCAACGCCTGCCACCGGACATGGCCCCTACAAAGCGACAAAAGCTTGTCACTCTTGAGGACCCGTGGGGAATGGCACACATGTGATCCAGCATGTTTAACCCCTTTAAATCTTACACATTATAGGCTTGCCATATGGCGTGGCGGTTTTGCCTACCGCATCAGAGAGCCCTCCGGTATACGCATGTGAACTCTGGGTCTTTGCCATGTGCCCCGCTTTGCGGGGATCCACTGTATCATATGCTGGAGATGCCCACTTTCCCAAGCACAATCTTGAGTACTCTTTGAACTTCTGGAGTCAGTCAAAAAGAAAAGAGAGAAGCTAGCGGATTTGTAGGCGATGACTCTAAGTTACTCAAGGTAATCTTTGTGTATGAAGCGGCCCATGCGCGGAGAATTGACACCCGATCAGGCGAATTCAGGCCCCTAGCTAAGGCGGCAAGACAGCAAAGGCGCGATGTGATGTCGGTCAGCCTGGACCAGGACACGATTAAGGAACTCTCCAACTTCGTGGCAGTAGCGTTCGAAGTGTTTCTGTCGGCGGTGGATGGACTAATCGCGGACAAAGCATCAACAGAGGTGGGCCTCAAAATGGCAAATGCCGGAGTGGAGAAATACACCGTCAAGGGACATGATCCCAACAATGTCAGAGGACCTGGGGTTCATAGACCAGGATATCGTGCGAGTGCAGGCAGCGTATGCCCTATATATGGGCAAGGGATTCGAAATCCGCGTTGTAGGGTCACGGGCCAATGTGACGTTTGTGCGGGGCGCCAAACAAGTTGAAGGAGGTAAAAACGCCGATCTAGTGCTTGAGGAGCTGAGCAGGCGTATAAAAAAACTCGAGTCCAATTTGGGAGAACATGAAAAAAAAGGTACGACCAAAACTGTCGGAGGAAGCGGTGGAAACCCTGCTCTCGGAAGAGGGTGTCCCAAAGTGGATGGAGAAGCTCAAAGCCGCCCTCGTGCAGCCATTTAAGGAACCAGACGAGCCGGAAGGAATGAAACCGATCCAATTCCTCGGCATTGAAGTCCGGGCTACAATGTGGGATACAAAAGAATCCTACACAAATAAGTATGACAGGAAATCAAAAGATCGCCACGAACATGGAGGAAGAAATTCGCAGTCACAAGGATCTAGGCTGAGGAAAAAGCATAACCTGTCGGTTCAACAGATGTTGGACAGGGGAGGAAGAAAGTACCGGGAAAAGACCAAAGCAGTGTACTTCTTGTTTGTCGAGTATGAGGGGGACAAGTTCCACATGATGAAAGCAAGCGATGCATACAACGTGCTGAATGACCCGCCAGAAAAGTGCAGAGAATGCGGCAAAGGGCACTGGGTTTGGACCCATGACCTCGTTTGACGAGGCGAAATCCCAGGCGATGAAGGGAACCTGGGGTCACTGTCCGTCTCAAAGACGTATCACGGAGAGACCTGGAGTTCCGAAGGAAAACCCCCTGCATCCTCCCGCAGGGGGAGAGAAATGTCTCAGTGTCATGTCGCCGGGACTGAGCCCGAGAGAGCCCAGTGCGTTACACAGACTACATGGTGCGTCACGGAGGATGCCGGAGGAGAGGAGAGCGACGAGTACGACCAGGCAGAAGAAGAAAATCAGTGGGGATTCCAGGCGTCATGGCCAACCTACCGCACAGCAGCAGTGGTTCTTGCACGCATCCTGCAACAATTCAGAGCTGGTGAACCTCCGGACAAGCGAACCCTGCTGGCCCTCGCTTGGAAGACATCATTGCTACGAAGATTTGCGTCCGGACTGCGAAAATTGGGAAGAAGGCATACTACAGCCCCAAACGAGCCAGGATCCTTGAAGAACAACTCCAAGAAGAAATGGCCCTGGGGAGAAGCCCGAGCACCAAAACAGTCCTCTCAGCAGCAACATGGGCGGTGTCCATGGGCAACGCAAAACGTGCGGTGCCCAAATTTTTCTGGAAGTATGTCAAGGGGGCGGAGAACGCCTAGGACGATAGGAAAGTCCTGTGGCGATTGGTTGAGCCCCTGCAGACAATGGCTTACCAGGCCGAGGACCCTACCGAGTGGGCGGTGGTGGCAGCAGCGTTACTGTCGACGGTGGCGGAAATATGCGTCGGGGAGACGGCGGGGATCAGGGTCCGAGGACTGGACGGAATCCGAGGCACAATCACGTTCTGGACGAAAAGGTCAATCGCAGAGCGTACTCTCGCATAGTGGGGGCCTGGGCGCTCCAATGGGTTCGGTTCTTGCACTGGTGCACAATCCAAAAATAGGGCCGTACCCAGCACGACAACATCGTCAGTGGACCACGTCAGCTGGAACGGGTCATGGTCAAACTGCTCGCAAGGGGCAGGAGGTCCGCCGGCATCGGTGGCGCCGACTCTGCTCCACCCCAGGCCACCTTGCCAGTGATGGAGCACGTGCCTGAGTTTGTGTGGTGCTTGTGAGACCAGAATCCGAGGAGGGAAATTCAGGTAGCCCATCACACATACGATAATTGCCTCGGCGAGTGAAGACGAAACCCCACATTGTCTGAGGAAGGGATGCCACGAGGGTCTCGAGGAATGAGGACACATGTAACCGGTATAGCCATCATACTATAGCGGTATCATCCACGACCTGTGCGCCTTCCAGGGGGGGTTGGAACCCGGGGGGGGGGGGGGGGCACGTAGAAACGTGTCACGGGTGGTGTATGCGAGTCCTGTATCCGTTGCTCATGGCCTCAGGCAAATCTTCTGCTCCCCACCAGCAGGGAGGTCGTTTTTTTCAAAGCTCTCACTTTAGGGTAGAAGGGAATGGGTGTCACGGTGCTCTCGGGGTTGGACGCCAGGTCCGCCTCCCACGCATGCGATGGGACCGGCCCAGCCTCCGGTCTTCGACCCCAAGGGGGCAGAATGACTTTGGAAGCAGGTGGCCCAAAAAACGGTTATTATGGGGACGGCAACGTAGCATACCTTACATGCACCGCACACACACTCCACGGATCATGGGTTCGAACCCCGGTTGGCCTACCACAAAGTTGTCGCTTTTGTCCGTTTTTGTGAGGGATGTGGTGAAACATTGCATCCATAAGTGCAAGGTTTATGTCTAACCGGCGCCTATGGGAGGGGGTTGAGCTAACCCAGATAGCCCCCGCCTTTTTTTTTTTTGCAACATTTGATAGCCGTATTGTATGGCGCAAGGCAAAATTCGACACCGATCTGGTTTGCGCTGCAGTGTAGCAAGTCAAAACAACGTATTGTGGAACCCTCGTTTGTACTATATGCCCTACATCTTGGTCCAGGCTGATGCCTAAGAGCTCATACTGTACTCCGCAGAACTGTTGAGCCTGTGAGGGAAAAAAAATGTATTGAGATTCATAGCTATGACCATATGCTTGTGTCACAGGGGTATATGCGAGCTCAGTATCCGTTGCTCATGGCCCTTGCTCCCCCCTCCACTGAAACCCGGGATGTTCCTAGGTCCTCTCAAGGGAGCCCTTTGTGGGGGCCATGAAGCAACGATGAAGAGCTCACATACACACCCGTGTCAAAGGTAAGGGATGGTCATCGCTTTTTGGCCATGACGCCAAAATTTTGGAATAACTAGCATGATCCTGACCTCATGCCAGACTCAATCAGTTCGATAGCAACAAGTTCTTCAGCACTGCAACACTTCCAAACCAGTACCGAAGGTTGCCTTGAGGTTGCCCAAAGGCTATCGAATGTTTCTTAGGCTTCTTGGGGGAGGGGGGGGGGTCGAGCCAAGGGGCTCCCATGACCCCCCGACCCCGCCTCTAGATCCGGATATGCCACAGGTCGTGCAGGCTGCAGATGGGATGTGCATGACTAACCGGCGCCTGTGGGAGAGGTGAGAGCTGACCCAGATGGCCCAAGGAAAATTTGTGCAGTGGTACCAAGGAAAACTCGATGTAGAACTGGATCATGGTGCAGTGCGACAAATCGACACAATGAACTGAGAGTTGTGACTATGACCATAATATGGTCATAGTCATAGTCATGGTCATAGTCATATTATACCTGTGTCACGGGGGTGTATGCGAGTCCTGTATCCGTTGCTCATGGCCCCGCCTCTAAAGCGAAAGTCTAAGCACCCCAAGTTTTAATGTTGTAGCTCTTCTAGATCAATAGCTTTTTTTTGGTGCATCCGCCAGTCCAGAGTTCGGCCCCACGTGGGGAGCGGAATCATGGCAAAGCCACGGTGTGTAGTGGCTTGACATGCCGGTT
Source organism: Eutreptiella sp. 'Long Island Sound 2002' (assembly GCA_964036045.1). NCBI lineage: Eukaryota > Euglenozoa > Euglenophyceae > Eutreptiales > Eutreptiaceae > Eutreptiella > Eutreptiella sp. 'Long Island Sound 2002'. The sequence continues at coordinate 166,345,841 of OZ038378.1, forward strand.
TGTGTGAGGCGTTGACAAACAATCCCTCACATTTCCATTACTGGTACATTCAACCATCAGGGTATGCCTATTGGCCACGCGTCAGCATGTGACGCTGGGTACACATGCCCTCTCCCATCCTCTGCTCTGCACCGATTCTGCCGTCATGCCTTCACGTCTCTTGGCCTATCCCTGTCACTCTAAGCGAGCCCTCTCCTTATGTCCTCTCTCTCTCCGTCGTTCATTCAATCCCGTGACATCCCGTGTACAGTGCCTAGTCGTCTTCCTCATTTGCCCCATAGTATGGAGCGGGATCACAGGAACAAGGGGTTTTTATAGTCAACTGGTAGGGTCATCTCCACTGTTGTCAGGTCCACTCCAAAGCTTACATCCCACAACGCCTTCAGCGTTCTTAGATGGAACCCAACACCGAGGCCTTGTGCATAGGACTATGCAGCTTCCCATCACAGGCCAACACAGTACGGTGAGCCCGGATGGTACGCCACAAAGTTCCAACCAGCTACGGGGGACATTGCCATGCGTTGCATTTTTTGCTGCCGAGAATGTAGAAAATGCATCCGCATGCACTTTCTGAGAGTCTGTTTTTTTCGCCGCTTTCTTTGCCAAATGGCCTTTCTCAGCCAGTCGCTTCACCCGACCGCTCTTGACGAGTCGCTTCCGTACCTCCTTTCGCCCCGGTCTTCTCTCAGCGACGGTGTCAGTTCTGAGGGGCACAGTTCAGACAGTAATGACGCTTCCACCGACGAACGTCCGGAGGATTTTTGGAAGTCCTTAAAAAGCAAGGGCATCTGCGTGGCTTTCCTGTTTGGCACCTGCGGACGATTTCGCAATCGCTGCAGGTTTCACCACCCCACGCCTGAAGAGGTTGCGCAAGACACCGAGATTTGTCGTGCAGTGGAAGCTGTGCACGATGGGCACCGCAACCGGCGCTCGGATAGCGGTACGTCAGCAGACGTCATGAAATCACTTCCCAAGACTCCAGGCACTGTGCCAAGCAAAGAGCACCCGAAAGCCCCTGTGCAGCCAACCAGAAGCACAGAAGCCAAGTCCAATCAAAAGCTTCAGAACAACGTGGTAATGCTGGAAGGTTTGGAGCTCGATCCGCTAGATCTGCTTTGCCAAGGTGCGTTCAACGGCACCAACGTCCATGTCTACGACGAGTTACCACGGCTGTACAACAAGGCGATTAGCGGTCTTCACACTTGTCGGATGTTTGTCTCGCATGCGCTGCGCCTGCGACAGGCACTTCCATCCGAGGAGCATGACAATTTTGATGGAATGTTTTACCGCCTCGTCAAGCAAGGCATCTTGAGGGCCGTGGAGGCGGATTTGAGCACCAACGTCTCCCAGTTGCTGCGGGGTCGCGGTGTCCGAAGTGTGCATGTTTTGGATGAGGCTCTTCAGCATGAGCTGCTTGCGCCACAGCACGTCGAGGAAATCATGTCACTCCTGTGTGACAATCTGGAGAACTGCTGTGTTGCGCAGCAGGATCTACGGCTACTTTTGGTTGGCCATCTTCTTGGGGATGTGTCGCACCGCTTTCACAGGTGCTGCGGTCATCTCTTGCGCGTTCTACCGCATTTGAACGTCGCTGAATTCCACACAGACACCCAAGCGGTGCTTGACAGGCTAATTCAGGTGAGCATGATCTGACCGCATCTTCAAACTCTCATACTACCGACAAAGCAGAAGACAATCCCTGTCGACGATCGTCTCGTGTACAGCCCGTATGCCGCCCTGTAGGCCGTTCAGGGAAGGCATGCAATGCACTGGGTACTGTCACTGGCGCGCCGCCAGCAGGATGGTGGAAGCCAGAAGCTGAGACACCATGTAAACCTCAAGCCAAAGATACCAGTGCGCTTGTTCCCTGTGTGCTGAATGTGTAGTATCAAAGGCCGCGCCACCTTTGACGCCCAAGCTTGTTAGTGATCCGAGTGCTGGGCTTCACATTGTCAGCAGACCTTTTCTGCTTTGTAGCAGCACGGAGCTTCTATGTCACATCTTCTGTTGCTGTCGCCCCCCGGGACCCCCCCCCCCTCTCCCTCTCACTTTCGAGGTGGGGGATGGTGTTCGGGTCGATTTCGTGTGGTACTCAGATGAACGTGTTTCGAATCATATTTCTGAGCGCGACCACAGAGCAATGTGCTGTGTGGCGTTTATGGTACATTTGCTGCGCACTGTGGTTTGGGGAGTACGTTTTGTGTGCACCATCTATCGCCCCCGTTCGCATTGGGTTACACGCATAGCAGTCGCTGAAGCATGTCATGTGTCCTGCCATTCAGCGAGTCCTCATGCCCAATTTCACGTGTTTTGAGCGTCCTGGGCAACGTGCGCAACAATTCAACTGAGTATGCCATCACTCTTCCTGATTGTCTTCACAAATATCAGAACCTATCTGTTACCACCATTCCAGAGATGTAATTTCTGTGCCTAATAAGTCAACGATAAATGTCATGCGGAAGCTGTCGTATGTTCCAGGTCCATCTCCACATGTGCCGCCGAAACTTTCAGCGCAACCCCACAGCAAATGTGTCTTGTTGACGCACAAGAGGACAGTTGAGTAGGATGCAGAGAGAGTGAGTAAGGACCAGCATACGCTTGATGGAAGAATGTATCTTAGGTTCCCTCCTCGTAGGGACCAGGGCAGACTTAGCCCACAGTGTCTCCTTGGGATGCGTGACCGATAAGGCATACCCTGATGGTTGCATGTACCACTACTGGGAATCCGAGGGACTGTTTTGTTAAACGCCCCGGACAGACCAGCAAGTACTACCATTATGGACCGTGGCATTGCCATGTTTCCGCTCCCCACTGGGGCCCTCTAAGGACTGGCCGAGTACACAAAAAAAAAAGCAAATGTGTCTTGTTGACGCACTAGCTGCCACTGTCAGCAGTGCCCGACAGTACTGACTGTCACATGTTTTTGTCAGATGGTTTGGTCACATGGTTTTGAAGGGCATATTGGGTGTTCTCCATTGTGCCACCACACTGTCTTTTTCAGCCTACAGTCTGTTGTGCCTCATGTGCACACGGGGACGCCTATGGGCATTCGGGCATGGCAGTTTCCCACTGCATGATCTGACATTAGACTCAGCTCATCTTTACTGCTTGTCAGATCCGCTACTGCAGTCATTGGTGGGATCATTGTAGAACTGGACAGCTCTGAACTTTGATCCCATGAAGCGGCAAACTACATCAGCTCATCTCAGTCTGCCCCCCCCCCAAAAAAAGCATGTCTCCTGACTGCGTATACCTGTCCTTTGTTGATGCATTGTTCCAGTGGTCGCATGTAGTACTGTGTCTGTCGTATCTTCCATGTCCTTCTTCACCTGGTTTGGTACACCGCACTGCTTTTGCGCCATGGTTGGGGACAGTGGGCAAGTAGTTTCTGTATCCGGCGCACAACCAGAGATATGCACGGTACTGGGACACCTGTGCACAGTGCACGCCAAGATATTAAGTTTTTGAGCGTTGGTCAAGGTGCCCTGCGTGGCCGAAACGTCCACTCAAACGCCAGAGCAGAAACCTATGGAAATATGTCCGCCTGTCTCCAACCAGACATATGTCTAAGCTGTGCCCCCCCCCCCCCCCTCCAGTTATGGTGAGGAAGGGTTGCCTGTCATGGTCTCCCAGTGAGCCGGTGTTTGTGCAGGGTGGGGGCGGAGTGCTTCAGGGCACATGAGGTGTTCCCCCTGCCACTCCTAGAACACTGTGCCCCTGGAACATCATGCCCTTGGACACTACCCCCCCCCCCCCCCGCTTGCATAGTAACCGCCCTTGCATAGTAATCGGGGTGGCGAGGGAACCGTCACTTTCCGTTTTGTCAATTTACGCAGAAGGTTGGATATTGAGCTTCTCTGGTGCGTTTGCTGGCTGGCCAAATGCACACAGTCGACCCCAGTCCCCAGTGCGTGCCCGCCCACAGACACAGGCACCATGACAGCTTCTCCCGCTCACCTGCGCTACAGTGGGGTCCATGGGGACTGTCCTAGTCTGAGCAATCCTACTCCTCCCGGGGCTGCACCCCATATTATGCCTCATCCCAATGTCAGCGGTGCTCCCCAGAAAGTTTTGTGTGCCCCTTGGGTGAGTTGTATTTCGGTTAGAGAAATGATCTCTTCTCCCAGCTCAAAGATGATCTCGTGATATGCTCGCAACGCTATGACATTGATGAGAGGCACCCCTGTGGGACCTGGATGTGGCTGTACGTCACCGTGCATTTCCTGCATAACATCGTGGTATTGCACAGGAGTAGAGGTTGGGATGGGTTTCTGGGCTGCAGCCTCATAGCAGCTGATTGTTGTCCTCCATATCCTCCTGCTCTTCCTCTACAAAGTTGGCTCTTCTGCTTGCGATTCCACAATGAGTGGAAGGGCCTCTTGTTTCCTTACCATGTGCAATTTTCCCTTGGCCATGGTGCGCCTGCATTTCTGCCAGCGTTTGACACCTTCTCTGCCGGTACCGTACGTCCGACCAGTCAGTTTGGTAAGTTTGCATGCTGTGAGAGTGCCACCATTTGCCATTTTACAGGTTCAGCTCCACCACAGCCGTGAACGGCACATATTCAACGGTGTTGCACAGCGTGATTTTCTCTCCACCTCGGTGTCATGTGCACTTCCAGACTGAGCTCTGGGACAGCTGCAGCACTGGACTGCTCTGATTCCTGAATCCAAGAACTCTCTCGAGTACCGTCTGGTAAGAGGGCTTTGCCAGCTTGCTAATGTCTGAACCCAAAAAATAAAACCAGGAATTGCTGGTTTAGGCGTGACAGTTTTTTTCTTCATCCTATCAACTTTATTGAATTGGGATGCTTCGGCAGGGCAGTTCCCGCTGCACTACCATGCACCAGAGTACACTGCAGGTCCAGGACCCTTGCCACTGAACATCTTTCATATCTGAATCTGCCACTGAACATATCTCTTCATACCTCTTTTGTACCCCCCGCATCCAACGAATGCCGTGTCCCACGAACACTTCCGTTCGGACCATATTTTATGAGGACATACATAATTACGCACTTAATTATGTACCCAGCTTCAGAATCGAGGTTTCGGGCAAAAGTATTGGGGAACTGAGTGGTTCGCAGAGGGGTGACACGAAGGTGTTGGATGGGATGACCCCCCGGCCACTGGCGAACATAGCGTATGTCACCCCCCATCCACACGTCGGTTTGGGGTGGGGCGCAGCTCCTGTTCCTCCCCTGGCCCTGTCTCTAGCCCGCAGCCCACCCTGAGGGAGGGCGTCTGCACGTTCGCTTGCCGGGGCACGGGCTGGCGTGCACTTCGCCCGCCAAGAGAACGGTGCGTTGGCCGGGCGGTGCTGTGCACGGCACTCGTGGGGACGCGGCAGGGGTTTGCATCGGGCAGGCCTGGCCTTCGGCCAAGGGATGTGTGGCAGGGGAGGCCGTCCCATGCCCATCAATGTGCGGGGTTTCACATGGCGCTGGCACTTGGCGTCAGGGGGACAGCGGCTGGGCATGGGCTGGGCGCCCTGGAGGCCCCCACCCACCCCCTTCCATCGCACCCCCCCGCCCCTCCGGAGGGGGGGTCCTCAAGCAAAAAGCCTGCTCCCCCGTGCCAACTCCGCAGCAATTGAGACCCAGGGGGGCAGGCAGGGGGTGCCGGCCTGGCTGAAAGGGGGGGGAGGGAGGGGGTCTGACGGGGGGAAGGGGGGGGGTGTAAAGGGGGGTTTGGCTGGGACCCCCCCTCCTCCCAGGGTCCCCCTATGGTCCCCGCCGAAGGTAAACCGAACATTTTGAATCGTAAATCCCCTTGGCACCGAAGGCGCCGAAGCAAAATGTTGGCTGTCAGCCTCAAACATTGGAAGGGGAGGAGGCGGGGGGGGTCTAGGGGGGGCTACGGCGCACGGCCTGCCCACCACCCCCCTGCCCATCCCCATCGGCCGAGGCCCCGCACACACGCGCATACCACACACTCCTCCCACAAAACGGGACCCCGCCCGAGGGCACGACCTCCTCCGGGTGGGTGGGGGGGGGGCAAATCAATGCGGTCCGCTCTGCGCCGTGGACAGGGGCGTCGCGTGTGCAAGCACGCGGGAGCCCCCCCCCCCCCCACACACACACACTCTCTCTCTCTGTACATAGCCTTGATGTAGTGCAAAAAGGGAGGAAAGGCCGCACAGAGCGGGGTCTGAACATTGCTGCAGTGCGAACAATGCTGTAGAGAGGTGATGTATGTTAGCGAACGCTATGGAGTTTGTTGAAATGATTGGGCGTCACACACACACACACACACACACACACACACCGGCGCCCACCCTTCTGGTTACACGCCGGATAAAAAAGCTGCTGACCCAAACCCCTACCTCCCAGAATCGGTCCAAGGCCGTCCGTCACCTCACCCAGCACCCTGGTACACCCTACACGGCTGATCTGAAAGCTTTTGCATCCTTGCACTACGTGCATTCCCAGGCGTGTTTCACACCGACCTGCCCCCCCCAACCATGCATTAAAGTTTCCGGCTACTGCAATTGCGGATTACAAGCAGTTTGCCCACACCCTCATGCGGCACCGACGGTGGGACATGGAGTTAGGCAGCCGTTTCCTACAGTATGCCCAATACACAGAAGCCAACCTCCTGCAGCAATTTTACAATCGCATGTGGCGATGTTACAGCAGTTCACGCACCTCCATTGCCACCTCGCGTCGCCGTATCATTGCCTGGAGGCGCCAAGGGACTCTTCTCCTTGACCACTATGACACACTGATGCAAACGTGCCACACCAGGAAGGAAAAATTTTGGCTTCAATCCCGACGTACTTTGAGACATCGGTCAATGCAGACACTCACACACGTTGCCACTCAACTACTAAGGGAAAACTGGTCAGCTGCGGAGGACCTGTTCCGGGCTGCCGTTGCCACCGTACATCACCTCAAAAAGCGCTCCCGGCCCTATGACACTGCAAACCCCAACCTAAAACGGATCTACACGCCCCGCACTACCCCTCAACCCTCCGAGTCCGAGCCGGTGTGGCCTAATCCCTGAAGACAGGGACCAACCCCTCTACAGACTTGACATCTGACACTGGATTCTTGCACTTGGCGGTGGTGTCGGCTGCGCGCCAGTTCCTATTTTTTCACCAACCCATGGCAGGTTGGCCCCCCTGTGGCGTCCTCCCCTTGTCTATTTTTTCCCCCACAGGTGTGGAATGCCACTCCCCAGCGCGCCGTAACCCTGCCTGTGTTCTACTTCCCATTTTCGCCCTCTTCTGTGTGTCACCAATCACACCACAGCAGTGCGCTCTGCCCCTGGCGAATAGTGACCCTTTGTGCCTGATTGACCAATCGTGCCTGAATGTCATCCCCCTCCCACTCTGATAGTGTATGACATGCAACCTGTTGATTCACCTCGGCCTTCAATCTTCACTCCGCTGTCTTTTTCAGCCTACAGTCATTGTGCCTCACGCACACTGGGAAGCCTACGGGCGTGGCAGTCTCCCACTGCATAACCTGGTTTCAGACTCAGCTCATCCTCACTACGTGTCAGATCCGCTACCACAGTCATTTGTGGGATCATCGTAGCACTGGACAGCTCTGAACCTTGATCCCGAGGGGTCACCTCGAGTACTGTGAAGTGAGCAGGCTACGCCAGCTCATCTTGGTCTGAGCCAAAACACACACACACCCACACACACACACACACGGGCCGCCCTCGGGGACGCGGTTCATGAGGGCACTGCAGCGGCCGTCACACCGACTTCCTCATGCCACGGCCGGAGTAACTGTGGGTAAATTTGTGAAGCAGGATGTGAGGGAATTGTGTCCCTCAACTACAGGACCTCTATTGCCCACCATGACTGATTCTCTGCTTGCACCTGGCCAGGAGGTGCTATACAAGCGGTGTCCGTCCCAAAGGTCCCCAAGCCAGATCAGGCTGCCACTTCTGCCTGTGCCAAGAACAAGGAGGGCCCCAAGCCCAGGGAGCATGTTCAGCTTTTCCGCATGGAGCAGGACCGCAACAAGGGCTTCTACTCTGAAAAGCGCTAATTGGAGGCCTCCATCGCTTTGTACTTTGAATGGGCTGGGTGTCTTGTCCCTAGGGATGGGTTACCGCCGTTTCACACACCACGCCCTATGCACATTGCTGATTGTGGATTTGCGATGTGCACTCTGCATACACCCACCCTGCCTGACCCAGCCACCATCTCTGCATCCAATGCCATGCAAAGTGCTCTTGCGGTATGTTGTGCAGCCATGGCACAGCGACAATTGTGCACAACTGGAACAACATTGGACTGTGGTATAAACAGCAAACAGCATGAGGGGCGCCCTTAGCGCAGTGCGGGCGCAGTGCAACTATTTGGGCGTCTAGCCGTACTAGAGACCCATACCCATTGTGATACTAGGGGCATCATTGTTGCCCCTAGCATAGGTTTTGATGCTTCTTCCACATGGGGCATATGGCACTTTTGGATTTTCACCCACCTTCGCCCATTTCCACCCCTTTTCACATTTTGTTTTGCTCATCTTCACCATAGACTCCCACATTTTGGTGTGGGCCCTTGAGTTGGGGTGATGGACTCCCACGCTTTGGCGTGGCCCCTCGAGTTGATATGACGGACTGCCTGATTTTTGCCTGACCATAGTCGAATGCCCTATGCAAGGCCGCATTCCTGTTGATGAGGAAGCGTGGTTGTGCCACAAGTTGAAAACAGAGGTTGATGTGGATTCCCTCCCGCAAGAAACTTTGCCCCCCGGTCCAGTTGAGGGTGGGGTGGACACATACGCGGCTTTGGGACTAGCTGGTAGGGTGAGTGACCTTTCAATTGAACAAAAAAGAGGATATGTGTGTGGCTTTCCGCATTTTGCATGATGTCTTATATAAAGGGAAGGTAGCTGCATTTGTCTTGAGCTAGGGTACTTTGGGTGACCTAAATTTAGGGGCATTTGGGTAGCTAGGGTGGCGTAATTTTGAGGGTGTTTGGAAGGGCCCGGTCCCCTTATGCTATATGCACAACAGACTCGAAAACACCCGCGATGCATACTGGTTTGCAGAGGAAGGAGGTCACGTGCCGTGAGGCAATGCGCCTGCGGGCCCACCAATACCCCAGCTACGCACTAGAATGAGGCCAACACACACGCGATCGAGGGGAATCTAGTCTACACGTAGCGCGCAGTGCAAGGGTTCCCCCTGAGCTGCCAGTTGGAGGCACCAAGGTGTAGCGCGTGTAAAGAGCTGATTGGAGTCAGCCGTGTCAATTGATTTGTGGCAGTCCATTTGCAAATGCCAGATTGATGTCTAAAATCTGCTGTTTTTGCCCTGTGGACGTCTCCTTCCCCGGTGATGGGTGGTTTTCAGGGTGGTCATGGGAAAGCTAACTTACTATTGGGCTCTGTGCGCGCACTGTGCAGAGACGCCCCAACACTGCCTTGGCACACCTGCTGGTTTGAAGTTGGAATGGCTCACAATTGCGGTCGTGGACCTGGCACTTTCACATTGGCCCATCTGATCACAAAACAAAGGGGTGGCTCACAATTGTACCTTCGTTTTGGAATAATGAAAACCGACCCCCCCCCATTTTCAATAGGGCAAAGCTCATGGCTGTTATTGTAGTGGTCAGGCAATTTGGATCTTGCAATAGGAAAATTGCAGTGGCAATGGATTTGGAGTATGGCAACAAAATGGGTGGCTGTCCTCTGCTGGGCCCGTCTCTAATGTGGATCTCTGGATCTAGTTGCTTTCTCTTGTTGGGTCGTCTTGCACTGTTTTTCACTAGGTGGAGATGTCGAGCCATGCAGGTTTACGTGGCAATGATACGGCAGATACTGATTAGCAAATAGAGGGCAGATAGAGGACATAAGCGACCCGACCGGGACCGATGCCACTGGTGTCGAACTCTGGCTGTGTCTCCGGTGGCGCCACCTGGGCCGGAGCAACCCTCGTCGCCAACACCACAAGAGCAGGTCACCGGAGGAGCACGGCCAAAACACTAGTTGAACCTCGTTTCAATTTTTGTTTGCATTTCTTCTCTCTTTTTCTGTCTTTATTTTGGGAGGAGGGGGTCCCCCCCCCCCCCCTCACCCCCATCCGCACGGCAAGCATGGCAATACAGCACTCAGTGGCTGGGGTGTCGATTATTGCGGCTGTGAGACTAAGGCAAGCAGCGGTCGACTTTGCCAGCGTTGGGACCGCCAGGGTTCACACCAACCTTGGCAACACCGATGTGGGTGTGGACATCGACGTTTTCGCCATGCCTGTTGGGGCGCGCGCTGACTTTGATGGGCGGCCGTGAGTACTGTCGACCCAGGATCCCCTTCGCGAGGCCTATGGGGAATGCCGAGGATGACATGGCATCACTGAGCGGTGCCAATTTCGGCTTTGCCGGTTTCGCCCACATGCTCCAGGATGAGGAACTGGCCGCCCTGAGAATGACGATTCCCAGAGTTTTGACACTACCACTGTGGAGTTAACGACTGACACTGCCACTGTGGAGTTGGCGACGGAAGTCGAGGCCCCGGGGCGGCTATCTGCGGTCACAGCCTGCTCGGGCACAACCAGAGCATGCATTGTTTGGGGAACACCGTCAAAGCCTGGACACGCTGTGAGTGATGACTTTTTTGGATGACGGCGATAATCTCAGGTGTCTCAGGAAATCAAGCTGGTTCTTGATGGTGGCCATTGAAGAGTTGGTGTCTTTCGGGGAGCCTATGATTCTTTGGGATTGGATGATGACCATGGCATATTCGCCGATTTGTGATATCGAAAATCGAGGACGGCCGGCTCGCAGTGTTTTGGACATTGGGTGCTGTGTGTAGGCCGTCGTGATTGCTGGGGACCCTGTCGTAAGCCGGGAGTCCTCCCCCCCCCCCCCCCTTGCGCAAGCACGGCCTTGTCTAAGCACGAAGACCCCGTGTGACCGTTGTTTTGATGGGTTTTTCTGACCACGGTTTTTATGGTCAGAAATTCATTGTTTCGTGATTGTGCGCTGATTGTCTAGGGAAAGAAGGGCTGGGTCATGTTTGTGATGGTTCCTCTTGCTCACAACAACATTCTGATTGGTACTGCAACCCAATGGTAATTGCTTTGCTGTTGTTTTTAGCCATGAAAATGTTGCTATCGCTGGCTTGGGTGTCACATACATCCGATCCACTAGTGAGCATGCACCTGCCACCATCGTTGGTCCTTCTACGCGTGGAGATGACTTCATGCATTTGAAGTACATGAGGAATGGGCATGAGCTTGAGCATCATGCCCCTTTTGATTGTGTTTGCTTCCCAATCCGCAGCCCATCCCCATCACCATCAGAGGCAGCCCAAACCTATTCCCAAACCTGCAGCCAAGCCTGCTCCAAAGCCTATCCCGAAGGGGAAACATGTGCAACTATTTAAGATGAAGTGCAAGGTTGGAAAGGGTTTCTATTCCGTACTCGTTGATGGGCAGTAAGGACATGAGGACCATGCTGAATTTTGCCTACACGTTGTGTTCTAGTGCCATGTTTGTGAGTGATGTGCTTGGTGTGGGGTACGGGCAGGTTTTCTGTGTGCAGTGTCTCTTTGTGTTGCGCGTCGCGCGCAAGCACGGGCTTGTCTAAGCGCGGGGACCCCGTGTGACCGTTGTTTTTCTGACCTTGGCCGTGCTTGCGCAAGGGGGGGGGAGGGTAAGCACATAATTTTTTATTGGTTGCTGTGTGTACAGGGTTTTCTGCCCGGGCCTACCTTCATGCCATCCAGCTTGAAGAACGCTTCGGTTTTTTTTCTATGCATAATCTGACGTGCATGACCTGAGTGCACCGTTGCGGCGTATTGGGGGGAGGGGGGCTGCATGTTTGTTGCGAGTTGCTGGGCGTCCACGGCTTGGCGGTCCTCTGGCCTTTTGGCTGTCGAGGGCTGTAGAGAGTGGTGCTAGCTCAGCCGCAACACACTTACATGCCCCCAATTTTCTGTATTTTCTTGGGGGGGGTGTTTAGGACTCAGTTTCCACCCTCCTTGTACGCTGTTGGCACCATAACCAGCGGGTCTCCGGATGGTACCATGGGAGTGGCTGGGTGGGGTTGGGGGGGGGGGGGGGGTTGGCGCCTCGGGAGGGCGAGCCCAGGGCGGAGAATGAACACCCAAATTCTGTTGCAGTATTCTTGTGCTCCGCCTTTGCAAACACTAGTTGAACCTCGTTTCAACTTTTGTTTGCATTTCCTCTCACTTAGGCAATTCTGTCTTTTCCCACCCACCCACCCTCGGCGGCCACACTCCTTCTCGGTTGGCTCGGCCGCCCACCCCCCCCCCCCCCCGCAGTGTGTGGGTCGTGTATGGCTGCGTCCCGGCCCTTTTGGAGACTGTGATTGTGTTGTTTGGTCGGGTCCAACATTATGACCGGTTCGCTTGCCGGCAATCTAAAGTGCTGAGCGGGAGGCTGTTTTCGCCCCCGGGTTCTTGCGTACTGTCGGTCTTGCGCTGTGAGCAGGGATTGAGTCCGCATAGCGTGCGGGCAACTACGGCTCTCTTGGAGGGCTGGATGCAGCTACTATCACCGGCGATGCCGGTCTTTGGTGACATTGTACTGCTGCCGTCCCAAATTCTGTTGCAGTATTCTTGTGCTCCGCCTTTGCAAACGGCCGCGGAAGCCACGTGCGGGATCCTGGCAGTGCAGCTGTGGAAATGTGAACTATCCATCCCAGGTTGTTTGCAACTGGAGAGGATGCAATCTAAGCCGACCCGCGGCCAACCCCATTGTCGTTGTTGATCAAGCAGGGAAGATTGTCCGTGATGCCACCCATGCACCCACCGGTGCATCTCACGGGTGCGACACCATGACCGCCTCTACGAAACGCACCACCCCCTCGCAGGCCCAGCCTGCCCCTGTGGAGGGGTACATCCCGGTGCCACCAGTGTTGGACAAGTTGTTCCCCCGCTAGAGATCGGAGTGGCTCACTCCTCGAAACGCACCACCCCCTCGCAGGCCCAGCCTGCCCCTGTGGAGGGGTACATCCCGGTGCCACCAGTGTTGGACAAGTTGTTCCCCCGCTAGAGATCGGAGTGGCTCACTCCTCTGGAAAATCATTGGGTAGCTACAAGCCTGAGGCCGGGAAAGGAACCCAGACGGTCCGTCTATGCGTCCGAACGGGTCCACCCTTACCGCCCCATCTAGCCCCCATCCGTCCCGTCGACGGATGAGCTCCTCCGTGAGCTCCGGGCCATCGTGGTCCACAGTGTAAGGGCCCCTTGCAGGAAGCTGGATTGCAAGAAGGCTACAGCGAGAGCAGATGTGCCTCCATGGACAACTGCCGGTCGGACCTGCTATACTAGGGCCGCAGCTGTTACTCCTCACTCTGGGTTTCCCATAGCGATGGACGAGCTCCTCCGGGAGCTCTGGGCCATCCATGTGTCCACAGTGTAAGGGCCCGCTACAAGAAACTGGGCTGCAAGAATGCTACAGCGAGAGCAGATGTGCCTCCATGGACAACAGCCGGTCGGACCTGCTGTACTAGGGCCGCACTTGTTACTCCTCACTGCCGGGTCTCCCATGGTGCCTTTGCACATTGGACCGAAGGGGACTCAACTCAACTCATCGTGTCACCATTGTGCATGTACGTCACCCCAGATGATTAGGATGACACTTGACCGCTCTATGACCTGGCCACTCGCAGAAAGCCCACCAGAAAATTCCCCAACCTAACCACAGCCACTGTGCCTGCCCTCACGACTCTCAGTTCACCGACTCCCCATGACACCTCAATGACACACACATGCGGCGCGACACACGTGCACTCACGCTACACCCGCAATTTGCCGCCACACCGCCACGCCATGGTATGACAAAGCCACAGGACTTATCCACATGCACACAAGACCCACACATGATGTCCCCTACGCGTCCTACATGCTCTTATCCTATGCTGGGCTTTACCCTCACACAAGACTTGAGCTCGCTGTGTTGAGCTGCAATGGAACTTTACATGCATGATCCTGATCCAATCCACACACCACATAGGTTAATCATTTGGATTGGCCCACAGATGTTGCCCCTGTGTGTGGTGCACGCACTTGTCCTGTGTTTTGCCTGTACACGGGACCGGGCTGCAATGTATATGCACTTAGAGTCGCATGTTGTTGGCACAATACACACATCACTCACTATGAACGAATGCCTTCTAGGCGTGGCAGATCGTCTGCACTAGTGCATGAAGGAATCACACATGTTATGTCAGCATGATGCATGGATCTGTGGTCAACTCAGTTTCTTAGTGCGTCTCGGCTGTACATAAATGGACCTTCGGCTTTCCGGGTTCTCCCGAGCACACTCAATGACAACTTGAGCATCAGGAACTCAAACAAAATGCATCCGCATGCACACACCTGCGTCAGCTAACCCTCACTCTACCCAATGCCCAACTCTCTCTTCCATCGTGTGTCATGCCCTCCGACACTTCTTACACGCCTCCCTTGTAGGTGCCATCATGAGGACCAATTTCAAAATCGAAGAACTGTCCATGAGTGCGTGAAGGGCCTCTTGCATCCGAAATCATTACATCTGTTGTGGTCCCCAGCATAAGATCACAACTCCACACAATATTTCCCAAGGTTATCCATTGCCACGGTAACTTTATACACATGAGATGCATACTTGGGATCAAATAACACACCTGCAAGAGTGCCACCCACTATGCATATGGGCATGCTATCAATATAGTGGGTAACAAAGTAAGGGAAATGGGTATCGTGGTACACCACGTGATATACCAGGAGCGGCTGCATGAGGCGGACCTATCATATCATATCCTGGGTCTAAGACACGCACTTATCCAAAAAGGCTTGCAACGGCGCGAAGAAGCACCACACAACACAGCCTGCTCACCGCCACAAGCCAAACGGACATGTACGACTAGGAGGATAACAGGGCGAATCAGAGCATCAATGGACTCACCCATGCACATCCCCGTAGCAAAGAAAACTTGTCATAGAGGGTGCCTCGCGCGCGGTGCGCGCGGTGCGACTGTAGCCCGGTTGACTTAGAACGGCGGTACCATAGAATGTTGCCAAAAAGCGGTCATAGGGGCCTTAGTATCACAACTAGGTGGCCAATTGTTGTGTTTGGGTGGAAATAGCAATGTCCAGGTGTAGAAGTGGGCAGCAGGGCACCTTGTGCATTAGAAAATATCGGTGTGGTTATGTTTTGTGTTAAAACAAAGCATTGGGAAACAAACATTGCAGTGGAAACCAAACATTTTGAGACCGTTTCAAAACAAAGCATTGCGAAACAAACATTGCAGTGGAAACCAAACATTTTGAAACCGCTTGAAAACAAAGCATTGGGAACCAAACATTGCAGTGGGAACCAAACATTTTACTGTAGCATTTCACAAAACACCTGTCTGAAAAAGGTGTGCATTTCACCGGTAAGTGACGCGTCTGCCTCAGCGCGCGGTGCGCGCGCGCGGTGCGCTGAGGCACCCTCATAGGTGAGAAGACGAGGGCCAATCAGAGTCGTAGCGACCCCAGGTCGCCCTGCAAGTATACTCAAGGTAGGAATATAAGTTGCTCCTTCTTTGTCAACCTTGACCCCTGTCCTTGACAGGGGAATAAGCTATGGTATGTTCAGAGAGTGTACTTAGATCTCGAGGTTGACTCGTACTGCTACAGGACTATTGCAGAACTATGGGTATTGTGGTTCGGGGACAATCTATTGGACCACCAAATTTCATCAACCACGGCATTCAAGTATTCACGAACACACGTGACATTGCACCGATAAACATCATCAAAACTATCGGAGTGGCCCATATATGCGGAGTTATCAGGTTCCATGTACTGAGACCACCGGAGCAGAGCTCAAGCCGGACTTGGGCTCCCCGAAGGTACCACCTCGGCATTTGCCCCCGGAAGCGATCTACGTAGATGCTCCGGCTTCCCTCGTCTCCCTCAGGTAGAATTAGTGTTGGGGGATTGAAAAGAGGCCGGTCCATATCTCCAATTGGAAAGGGGCCAGTCCATATCCCCAACCGGAAAGGGGCCAATTTATCCCCCCAACTGAAAAGGGGCTAGTCCATATCGCCAACCGGCAAGGTACAGCCTCTACGACCACAAAGAATGTAGTGGTGTTGCTTGTAGATGTTCTTTTTGAAACAAAACTACTGCAAATTTTCAGTGGCCTCTCAAAATGTTCAAGTTCACGAAAGACAAAAGCAATAGTGGGGGAATGCCGTGCACGCAGTGCGCATGCGGTGCGAAGTTTTCGATGTCGGCAAATACTCGCACCCTAGCTACCTTTTGGTGGTAAAACATTGATCGTGTGCCCTTGGTTTCCTATAAAGGAAAAGTGCTTCCATAAATGGTCAAATATTTTTGGATTGTTCATTTTTCTGGAATGGATTCCGAGGAAATAATACGGTCACCACCAATGGTATTACTTGGGTGAGTATCCCAGCCTCTGCGTGCGCAGTATGCCCACAGTGCGCACACAGTGCAAGAACTTCTCCTAGGATACTACAATGAAGATCAACTAACTTAGTTTGAATACATCCACCACGTGTACGGGGCCTGCGAATCAGCCAAGGAGAGGTTGCTTTTGATGGAACGGCACTGAAGGTTTTAAGGGCCTCTCAATTGTGGCCGCAAGAGTGTGTGGATTACCAAGTGCAATTGTGGGAGGAATACCACACACAACACCGGGTACTTAGACATAGCCATAACGCAGTTTGCCGCCTACGCGGGATAGCCGAGCAATGGAGGAGTGCAGTGACAGCAGTTTGGATAGAAGCCGCACTGTGGGTGGGGGCATGGAGGCGTGCGTGGACTAGGAATGCACTGAAGCAAACAAGTGGATGAAGGACACCATTAGGTACCACGAAGCTCAAAAGGAGGATCTCTGGGCTAGGGTCAGGAAGAACATCCATACTGTTGTTCCATATCTTGGTCGCAAGACTTTGAGTGACGACCAACAAGAATCTAATGGTGTGCATGGTCTCTATCGCGCAAGGATGGAACACCTCTTTGCACGCCTTTGGCATTGGAAGATCGTCCGCAATGTGTGGATGGGTTCTACCAGAGATTTGCACCATCATGTCCATATTTTGCTGCACTTGACGCGGTTTTGTATGAGGAGACAAACTAGGTATCAGCCCTATGGACCTTGGCCTACTGTGCTTGAGTCCATGTGGGCACAACGGGATGCCTCTAAAGATGTTGAGGAAAATGATGATGGTGTTGGTTGTCAATTCTGTGCTCACCATCATGCAGATATGTGTGAGTGTGGCATGTGTCATTTGAACATCTGCCCCTCTTGTATGCCTTTGCACAGTTGCGGTTTGGATTTGTAATTGTAACATGTGCCCCTCTTGTATGCCTTTGCATAGTTGCGGTTTGGATTTGTAATTGTAACAATAGAGGATTTTGAATCTGTCAGAATCAGATTGTTCTGTGGTGTTGCTGCACCTTGATGTTTCCTCCTTCTCCTTTGGGTGTTCTTTGATACATGTGGCCGCAGTGCGCCCGCAGTGCAAAGTCGTGGCCATATTGTAGGGATACGTGCATATCAATCCGATTGTTTGACAAAAGATGCAGCACAAACGTGGAGTGGTGGAGCCAGGGGCTGAATGGGTCATGGTACCTCGGCACCCCAACCGCAAAGGGGACACATGCTGGGGCTGTGTTTGCAACTGAATACACATTCTGGATTAATGGTGACGGTGGAGACATCCCTCCAGACGATCAGACATTGGGGTAACGGTCAACCATGCCCACCGCTTCTGCCACCCCCGACGGCCCTCCAGCCGTTTTGTACCCACCAGAAACCGCCTGCCAGCCGCTCTTTCAACCGCCAGTGACCGCTTCTGCAACCGCTCTTGCAACCCTCCTTTAGGCCCCCTCCCCCTCAAAAGCACCCCTGGTTCTGTTGCCCCTCTTCAGTGTTTCTTCGCTGCCAGGTGCTGAAGTGTGGCAATGTGAAGGGCCCCCAAAGGAGGCACCAAAATGAGGGTTTGGCTGCTCGTTCTGTGGCTGGTCTGCAGCACAACGCTCACGTCCACACAGACATTGACGCCAGGTTCCATCGACCCCACCGTCGTGCCCATCACAAACACATGGACTTTCGTCAGTGGTGCCCCCTATCTGATGCAGCATTCGCTGGTACACCTCGACTCCAAGCTGGTCGCATTCGGCGGGTGGACGGCCGCCACTGCCATCGGGACCCACAGCATTAGCGACGACATGTACATTTATGACATTTGGGGCAACGAGTGGACTAAGTTCGACTATGACCCAGGGAACTCAACCGCTCCGACGAGTCCCATGGGCCGCTACAGCCACACGGCAGTGGCGTACAATGGGAGCATGTATCTGTTCGGCGGAGAGAACAACGACCAGGTGTACAATGACATGTGGGTGTACAATTACAGCATCGGCGAGTGGTATCAAGTGGACTCCTCGGGATGGCAAGAGAACACTTATCCGGACCCAGGTTTGTGATGGTGCAGGGCAGGGGGGAAGCTCATTTGCCGGGGCCGGATTATGGAGACACTCCCATATTGGCAGCCTCATCCGGCTATACGTCCCCATGCTCCTGGAAATCCAGGGAGACTGCTTGGCATCCTCCCTGCGTTTGTCATCCCCCCCTCCAATGTGGTCCCCTGGGGGGCGTCATCTCAGTGCCAAACATTGGTAACAGGGCAAGCCTTGCAGGCGTATTGTGCCTTACGCTGTGCCTCATTTTCCATGCATATCAAGCCGGGTGTACGGTGGCGGTACCACACCCCAGGGGAGGCAGGGTGTCCGTCACCTGGCAACTATTCCGTCGGGGAGGGGCGGCCGTCGCACACCAGCGGGGGGCGGTGACAGTGCGAGGGAAGGGGGGGTGGGGGTGCAGATCTACATGTGTGTGTGACACGGCGCGGCAGCCGGCTGTCTTGTTTGTTCATTGCCGGCGTTTGCGGCCACGACTCTGGTTCTCTGTTTGTCTGCAGCGTGTCCCAGTATTGCACGTATGACGCTGATGATGTTGCCTCCCTTCTCACGCAAAACAAGGTGAATTTCCATTACGTCTCACAGACCTTTTTTTTGCGAAAGGCGCCTCGGGCGGTTTTTCGGCTCTTGACAAGCTTTCCTTTCCCTCTTGTGAACTGTCTCGCCAACCAACACCACACACGTGACAGCTCACACGTGACCATACGGGGGTCACAATGCTCTGGGTCCTGGATTCCACCGAATCTTTTTCTTGTGTGTACACTATCTGACACCTTGGAAGACCCGGACCGCCCCTTCCCTCGGCCTGGTTGACGCTTTGGTGGCACCATAAGACCACAGATCTGTGGCCACCATGGTCGCCATGACCTCTGCCTGGCAGATTGGTTGCTCCCCTGGTGCCCAGAGGGAGACCAGGAAGGGGTCGTTGACGATACCCTCCTCTACCAATGGGACTGGGTTGCCAGATGGGGCATGGTCTTTGCCTTGCGCTGGGGTGAGCAGAGTGGCCCCCTGTTTGCCACCAAAGGGCTCTGGACGTCATGCATGGCTCCCACGCCATGGGTCAGAACCGCGACAGCCAGAGTGGTGAGACTACGGTTTAGCCCCTTGTGGAGCTTTGCAACCCCTGCAAGTGCTTTGAATTTGTACTCGCCGACATTTTCTTGGCATATTCCTTGTGGACGAGAAGTCCACATTGCCTCTTCATTTCCAAAACGCGAGCCTTTCCTGCCAGGTAGTGCACACTGCATCGATTCTTTCGCCTTTCTGCTTCCAATTCCGCAGCCCAAAGCCCACCCTCCTCATCTGAAAGTGTGCCCATCCCATCCGCAGTGCGAGGGCATTGCTCAATCGTCATCGGCAACGAGATGTACGTCTTTGGCGGCATCGAGAGCCCCACCGCCACGTCGAGCGTCTACGGCGACAAGGTGTACGTCTACTCTTTTGTCACCAACACGTGGTCCGCCATCAACCCCACAGTACGGCCGCCGGCGCGGGCGTACCACAGCTGCGTGTCATACACCAACAGCAGCAAAATCGTGCCGGGCTACTACGACTCCATCTGCGTCGCGCAACCATGTCTCTGGGTGTATGGGGGAGAGGCCCAGGGAGGCATCCTCAGTCTGGAGGATGTATGGCTCTATCCCCTCGAGACTCAGAGCTGGGTCTCCGTGGCCTACCTGAACGAGCAGCGGATGTTGACCACCCTGAATGGCGCCTTCGACCGATCGGCCAGCGCCACGTTGGTGTCCGGTCTGTGACTGGGTGTCCTAGGGCTGCGTGTGCGTGCTTGCGTGTGTGCGTGCGTGCGTATGTGTGTGCAGGCGCGCGCGTGCGTGTGTGTGTGTGTGCGTGTGTGTGTGTGTGTGTGTGTGTGTGCGTGTGTGTGTGCGTGTGCGTGTGCGTGTGCGTGCGTGCGTGCGCGCGCGCGTGTGTGTGTCTGCCGGTCACTTGGAGCACTGCTTACCTGCTACCAACAGAAAGGCGCCTGGTGGTCACGTGGTCTTTTGTTGACTGTCTGACGGCCTGACGAGAATCAAGCACTCAGCGCTTTTCTCGTGCCTGTTTGTCGCATATCACGTGTGTGTGTGTGTGTGTGTGCGTGTGCATGTGCGTGCGTGCGTGCGTGCGTGCGTGCGTGCGTGCGTGTGTGTGTGTGTGTGTGTGTGTGTGTGTGGCGGGGTGGATGCACCCAGTATTTTTCTAACAAGGGGAGGGGGGTATTCATAAAGGGCAAAGGGGGACATGTTTCCAAAAATTGCGAACGCCTACTGTTGTTCTGACAAAGGCATTGTTCTTGCAAGCGGGGGTGACAATCAGTGCAGTACATGCACAGCCTTGTGTGTGTTGTTGGGCAGGAAAATAGTGTGTTGCTACATCGGGGTAGCCCAGTTACCTGAAACCTTGGCGTGCAGGGCCACAGGCATCTGTAATGTAAGTGCACTAGAAAATGCACAACGACGTGGATTGGGAGGCATCCAATATATGAAGACCCACACTCACCCAAAAGCAAGTCAAGCCGCAAACATTGCAACGCATCAAGACTGCCATATACTGCCTGGGCACTATATAAACTGGTCAGCCCCATGATGAACAGTCGCCATGAGGATAGGATCGCTCATCACTTGGATCATCTTGAACAGGAACCCAAGACCAATAGTCACGCAAATCGCCGGGGACAGAGGAGAGCATCTGGGATTTGGGAAGTGCACAGACATGGTTACACACCCCCCCCCCCCACCGTATGGGAATCCCGTATTCCCCTTACAGCCCCGAACAGTGGCCCGTACAGTGGGTTCTCAGAACCATACCACAGAAATAGACAATATTAGGCACCCATTTGTCTCTTTTTCCTGCCCTCCCCTATGCTCCTGACCAGACTATGCCTTGTAATGTATGCCACTCCAAGAATGCTGAAACTGTTGCTTTTTTGTCTTTGGCCGAGTTGGATCGTTGTACCCTTCGACAGAAGCATTCTGATTGTGCTGAAGATTGGGTTATTTGTGAACTGTGTGTCCGCCAAGCCCAGCCAAATCCTTTTTTTGGATCAACGCAAAGTATGGGAAGTATTGGTTGTGCAACAACAATGGAGTTCTGACTTGCGGGCAATCACTGCTTTAACTTTGCCAGTGACCACCACTGTTGCAGAGGGGTCATGCTGAGAAAAAACACCAGAAAAAGTGCCAGAAAGGGCGCCAGAAGCAGGATTTGAACCAACGACTTTTGAGTTGCATGTGTATATGTACCAACTAGGGTATGACATGTTTCTGCTGACACCATGCTAATTGGTGGTATAGATTGTGAACATATTTTGGGGTTTGGGGTCACTACGCAATGCCCTGCTGAGGGTTTTCTTACCAAAAATGGTCCGCCCCGCACAGTGGCCCGTACAGTGGAAAAATTTTGCCCCGAACAGGGGGGGGGGGGGAGGTTACATTCGCCCACTGGGCATGCAGGGCATGCAGTGATATATTCTGAATGGGTCGAAAAAGAGTATGTGGTCTGTGGCACCATACCAACTGCCTGTACCAGAGGCATGTGCCTGAGACTGCATGCCAAACCCGCTTTTGGAGATGCAAGGGGACTACTGATAATGAAACTGATTCCTGCATTTCTGTACTGTACTGCAGACCCAAGCCTCTCCCGAACAAAATGAACCGAAAGCATCATTTCTAACCCGTTATCATACATGTCATCTGGGCTGCATGACTGTGAAGCTGAAAACTTAAACTGCGTAGGAGGCTGTCGAAGGGCATCAACATCTCTCCAGGGACGTCTTCACAAAACCTCGTGGTGGAGTGCACCAGCCACGCAATACCCACACGCACGCACACATGTTGAGAACCGCAAGACGAGAACAAAGCCACCCAACACACTAGAATTTTAGGCTGTGGTGTACATAAAATATGAGCTCCTCAGGGGGCTTATTTGAGGTGTGGGGAGGGCAGGGTTCATTTGCTTCATACAGCACGAAACATGTCTCCATGTGCACTGCTTCTTCATCAGACCGAACGACGTCTAGGACAGCTCTGTTGTCTTCAACTACTTTTTCTTAGTTGTGTTTTCTAGAGTTATGCCCCTTTTTGGCATTTTAATTGTGAGCAGCATCTGAATTGCAGGAGGTTCTTTGAGGACATTTTAGACAATGTGGACGTTTGTGGCCCACACTCTAGTAGGGCAAGGGCAAGCAGATTTGAATTGAGTGCACAAGTTGTTGACACAGTGTGCCATGCCATGTGATTGAAGCACAAGGTAGCTGTGTTTGATAAATTTTTGCCCCTTTGGGGCATTTTGATTGTGAGCAGCATCTAGATCGCAGGAGGTTCCTGGAGGATAGTTCAAACAACGTGGATTTTTGTGGTTCACACCACAATAGGACCAGGGCTGCAGGGCTTGGCCAAGCAGATTTCAATTGGGTGCACCAGTTGTTGACATAGGAAAGGGGGGCTATATGGGTCAAATTTTGAAAAATTCATTGGGGGATCATTTTGTCGCCCAAGATGATGGTTTTACAAGGGGTAAGACATCCGGTATCATACATTGGGTTATGCTACACGGATGACCCCAAACTAGGAGGGTATAAGACGCCAATGCGTGCGCTTGATCTAACAACCTCTTTTCGAGGTGAGTTGATGGAAACAAGGGTACCACTTTGGGGGGGGGTCGGGGGGGGATCAAAATTTCTTTGCGCATGGTGGCCGCTGTGTGTTGAATTTGACCCAGGTCATGCGCAATTTTTGTCTTGTTCATGGACCCCTAACCAATGGTGGGGTCTTGGGTCCGAACACCGGGTACCCCAAGGTGCCCTCCCCTCACCAGTGAGGATGTTTTCAGGTTGGCATGCGGCGGCTGAAAATCACCTCACAGAGGTTGTTAGATCAAAACCACGCAACCGTATGTATGGGAAAGTGCCACATACCCCACCTTTGCATACCCTATCCCCGGGGGTTGAATTGTTGGTGTGACCCCTTGCAAAAGCATCATTCTGTCCAAAAAACACACCCCCCAATGAGTTTTTGGTGGGGACCCCCCTAAGGGGGGCGCCTTAAGTGCAGTGTGCACACAGTGCAACTATTTGGGCGTATGGCCGTAGTACAAACCCATACTTTGTGATACTAGGGGCATCATTATTGTTTGATAACATGCATTTTGGTCCTTCTTTTGCATTGGATATGGCGTTTTTGGGTTTTCACCTATTTTCCCCCATTTTCACCTATTTTCACTCGCCGCATGTTCTACTTTCTAGGTTGATTTCTCACCACTATGGTAGCCCTCAATGTGGGCACTCCACATCAGCCTCTCTTGATTTGCATCCTGCGTCGGATGCTATTGTCAAGGTAAAGATCAACATGCAAATGGCAAGCGTGCAAACGAAGATCAACCGTTAGACAAAGAGCTGCTCGATAATCTGAGGATGCATGGTGGGCAAATGTGCATCGTGTGTAGTCTTACTTGAATTGTGTTGTTGCTAGGATTCAATGGGTAGAAAGACTTTCGTTTGTCCCTCCTGACATTGGCGGGTGCTCTTCGTTGGGATCCTAAAGGGCTTCAAAGATTCAAGGGACATTATTTCATGGCATCTGATGGGAAGGGAAGGTAGTACGCAACCATCTTGAGCTACGGTAGCTTGGGCGGCCTGAGTTTGAGGGTGGCCAGTAAGGGGGTTCTTCACAGGGGAATCTAGTCTCAAAGTAGTGCGCAGTGTGCAGTGCAAGGATTCCCCCTACCCCCCCCGCCCCACACACATACGCACACCACCACTTGAACCCCATTTTTTTCGACGTGGGGTGGGGGGTGAGGGTCTAGCCGCTTTCAAACGGGCGCGTTGGCTGAAAAATCGAGATTCCTGGGCGACTTCCGACGCCCCTAGGCTGTGGTTGGGTGATCATTTGATGGCAAAGGGAGTACGTATGAACCCATGGGGAGCCATGTAGCACCAACGAGGCCCTCTTAGTAGGGCTTGTTGGACCCCAAAAGTGCCGTTTTGGACTTGTGTGCACTGAAATGGGCTAAATTCATTGGCCTATAGCGGCCACTGTGCATCAATCCCAACCTACGTCCGATAGAACTTTTTTTTCTCAATTAACCCCATCACCAATGATGGGCGTCTCGGGTGCTATCTCCAAGTTTCATAGATCGGCCCCCCTTTGGGGCCCCACCGGTGGGAGACATATGCACCTTGTGGACAGCAGCCCTGCCTGGCATGGACGGCACGCACCTCACAGACAGCCACACTCTGGCAATGAGGGCATGCACCTCATGGACAGTGCCTCTGCCGAGTAGTGAGGGCATGCACCTTGTGGACAGCGGCTCTGCCTGGCAGAGTCATAAAGCACGCAATGGCAAGGGGTGGGAGCAAGCCTGCCCCCCACCCCTGAGGACACAGCTCGTGATGCCCAGCCCCTGGGCACGGGGTTTTGCGGCCAGAGGGCCACCCACTTGCCCACCCGATGGGTCCAAGAGACTGCACCCCAGTTGGCTGCACCCAAGTTTCCAGTGCAGGCCCCAGTCTCTGAGCGGATGCACAACACCCCTCTCCCCCTTGCAGCCTGACACATGGCAATGTGCTGCCATCTTGACCCATCCTTCCCCCCTCGCTTTCAGGAAGGAAGCACCATCACTGCATCATGGTCTTGGCCCGAATGATGTGTTTGGGGGGGTACCAATTTGCTGGCTACACCGATTTGGTGGAGTTCGATGCCATTTTCAACCGCTGGCTGACCCCCAACTTCGCTAACACAATGCCCTTTGGCCTCATGGGGCATCAGATGGTGCTGGTGGACGGGGTCCTGTATGTCCTTGGGGGAGTGAAGATTGCCTCCCGCAACTTTTATGACTATGCGCTTGCCAGCACCCCCTATCAACGCCCCATGTGTCGATCAGGCTGGGCAGCCCCGGACGGCAATGACATGTGCTTCCCCTGCTCAACGGGATGGGCTGCTTTTGC
This sequence comes from Eutreptiella sp. 'Long Island Sound 2002', assembly GCA_964036045.1. Lineage (NCBI taxonomy): Eukaryota > Euglenozoa > Euglenophyceae > Eutreptiales > Eutreptiaceae > Eutreptiella > Eutreptiella sp. 'Long Island Sound 2002'. The sequence goes on from OZ038378.1 coordinate 166,371,196, forward strand.
AGGTATTCTGCCCTGCTCCACCCTGCCCTATCACCCAGGCGCATTACCTCTACCTCTGTCCTTACCCTGCAACCCTTGGGTCTGCCTGAAAGTGCCACGCCAGTCGAGGGTTAGCCATGGGAAACCAAATCGTACCTCCAATCCCCACTCACCCAATACAACCACAATAAAGTCCCATTTGAGTGCTCCAATTCTGGATGAGGCCCCAATGCAATGTTGGGTGGAACAGAGGTCTGATATCTGGTTTTGGAGACGACACAGGTGTCAACTTTGCCTGATCAATCCACACAAGTATCACAACTCCTACACCACTCCTACGCCAAGCCGACACAAACCCAACAGAAAACCTACACACAGGAGGTGGGCCCGCTTCTTCTCGTATGCCTGCTTGCAAAGTTCCCGGAAATTTGTTGCCCGGCCACCTCGGCATGTCGGCTCCCCCTCCCTGAGCCAACCCCATGTGGGTTTAGGGTGGAGGGCCTTGGAGGTTTGCCGACACTAGCACTCTGTTGAGTCTGAATAGTGCATGATGGCGTCCACAACAACAACAACCGATTCCTTGCAGGTGCGTATCAATGTGAAATGTGTCCCGTGGGGACGTACGCCAGTTTCAACGCAGACGATTGCCTCAAGTGTCCGCCCGGCAAATACCAGCCCCTGACTGCACAGGTGTCATCAGCCATGTGCCTCCGCTGCCAGCCTGGCACGTACTACCCATCGTGGGGAGGCACGGACCCCAACTGTCTGGAGTGTGATGGGGGACGCTACGAAGATCGCTTCGGATCCTCAGGTATGCTCCACAGTTGCCCTTGTCCTTTCAGCAGCTGGGTGCTCCGACAGCACACGCGGCAAGCGATCCGGACAGACAGGCGGGCGCAGTGCACGCCAAGGCGCGCGTGCACGGGGCAAGAAAAGCGGCAATGGGGTGTTGGCTCCGAGCATACCCTCTGCCTCTTGGACCCTGAGCATCCTGTGTCCAGGGATTCCTCGGAGCTCTAGCTCTGAGGGTGCAACATGCAAACCAACACCCAACCACCGCCTGGACCACCAGCAGCCCCTGCGGAAGGGATGAATATACTACTGCCACAATTATTTTGGTGGGGGTGGGTGGGGGGGGGGGGGGCTGAGGACCCCTGAAATGACGAAATGACGATTATGAAATTGCAATTTTCCACTGCTTTTTGATTTGCAGTTATGCCTCACCGTTGCATGTGTCGCCGCTGCCAACGCCCGTCCATCTGACTCAGTCCAGTCCAGCCTCAGCAGAGGGCATAGACATCTGGGCAGGCAGGTTGCGGGTAACCAGTCCAGAACCAAGGGCCTCAACCTTTGGCAGGCAGGCAACGACCAGACCGGTCCCAGTACATCACCACCTCGACTCCATTGTAGGCAAGTCGATAATGCTAGTTCAGACCCAAAGGCACTGCTCGTGGGGTTGGCCTCAGGGTGTCCTCTCCTAGCTGGTGGATCTTCCCCGGCCATTCGTGTGGTAGTCGTTTGTAGCGCTATACCCCAGCTTGCATTCGGCAGCTGGGTAAGCTTGCCACATCAAGTTGTGCCAATGTGTGGGGCTGTACATCATACATGATACAAACCTGTTTTCCCTCCTTACTCACAGGCTTGCATGGGACTGCACTTGGGAGGGGAGGCAGTGGTGGTGGTGCTACTGGTGCTACAGGTGTTGGTGGTGGTGCTGGTGGTGGTCGTGGATTCGTGGATTCGTAGATTCGCGGATTGAAAGCGACGCTAATAAGCTGGTGGATTGTCCCCTGCCAGCATTTCCGATGGTTCTTGGCATCCGTGTGAGCATAATTATTTGTTTCATTCTCAATCCACAAAGCCCAAGACGCCACAAGCTTGGGGTGGTGTTCTCCGCACAGCAGTCATTGCCCTTGCTGCTCAACTTGGTCCATGGGCTCGCCAGGAAACTACTAAAGTTCAGCAATGTCATTTGAGCCCCACTGCACTAGTTCAGGGCGCTCAATGTTGGCCTTGGCCTCAAGCCCAGCACAAATTACGGAAGTTTTGGGTGAATTGGCATACGTCGAGCATTGCAGGATACGGCACCAATGCAAGGCGCTCAGTGTTGGCCTCATCACAAGCCTAGCAAGATACTCCACCGCACCAGCTGTTGTGGTTCAAGTTCTAATTCAATCAGGGCCATAAACGGGTGCCGGCCCATTTACAAGTGTAAATTACATAAATTCCACACATCCTCCACGAACCCCACGTAAATCCCCGTAAATTCCCATACAGTGTTACTTCGATGTGGTGCTTTTTTTTGGGCTGCGGAAGTGGGCTTTGGGGGGGTTGGGTTGGGTTGGGTGAAGGCCTCACCTGGTCGCCTACCCACGGTCCGCGCTGCCTTCCCTGCCGGACCCGACTGGGCGGCTGTACCCGGGTGTCCGGTCACAAGGCCTACCGGACTGCTGACCGCCCCCAGACCCCGCGGTGGCGCTCGCGGGCGGGTGATGCCGCCGTGCCTGTGTGTATGTGCCCTTGTGTGTCTGAGGGGGGGGGGGGAGGGCTGTGGCACACCTGCTTGCTCCATTGTTGTTCGGCGTTGGCGCACATGGCGCGGGGAAGTGTGTGCGTGGTGCTCCGGGCCCCGGCAGGGAGGCTGGAGAGCCTGACTCTGAGCCCGCCGGGGGAGATGTGGGCCTGGGCTCGCAACCTCCACGTCACAAGGACATGCTACCCAACCACTCCACGACTGCCTGTTGGCACGGGAAGGCGGTGGTACGTGGCACGACTGGGGTCATACCCGCACTCCTTGACTGCCTTTGGCACAGGTGGTGCTGCCACGCGGGCTGGGTCCGGCTCCCCACGGCCGAGGGCGTACCGCGGGCAGGTGGAGGGGCACCAGGGCGCAGAGAGTGCTTCCCTGCCCTGGGTGCCACCGGTGCTGGCTGCACTGGCTGCGGCGCTACAGCCCGCGTAGACGAGGGGGCCCAGAGGGCACCACACCCGAATGGCCTCTCCGTTGAGGAAGGGGGGGGGGGGGGCAGGGGTCGGCAGGTGGCTGTCTGGCCTCCAGGGGTCGCCCACAACTGCACTGGAGTGCACGGGGCTGTGCTGGCCTAGGCATCTGTGATGAAGTTGGAGGGGCACGCGCACACCTGGAGGTTCCCTGGGCAGCTCGCTCAAGGGATACCCACAGCGTTCAAGCTGTGAGCCCTTCACAGCCTCCACTTTTTAGGCCCTGAGGGCGCCGACTCCGTGCACCCCTCCCGTCGGGGGCGCAGGCGGGGGGGGGGGGGGGTTGTGGTGGATGGGTCTACCTGTTCACTTGTTTGGGAGAGGAGGACCACCTGCTGGGTTACCATGCGGGTCCCAGATCCCAACATACTTGTCTTTCGGCGTCCGCTCCCTGTCCGTGAGGGGTGGGACCTCGATCACCTTGTGTCGGCCTGCAATGAGGGTGCGAGGGCATGCTGGGGGGGGGGGGTGCTGGGCCTGCTTTCGGTCCGGCCCCATTTTAGTTGGGGGGGGGGGGGTAGGGGCAGCAAAAGGCCTGCTCCCCGGTTTCCTGGTCCCCAAGGGGAACCAGCCCACGGCCTGCACCCTCGCTTTGTGGTGGCTGAAATTTGGGCCGACAGAGGGCTTTGGGGGGGGGGGGGGGGGGGCACCATGTGTGTATTTAAATTTAGGCTTGTTCCAGGTCCAGAATATGTGTGTGTAACCATCCGCTTGCCTCCCATAAATCGGCGTAGAGCCTCTTCCTGTTCCATCATAGAGGCGACGCCAAGGGGAACCATGGGGCGCCTCTCCACGACCGAGTGCACCTACCTACCTACCTACCTCCCATAAATAGGCAGCCTGCAAGGCTCTGGCACACTCGTATGTTGCATGGTGGTGACTATCGAAGAGTCTCTCATATTTTTCTTTCGGTGAGTGCGGTAATTTGATTTTTACAAGGGGAACTGTGCGGAAGGAGGAAAAGGAGGGGGCATGGGACTAGAAAAAATGGGTATTTCATCCATTTTTCTCCCATTTTTCTCCCATTTTCCTCCATTTTTCGCCTACTCTGGAAATTGTTCCGAAATTTTCCATCCTGATCCATTGATGGCACCCCATTTCCCCCCATATTTCCTGCTTTGCCCCCATTTCCCCCCATTTCTCATTTTTTCCCTTTTTTCCAGACTCCAAATTCCTGGTTTAGTGAGCTGGTGAGTTTGGTGAGAGTGAGTGCGGATGCCTGCAATTCAGGGCGCTCAGCATTGGCCTTGGTCGGTGTCTCAAGCCCACTACGAAAGTGCACCAATTTTGGGCGAATTCAGCAATGTCACTCGAGTCCTGCAGGAGATTGCACCACCACTTCAGGGTGCTTAGTGTTGGCCTCGTTCTCAAGCCCAGCAAGATACAACACCAGTTGTGGGTGAATTCAGTAATGTACCACGAGCCTTGCAAGACACTGCACCAGTTCAGGGTGCTTGGTCAATGTCTCAAGCCCAGCATGAATTTACATCAGTTGTGGGCGGCAGATGGGATCTTTTATACATTTTGTGTTCACACTTAGGAACCAGCTCCTACAAGGAGGGCAGAGGTGGCGGTGGTGTTGATGGTGTTGGTGGTGCTAGTGGTGGTGGTGGTGTAGTGGGGTGAACACATGTAAATAGCAGGTTGCTCAGTAGTCTGCAGTCTCCGGAGGCACAGTGACAGTGCTGACATGGGTGGGCTTCCCAGATTTGGAGTGGAGCCGAGCCTTCTGCTTGGCTCTCCTCCCCCCATGTGCCTTCTGTTTGGCTGTACGCTCTGTGCCTCTGTGTCCTTTCCTTTTGATCCCTGTGTGCTTCCTACGCAGACCCTTGTGCCCCCACATGCCCCCCTGCCTTCTGCCTGGCCTTCTTTGTGTCTTCGTCCGCAACCCACAACACACACGCAAACTCTCGGGCCGTTTCTTTGTGGCGTTTGAGCTGCATGCTGCCTCCCTCTCCCTGACCTCCTCCCCCCCCCCCTTCTGCTGTTGCAGATTGCAGGTACTGTCCAGCAGGGACCCACCGCCCCAAGGCCCTTGGACCAGTTGTGTTGGCCACGAACATCACCGACTGTCTGAACTGCAACGCTGGCGAGTTCAGTCTGATTGGGTCTGAGGTATGTCACAGGCTCCTGAATGAAAGGTGCCTGGGATGTTGAGATGGGGCTCATGCACACGTGTGTCAAGATTGGCGTTGCGCGTTCAGTACAAATTACAGCAGGTGCAAATTACCTCAACAGCGGGTAGTCAGCACGAGCGGAAATGAGCCAGCGGCGAAAGTGAGAGGCCCGGGTCACTGGGGATGGTGTGTAATGGGACCAAGGAGCCGGCAGGTGGTGGCTGCAGCGGGAGGAGGGTCATTCAGCCGCCAGTGGCTATTGGTGGGTGCATGCAAAAGTGTCGTGGGCAGCCAAGAGTGTAGGGGGTAATGTTGTGTTGTGATATCACCCATGAATGTTGGGGACACCTTGAGCTCTATATGCCGGAGATTCAGAGTCGCTGCGGAGCTTCAACAGATGACACTTGTGGGCGGGGGGCTGGGTGGGGTGGATTGGGACAGGGCCTCATGCAGGTGGGGATCGCAGGCCTGCACGTCCATCCCGGCGCGGCACTGCTCCCGAATCCTGGCTGTCCGGTTCGAACTGGGGCAGCCCCCATGGACCACACCATAGTGCTGATTTGCGGAAAGACTGTCATGGTGCCTGCTTCTGTGTGTGTGCGGGGGGGGGGGGTGTTTGCCCGGTGCTCCGGGCCCCGATGGGGATGCTAGGGGAGCCCTACCCGGAGCACCGGAGGAGAAACGGGCGAGGGCTAGGCAGTCTCCAGGTCACAGAGACATGCTGCCAAGCCGGCCCACAACTGCTAAGGCATGGGGCCAGCCCCAGTGTGTGGCGCGACTGGGGAGGACCCACACTCCTTGACTGCCATACGGCACAGGTGGTGCTGCCAGAATCGGCTGGGTCCAACATTCCACTGCCTGGGGCATGCCCGAGGCAGTAGGAGGGGTCACAGGGCGTGCAGAGCACTTTCCTGCCTTGGGGATTTGCCATGGAAGACTCCCAGGTGCGGCACTACAGCCCTGTTAGCTTCACAGGCAGCGAGGGCACACCACCCAGCTGGCCCCTCCTGAATCCTGCGGGGGGGGGCAGTTAGCGCAGTTGGAATCCTCGACCATTTGGAATCCGTGACCCCAACACCGACATTAGAAATGCAAAGAGCATGAATTTGACACCAAGCAACCACAAGAACAGCATAGAACACATAAAAGATCAGAGGCATCAAAACGGAGACAATGCTGCAAGCATCCAGCAGAAACGAGCAAGGTTAAAGGATGTTCATGGTAGCAAGATAGAGCACATGAAGGGAAACATATCGCTGATAACAACCGCTCCCTCTGCTCTTTGGGAGGGCCCAGACCAAGGGCGCTAGATAGCCATGATGCGGTTGCTGGTAGCTTTCTCCTGCCTTGGCACGACTCGCCATCTTATGACAACCAAAAAAACGAATCCAAAAATTGGAAAGAATGTACAGCCTTGTGTTGTGGCTGTACCCGCAGCAAAATGTTGCAGCCAAGATCCCACCTGTAGGGGCTGTGCAGTGTATTGAAACCCTCGTTTTCTGACCAAGTAGGGTGAAATGCTGACTCCCAAAAATGTTTGGAAAGCTGCGCTCTGTTTTAGTTCGTAAACCCAATTCCCCATCGCTTTTGAAAAGCACTCACCATGGCTCTGGTTCAGCACACCTACCTGTGCACTTGCCACCTGACACTCCAGAAGGTTACTGATGCGACCATTGCCCATAGGTTGACAACGCCCCACACTCGCTCCTCTGTCATGGCATTGTTCTTTTAGATTTTACATGCTCTTGACGGATGTTGCCCATGCAATTTTTCAGCTGAGAACCTGGAAGTCAAACAAGGCTATAGTGGGTGCTGGGCACTCCATATTGGCCACCCACCTGAGAATTGCTGATGCGCATGTAGGGCTAGTGAAAAATTGAATCTGGGGGGGGGGTTCCATTACCTAGTGCTCACGAGTCACTGGCAAGCTGCAAACCAGAAGCTGGCCATTGGAGCCCCTTTCTGATGGCCTCCACCTGAGAAATATCACTGGAGCCCTGGAGCCCTAGAACTGAGAAATGGTGATTGAGCGCCTTGGAACCCCTTTTGCCAAACCCCACCCACCCACCCATTAAATTAGCGGGGCTCCGTATAGGGCCCAGGTACCAATGTTACTGCTGCAAGGGGCTAGTAAGGCGAATTTAAGGGCAACAACTGGCCCTTGGAGCACCCCACTAAAGCGGGCAAACTAGCCCACGTCTGACGTTCCTTGCCCATGCACAAAGCCAACAAGTGTGTGCAGCAAAGAATATGGAGGGTAGGCTGCAGCCAAAGCTGTGCGCACAGAGCAAACAAAATTGTGTACGCCTCGGGCCATAATACAGACAGTTCTGGCTGGCAGGCCGACAATCTGGATAGAGCCCCCAAAGAGTTACTGTTTTCAACAGCATCATCCACCAGGTGCTGATTGGAATAGATTTGCTCATTAAGTGTCGTACAGTGTTTCCGTCCTTTACTGTGATGAGCGCAAGACCTGCGGAAGGGCAAGGCAAGGCAAGACAGCAGACGCACGCATTTGGCTTTTTTTCAAACGGTCCCCCCTAGCCCTGTTTGGGGGGAGAATGTACTGGGGAATTCAGCCCTGTGTACAAATGCCCCAAGAACACCCCCCATTCTGGGGCACTGCTTTGTGTCCTAGCTGATGGAAGTTGGGGCCGGGTAACAGGTAACAGGGGGGGTTGATGCCATCCCTCCCACATTGCGAGTCATGGAGCAACAGATGCGCAGCACGTATCATTTCCATGGTTGTGGTCTTTTGTGCACAATTTCAGCAGCAAAACTTTGGGGGGGGGATGGAGAAAAGAAACGAAGTATGCCACCCTGCCCCTACCCCATGTGTGACTCAGCCCTTTGGTTCTTTGATTGGGTGAGGTGGAGAAGGTCCGGTCAAGGTCATCCAGATTTCCAGACGCCTGGCACTTCCACTGCACAGGTGGGCGAGGTGGTGGGGCAGAGGAGATAATGCTCAAGGGGTACAAATGGAACCCACCTTAGTTTATTTGTTTATGCAACTTCCCTGATTTATGCCCCTCTGATCAATGCCCTAAGATGCAGGCCCCGTTGACAGGGGATTGATTTTTAGGGTAGGCCTGGGGCTTGCAAACGTGCTTGCAGGGGCTGCTCAATCAAGTTTGATTTCCCTTCTTGTGCATCAAACTCGGTAGTGACTGGGAAGGTGGGTGGATGGGTGGGTGGTGGGGGGGGGGGGGCTTCTGGGCCCACAATGAAGCAGGGCCTCGGCAGCAATCTATGACCCGCACATGTAGGTCTCGCACAAATCGCCACATTTGCCTCAGCTTCCCTCTGCCCTTCCCCACCTCCACCCTATCTCCCCTTTATTCTTCCATCTCTCAATGCCTCCCTCTCCACCAATGGTGTGCATGGTGCCTGGACAACACTCTGTGGGGGAAAAGCTCTCTCACTGTGTGCTATACTATGGCAGCCCGCTGGTAAGCAGCTGCACAGGGTGGTTGATTTAGATTGGGTGGTCAAGGACATAATGGAGTGGGGTTCAATGTGGATAAATGTGGATAACACGCCAATACGCCACACGGTGACAGGGGAAGTGGCACATCTAAGGAACTAGTGATTGACATGGTGGAAGCAAGGGGGGGATGGTTTCACCATGCGATGGCTTCCCATGCACATAGGTATCTTTGGGAACAAGTAGACCAACTAGGGCGCCTTCAATTTGATGTGGGGTAGGGGGGGCATCCCATCTTGGCCCCTTACAGGATTGGGCTTCTTTTACAACGGGGGAGAGGGGGGGGGGGGGGCAGGATGGGTGTATGTTGGGGTTGGTTGGTTGAAAACCCGGTGCCGAAGCCCTGGTGTAAAAAATTTCTTCCTGCTCCACAAACTATACCTCAAATTGCACTGATCAATTGGAGGTATATATTGTGGTGTTAGAAAAGTTTTCCGCCGCTGCGTTTTCCGCCGTGTGGCCTCAACACACACCCGGTCTGTCCCACCCCTTCACATGTTTCGGGGCCAGGGGAGTGACAGGAGGAGGGGCTTTAGGGCAGGAGCTAGCCCTACCAAGCGGAGCAAAGTAGGGTGAGGCATGCGGCCTACGTAGCAGAGTGGGCAAGGGAAAAAGGCACGCCAAAACAAGAGGGTTGTTAGATCAAGCCCAGGCGCAGGCATTGTAAACCCCTCTTTTTGGGGGTCCGTCGCGTAGCATACCCCAAGTTGTGGTATCGGATTTCCGACCCCTTGTAAAATCATCATTTTGGGCCAGAAAATGATCCCCTAATGAATGCTTCGTTTTTGGCCCCCTAACCCCCCCTGTACCTGGGTGCCCGATTTTGGGGCGGACGGGGGGGGGGGGGGGGGCTCAAAACTTCTTTGCGTATTGTGGGCGTTGTGTGTTGACTCAGACCAAGGCCCTTGTGTGTTGATTCAGGCCTAGGTCCTGAGGAAAGTTTTTTTGTATAGACCCCCGAACCCATGGCGGGGGTCTCGGGTCCTAACTCCGGGTACCCCCGGTCGCCCCCCCCCCCCCCCACCGGCCCTTGTCAATGGACTGAGCCGTTTTCACGTTGGTGAGGCTGTTTAGTGTCACCTGAAAACTTTCTTCAACTTTTGATTTTTGCCAAAACCCTTCTGTCGCCCTTGGGATGGGTTTGGGTGATCATTTGGTGACAATGCGGGTACTTGAGCACCCATGAGGACCCACGCGGTAGCCACTAGGCCCATGTAGCCCGCGTCATGGGCCCCCTGGAAGCCCCCTGGAAATTGCTGTTGTTTAGGCTATTTAGTGGTGGAAGAATTTTTTTCGATACTTTTTTCGAGGTGCCTTGCTGAAGGCAATAGAACTTTGTCGCCTTATTTGTGCTCAAAATCACAGGTTTTTTGGAATTTTTTGAATTCGAGCCAAAAATGTCACTCTCAGTTTTGAAATTTTCAGCCCGGCCGTGGCCGGCCAGGGCATCAAAACCAACCGAAAACCAGACCATCGGATGCTGGTTCGCAAGGTCTACCATTCTGTTCCAGCAAAATTTGCTGAAATGGCACGTAGCCCCCGGAAACCACAATTTATTGCCGTTTCGGTGCATACCACTGCACAGCAAGTGCAGTTGTGACAGTTGCGTTGACAGGGGAGACCACAGTTCGACGAATTCAGGGGAAGACCATGCAAGCTAGAGGGTGCCCTCCACCACTGATGTGAGATGGTGTGACACACGGCCGGAAGGTTGTGGATCCACTCCATTCGTCCCATCACAGATCTGTATGCCCTGTCCGCCCGGGTTCTACACCCCAACCGATGGCAAGCCCTTCTGCATCGCCTGCCCCTTGGGGTACTGGAGCAATGGTGGCTCCAGCACATGCCAGGCGTGCCCTGTTGGTACCTTCTCAACGTCCTTTGGCACGGAGGCGCGGAGCTCTGACTCGTGCCAGCCCTGTGCTCCTGGCAGCTTCAACGACCAAACGGGGCAGTCCGCCTGTCAGCCTTGTGGCAAAGGGGAGTACCAGCCTGACTTCGGGAAGACTGGATGTCTGGAGTGCGAGGCAGGTCTGTTTTAACTTGTTATTGCCTGCAGCCCGATGAGCATGTGTGTGATGGACTGCGTTCAGGGGCTGTGGACGATGTGGCAGTAGGGCATCACTCCTCCGTCAGACCCAAAACGGATGTAAAGCGCCGGAGTATTCAGAACTGACTTCGGCGCTTGTTTATCACCCCCGGCATCACTGTCCTCTTTTTTCTTGCGAAGGAGCGCCTTTAGGGAGCGCCTAAAATAAGTGCTCAACCGCCGTCCAGCCGCCTTCGGTTACCCTCCGACCGCCTTTGGCCACCGCACGAATATGACGAGTGTATGGCCAGTCGCCCGTTTTTCATTTTATTTGAATTAGGGAGCGCCCTGCAATTCAGTGATAACTCCAGGGGTTTGCTGGGTATTTGGGACATTGTATTGGAGGACACCCACCTGACCCTGTGGAAGTGGGTCGCCACAAGAAGCTTGTTTCCCTTTTGTGCCTTTGGGTCAGGGTGTGTGGTTGGTGGGTGGCCCTCTCCCCCCCCCCTCCCTGTGTCGGGTTGGGACAATTTTGGTCTGGCCTTCCCCAAAAGTCCGGGTGAGTGTATCTCTGGATCCCCCCCCCCCTCCTCTTGGATAAGCAAATCCCTGGCCGGTGCTCTGTTGAGGAGCAGACGTCACGGGAGTCTTGCGTTGTGCTTTTGTTGTCGTGTCGTCGTTGACAGCCCTGGCCATGACCTCATGGGTGCAGCAGGACCCCCCGCCTGAAAGCCGCGGATCATGCGACACACGGAGGACACTGCGCGCTTCTCGTCCCGAGGGAAGTATTAGAATGGTGTCAAGTCCAAGCCAGCCAAACCAGCTGCCAAAAGGGCTGGAAACCGAGCTGCACAGCCTATCTCGTCTTCCAATCCTCAGCCTATCCCTGAATTGCCCACTGAGCATGTCCAGGAGTTTAAGGCTGTTTGGAGTCTAAAAAGAAGTTTCGCACAGTTCCTGTGGAAAGGGCACGCACACAGAAGTAACACCATGCCGTACGCCATGGGAGGAGGGGGGGAGTCCCCCCTCCTTAAGACCCCCCCCCCCCCGGCCCAGACCAAAGGGACCGTGGGGAAAAACGTAATTTACCGTTGGGCCATTTTGGTACACACACTTTCGGGTCCCAGACCTCCCCCTCCCCATCTTCTATCACTCCCCTGCCCGCCCCCCCCCCCCCCCGTTCCAGTGCCCCGCGCACACGCCCTGCGCCCAGGGACGTTCGGCAACACGACCGGCATGTCCATGAAGGCCTGCTACCCCTGCCCCGCCGGGACCTACAACCCCAACACCAAACAAGAGGTGTGCCAGGAGTGCCCCCTCGCCTCCTTCAGCAGCCAGATCGGTGCCACGAACGACGGGGTCTGCGTCCCGTGCCCCGACGGCACCTACAGCCCCCTCACCGGCAACGCGGCCGTCTCCGACTGCCTCCCCTGCCCCGTCGGCCACTGGGGCAGCAAGATCCAGTTCGACGAGGGCCTGACCGCGTGCTTCGAGTGCGAGCCCGGGACGTACCAGCCCGAGACCGGCGCCACGAGCGCGGCCCAGTGCCTGCCCTGCCCGCCCATGACGTACAGTGGGGCCGCCGCCTCGGGCTGCGTCGGGTGCAGGTGTGGCCGGCCTCTGTCGTCCCCCGCCTGAGAGCTCCGTTCCATCCGCCTTCTCCGTCTTTTGGAGAGCACAAGCCCCTCGATCACCGGTACCTCGATGCCAAAAGATGACTGCCAATCGGCCCTGAGGAGGGCGGGGGGGGCGGGGGGTGCAGGAGGGGGGGGGGGGATTGGAAGCAGGCCTTTGCCTAGTGACTGGTTGATACTGGTCTGAGGGTGGGTGGGTGGGTGGGTTTGTCTGAGTTTTTGGCACAGTGCAGGTAGCCCCCCCAGGGGGGGGGGGGGGGTTGTCAGCTATTTTGGTGGGTGGGTGGGCGTTTGTCCATGGGCTGAGGCACATGGGGGCGCTGCCGCGCTGTGCAGACCTGTTTTGCTTTACAATTGTGTCATGGCCACAAAAGAATGCAAATGCGGAACGATCATCGGGGGACCATCCCAGCGCTCATTTTGATCAACTTGGGGGAAAGGGGACAGCTACTTGTGCCGACTGGCATGGCGTCTCTCCTCCGTGCTACAGCTCAAGGGCCTTCATTCTTTACAGGCGTCTTTATGTCTATGGGCAACGTTGGTAGACCAAGCTCTGTGACCCCCCCCCCCCCCCAGGGATGAATTGGAAGGGGGGAGGTAGCCCCCCCCCCCCCCCCCTCCAGGGCGCCCAGCCTATGCCCAGCTACTGTCTCGATGGCGGCAAGTGCCAGCCTCAGTGGCATTTGTAACCGACAGTAACCGCCCGCAACCGCTTTGGCAACCTCCTCCAACTGTCCACCTAACCGCTCCTGGGGCCGCCTCTGAGGTGCCTTCCCTACTAATGCATCCTTGCCCTGCCCCTCTCCCCCCTTGGGAGTGTGGGTCGGTGGGTGGGTGTCAGCCGAAATCCTGGCGGGGGGGGGGGGGGGGGGGGGGGGGCAGGGCCCCCAGTATCACTAAGCAAAGGCCTGATTGGATCCTTGAAAATAAGTGGGCAGAGGGGCCAAAAAGTTTTGGTGGTGTCCATTTTGGGTCATCTCAGACCCCCGCCCTTCCCATTCTCGGTTTCTCAGGCGCACGATGCAAGACAATCAAGACAAGCAACGTAGGTCAGCCATACGTCGCCAAGTGAACTGGTTCCGCGGTGGACAGGGCGCTGCCTAATCCCCGCAAACAAAAAAACCAGGAAAAAGGGGGACCATTCACTCAATCGGTCCGGAATCACGAGACAGTGTTGTGGTGCGTGTGCCGGGAGGGTGTGTGCCGGGTGCCCAATGGGTACCAGCATTACCCAGCGACGTTCTTGGCGCTAAGATGTGTGGCATTGGCTTAACCTGTTGGCACCCCCTGCCCAAGGTCAGGGCCTCTACAAAGATGATACTGATACCCCCTCCCCCACTGGGCAGGTGGAGAGGGAAACACAAGGGGAGGTAACAGGGCAGGGCAGACCGCGCTCGCCGAAGATGGTGCCGAGCGCAGAAGGAGGCAAAGGAAAGGACAAGAGGGAAAGAATGATTGTGGTTGTTAGAAGCCCCTGTCAGGGAAAATTTTCCTGCAGATGCACACACCGGCGCGCACAAGTCAGTGCTGGAGTCGGAAACCCCGCATGGACTCGAAGTGTGCATCTGGATGCACTGGTCAACGGCACGGGCAACAGCCCGTCTCTGGGACAGCCAACCCCGGAATAGTCAAACAGGACAAGTCATCCGGGGGATCCGTTGACACAACCAAAACACATTCGGGCCCACAGAGGGTCAGCGCTTTTCAGATGTCTGTTGGCGAGGTGGAGGGTCCACCCCCTCTCTGAGACCCCCCCCCCCCTCCCTCCAAGCACATGCCCCGGGGGAACGACCCCCCCCCTTAATGTCCATCCCCGAGCACCGACACGTTGGCTGAGGACTCGGGGGGGGGGGGGGATATGCGCCGTGTTCGTGCCGGTGCTGTTCGGCCGTGCGCCGGCGCCCGTCCGCCCTCGTCTCCGCCGCGCAGGAGCGGCTGGTACGCCCACGGGGGCTGGCGGGAGTGCGTGTCCTGCAATGACACGCAGGGGGAGCACGAGGGGTGGGTGCAGAACGGGCACTTCGACATCCACTGGGACGCCCCGGACTGGGTCGGCATGGACAAGTGGGAGCAGGTCGGGTCCGCCGCCGAGCAGTCCCTCCGCACCGACCAGGCGGGCAACACGCGCCTGCGCTTTGAGGACGAGTACACAGGTGTGCCCGGGGCGGCGGCGCCGCGGGGGCACGGCGGGGCGGGCGGGCCGCAGGAATGGGGGCGCACCGCATGCCATACCAATGCCATGCCAAGGGAGCCCTGCAGAGGCGTGCACCGAGTGCCAAACCACTGGATCGAAGCTCTCTTTTACAAAATTTTTCAGAATTTTTTGCAAATTTTTTTGCAAATTTTTTTGACCTTCTGCACTTGCCCTCGTGTTGAACGGTGCGAAGCACTGCAGGCACCTCCAGCAGATTGAACACGGGCTCTCCCGGTTATTCGGGGCTTCGTGCCCCACACCGTGGGGCGCCGCGGAACGTCCATTGCCAACCGCCGTCGATTTTGTGACACCAATGGCCCACCACCTCCGTCACCCACAATTCTGGTGGGACTCGGGTGCTCAATTTTAGACAGCTCCTTGTCGGAGCACCACCGTTCAAAATGATGCCTCCTTTCAAACTGCACAACTAGAGTGAAAATTATCCACCCAACTGGGTGGATTTGGTAGGTTGCTGTCGGATTGAACCCAAAAAATCCAAATCCTCAACTAGGCCGAGGACCAAAACCAAAAAAGACAGTGGGCGCATGGTCAGGGGAGGACACAAGATTGACATGATTATTGAGGGGCGGGGGGGGGGGGGGGGGCTGAGGGTCCGATGACGACATGAGGAAATGTGTGCCCACCCACGCAGTGCACCCGAGTGTCACGTGGTTCCCGTCCTCTTCGTCCCCTGGCGCTGTTGTTGTCTGTGCAGTCCTCTGGCGTGACAGGGCCTGGCTTGGTTATGTGGTGTATCATGGCACAGGGAAGGCCGCACTCCCCCGTGGCCCTGTCCTCCTGCGATACGGAGCATTTGGATTGCATCGCGTTCAGCTTTTGGTTTTGGTGCTTTGATACCTCCCCTCTGCAGCCCCCTGGGCCCGGGACGCCCTCAGCACGGCTGAAACAGCGTCACCTTCTTGGGGGTCTGTGATCCGAATTCCGTGCCCTCTTCGTTTCTTTCGCCGTTGGGTCGCGGCATATGTTCCCGCAGGCGTTTTGTGCTTCTTCAGGCGGAGACACGGGGCAGTTTGGTACCGGTTTCATGCGGTACTTCTTGTCGGGGCCGATCAACTTCAACTACCGGCAGACAGTGAATGTGGATGCGTTCAACTTCCCCACGTTCAGGGGGAGTGTGTGGACCCGCTCCATTTACATGTTGCCTCTGCCGGGGCAGCAGACCACATATGCCGCAAGGTGTGCAGCTGGACACACGTGCAGGGGCATCCGCACATGTTCCTTCTTGGAACAGAAGTCCGCCCCTTGAACCGTCTTGCTGCTGTTTGGCCTCCAGACATTTTTTGCGCAAGACTGGCAACACCAGACGTATCGGCCGGGTACTTTTTGCTGGACCGGTATGGACGCAAGGCGATAGAGGGGAGAGGGGCTTTATGTGGGGGGGGGGGGGGAGGCGAAAGGACAACAAGGAAGCAACCAACAACCAGTGGCACCCGAACAAAAAATTTGGCCTCTGTGGAGTGAGGCACAGAATTTCTTCGCCGACGTGTTGGTACCCAGAATTCTCAGATTTGAATGCACAATCCAAATGCGAGTAATTTGCCCGCATTAGCCATGTTAGCCATTTCATTCCTCCCCAAGACGGCAAAGTTACACAGCCATTTTATTTCTCCCCGAAAGGGCAGGGTTTACACCGTTCTTCCCCTCTTCCCCGTGACAATAGGGTTTACAGGGTCATTTCACTTGTTCCCAGGATGGCAGGGGTTGCGTAGTCATTCCACTGTTGCCCTGGACGGCGGCAGCGACCCGGGCATTTCATTAATCCCCGACGCGGTTGGGCGACCCAGGCATTTCATTGTTACCACACATGCCGCAAGGTGTGTAGCTTGGTGGACACATCCACGGCTTTTCTTTCTTGAAAGCCCATCCCCCTCACTGTCAATCATGTGAGCTGCTGTTGTTTGGCCTCCAAACATCCTTCCACAAGACTGGCAACATCGGAAGTGTCAACGAGGGTTTGTTGTTGCTTGACCTCAGTGGGAACATGGTGGGGGGAGGGGGGCAGACCACGATCCAATTCGCCCCACCCCCCAAGGAATCCCCGCACCACACCAATGGTGAACAACGACGAGCAACCAATGGCTGTGGCACCCGGACCATTTTTCGATTTTTGTGGACCAGGGCACAGAATTTCCCCCCCCACTTTGTTTATGCTCAGTGCTCATATTTGAATGGCAGTGATGCAGTTCAAACCATATTGGGAATCTCTGTCACTTTGTGAAACCACATCCCAATATGGACAGCTTTTGGCAATTCAAAGTGGACAAGCTTGCAACAATTCTCAATACCCACTGTACCTTGTAGTCGCTTGGGATGTGCAAAAAGTATTTGGCAATTGAAAACGGTTGTTGGGCAAGGGCCAGTGGTGTGTTGTTTCAAAGGTTGTGAGTAGTGCATGTGGTTTGTGGGCATGTGAGCACACAATGTCGCACGTTTCTTGTTGGGACAATTGTTGGGACAGGGAAGAAGGCGCATATCCCTCAGCATATCCCTCACCAGTAAGTGTTTTTTGTGGTTCTTCAGTGGGTTGTGTCACACAAGGTTGAAAGGCAATGGTAAGATCATAATAATTGCCTTCTTGCCTTTGCAAAATTGTATGTGAGAAAAACAAGAAAGGGCTCCTAATGGAGCCTATGCAGGATCTACCCACTCCATGCCGTTTGAAGTTGTGAACCAAGTGACAGCATTGCATGACCACATGCCAACGGCACATCCCTTCATGGGCCCGTCTGACTGAATTATTGGGGAGCGAGCAGCTGTAGCAAAATGTTTGGGGTTGAGGAGAACTTGCATAGAGGGAAGCCCCATTATCTAGTCCGGTCTCATGACAACCCCTCTTGATTTGTCGTGATGTATGATATGATATAGCTAACAGCAATGCCAGCAATTCAGCTCGAGTTTGAGTGCCAACTCTGATTCTAACTCCTCTTCAAGCTCCTTTGGGACATCCGGCTCTTTGTCAAGTAGTAGTGGAAGTAGTGAGTCTAGTGCCTCGGACTTTGTACCCTTCGAGGATGTCTGGAATGTAGGCCAAGCAGCCACGGTAACGAGGGCGCACCGCAACAAATGCAAGCACCCCTCAATGCCATCAAAGGGAAAGGGAAAGGAGAGGAGTGCTCTATGCACATCTCGTAAATGGAGCGAGGACTCCCATTTGGATCAACCTCATCCGTGTTTCGGTGCATATGAGGAAGCTCTGCCGCATCCTAAATTCGCAGCAAGGGAGCAAAGTGCCCAAGCTAAGGCTTGGGCGAAGGACGTTCAAGCAAGGATTGAGGAAACACATTGTACACATTGTGGTGCACATAAAGCTATTCCGCATATCTCTCGGGATCATTTATAGTGTGCCATCACGGTGGGTTTTGGCCCTTTTCCTGGGTTTTATGAAGTTTTGGTCCAATGTGCCAAAATTTCGTCCCGCTGGGCTGGGGGGGGGGGATACTTTTTGAAATCTGTGACAAAAGGCCGTTTCACAAATGTATGGGTTGAGGGGGGGTAGATGATCACATTTTTGAGCAAATGGAGCTGCAAAGTGGACGATGTGCAACACACAGCAATGCTCGAGGGACCACAGATTATTCTGAATCTGAATCGTCGTCATTGTTGCCCCTTTCCACATGGGGAGGGACCCCATTGGGGCACACATCCCCCTGCTTGTGAATTGGAACATATTTTTCAGTTTTTCCCAATCCTGCAGCCTGCGTGCCTTGACTGGCACCCACCCCGTGTTGAGAGGCATGGCCCACAGACCGTCAGCTGTCAGGTCCACATTGCGCAGTTTGGTCAGCTGGACCTTGCGCCGGGCGATGGTCTCACTGTACCCTGATATCACCCAAACAAAGCCAGGATGGGGCTGCAGGTTCTCAGGGTCTGGGGTTGTACCAAAATCCAACCATTTCATCTTGTTTCTGTGGTGCATCATGGGAAGCAACAGCCCGTGGAGAGAGTTTGTATGCGGACATGGTAGCTGCCTGTTGACAAAAAGAGGCAGCAAGCAACACAGGCCCTGTCCAAAACGGACGAAAATCTCAAACATGTCGTCAGTACAGCATGCAGACCCAGGGTGTTCCAGATAGCCCTTTTCAAGGGCTTTCCGAGTATACCCCACATACCCCCCCCCCCCCTTACGGGACACACATTGGGCACAAATAAGGCAACAATGACGACGACCACCGAAAACCCACCGAGTTGGCGCAATCCCCAACGACCCCGAGAGATATTTAGAGTGGATGGAATGGTGCAATGCGCTTGCAACAATGGCTTGCAAACAGTGGAAAATGTCTTGACTGCTCACTAGGTGCCTTTGTTGGTTCAGTTGTGCATCTGATGGCTTTACTATTTTTCATGTGTCATAGATGGTAAAAGGAGATGTTATCCCACTCTTGCAAAGTGTCCAGAATGAAACAGAGGTACCTGCTTGATCAGAAAACCATTTTGCAACCACCCCTACCCCTCCACTGCCCACGCCGCGGTGTTTGGGGTCCGGAACTGAACCGAAGATGCCCCTATTTTTTTGGGTCACACCCAAAGTAGGTAGGTACTGACCCCAGCACTGCCCCCTGGTGTTGCTCTTGATGTCCCACACGCAGTGGGCGCGGGCCACCTACAATATGCAGCACCTGGTGTTCTCCTGTATCCCTTTTTAATTCCCGCACTGTCGCTGTCACCAATGTCACCACCCACTGTCACCACAACTGTGCCCAGGGGTGAGAATGGGCAGTGCTTTGCGGCCTCAATGGCCCAGGGTGAATTGTGTTCTTGCTTTCTGCTACCAGGGTTTTTCTTAGTGTGTGTCCTACCCTACGGGGGGCAGGGGGGTTGTCAGAATTTCTGGGTGGGTGGGTTTCCAACCCCCCTCCCCTCCCCCTGTAGGGTGGGCCATTGTGGGGGACTTTGGGTCAGCGCCAAAGGCGCTGGTCTGTGGTAAGGCATTTTGCCTATGGTAGTTGGGTAGATGGTTGGGTGGGTGGGTGTCCAATAGCCCCCCCCCCCCCCTTTGGGGGTGGGACATTTGTGAGTCTGTGGGTTTGCCAAAAATCTGGGTGGGTGAGTCCCTCAAATTACAGCCTCCCCCCCCCCCCCCGCGGTTAAGAAAAGCCCTGTCTGCTACCCCGTCCATGCACGGCTTCCAGGTTCACATTCGTGACGACCAACGGGACGGATGTCAGGGAAGCGCCATTTGTTGGGGCTTTCACTGGGGTCGGAGCCTGGCAGTACGGTGAAGTGCTGTATACACCGGAGTTCCCTTTGAAAACAGTGACAATAGAACTGATCCTTGAAAACTGGAGCCCAGGTCTGAATGTACTTTGCAGCTCAAGGAGGGGGACTGATGTGCGTTAGAGATAGGAGAGAGGAATCCCCAGGGAATCCTTATAGGGAAATAGGGTCCCCAGGGGCTGTACAGGGGCATTTGGGAATGCCTTCACTGCTGAGCGGCAAAGCAGCGGGGCAGTTGTGGCAGTTACCAACACAGTTGGCAGCGCTTGGGGCCAGGTCACGGCTTAGTGGCGACCGGGGGGGGGGGGGGTCAGAGCGGCTTAGTGGCGACCGGAGGGGGGGGGGGGTTGATTGGGTGGGTCAGAGGCCAAAAAAAACTTTGTGTACCTAAAATCGACCTCCAATTTCCGCCCCATTCGATAAATTTCATTCTTTTCCGGAGGAAAAATTTTCTGATGTGGGAGGAGCCCAGGCCACCATTCTGCCCCCCCCCCCCCCCCCGGTAACGGTAAGCTGTGGCCTGGTTGGGGCCATAGGCCATAGCCCAGGGCATCCCTGTGTTGGGCTATGGAAGATGAATCCCAGAATCACCACCCCATACCATTGCAGCAACAGAATCAGCAACGGACAAGTGTCCGTATCATAAGTCTACGAGATGCCTAATTGTTCAGTTGGGGGTGGGGCAGGCGGGGGGGGGGGGGAGCACAGGTGCGGTATCCCCACCCTCTACACTCTATGTCCCTCCATCCACTTGACACTACCCTCAGTGATCCACGCAGGTACTGCCAAAACGAGTGCCATGCTTCACATGCCATATTCCACAGACGGTGCCGTCACAGTCCGAAGGCAGGGCAGCCACACTACAAAGGCAAGGCCACGGTCCAAAGGCACTGCGAGTGGGAGACCGCCTGACAGACCACTGCCGTCTGGTGTTTTGCCGAGTGCTGTCGGAAATGCATTGTACGACGCGTCGGGGCGTCGTACAAGGCGTCGGGGCCCGACGCGTCGGGAGCGTACGACGCGTCGTACAGTGTCGTACAAGGTGTCGTACAGGCGGGTAAACGATGACTACTGGGGACCCCTTGCATCCCGGCAGGAGCACTGCCCCCGGCCCCTTGCATCCCGGCAGGAGCACTGCCCCCGGCCCCTTGCATCCCGGCAGGAGCACTGCCCCCAGCCCCTTGCATCCCGGCAGGAGCACTGCCCCCGGCCCCTTGCATCCCGGCAGGAGCACTGCCCCCAGCCCCTTGCATCCCGGCAGGAGCACTGCCCCCGGCCCCTTGCATCCCGGCAGCAGCACTGCCCCCGGCCCCTTGCATCCCGGCAGGAGCACTGCCCCCGGCCCCTTGCATCCCGGCAGGAGCACTGCCCCCGGCCCCTTGCATCCCGGCAGGAGCACTGCCCCCAGCCCCTTGCATCCCGGCAGGAGCACTGCCCCCGGCCCCTTGCATCCCGGCAGGAGCACTGCCCCCGGCCCCTTGCATCCCGGCAGGAGCACTGCCCCCGGCCCCTTGCATCCCGGCAGGAGCACTGCCCCCAGCCCCTTGCATCCCGGCAGGAGCACTGCCCCAGCCCCTTGCATCCCGGCAGGAGCACTGCCCCCGGCCCCTTGCATCCCGGCAGGAGCACTGCCCCCGGCCCCTTGCATCCCGGCAGGAGCACTGCCCCCGGCCCCTTGCATCCCGGCAGGAGCACTGCCCCCGGCCCCTTGCATCCCGGCAGGAGCACTGCCCCCAGCCCCTTGCATCCCGGCAGGAGCACTGCCCCCGGCCCCTTGCATCCCGGCAGGAGCACTGCCCCCGGCCCCTTGCATCCCGGCAGGAGCACTGCCCCCGGCCCCTTGCATCCCGGCAGGAGCACTGCCCCCGGCCCCTTGCATCCCGGCAGGAGCACTGCCCCCAGCCCCTTGCATCCCGGCAGGAGCACTGCCCCCAGCCCCTTGCATCCCGGCAGGAGCACTGCCCCCAGCCCCTTGCATCCCGGCAGGAGCACTGCCCCCGGCCCCTTGCATCCCGGCAGGAGCACTGCCCCCGGCCCCTTGCATCCCGGCAGGAGCACTGCCCCCGGCCCCTTGCATCCCGGCAGGAGCACTGCCCCCAGCCCCTTGCATCCCGGCAGGAGCACTGCCCCCAGCCCCTTGCATCCCGGCAGGAGCACTGCCCCCGGCCCCTTGCATCCCGGCAGGAGCACTGCCCCCGGCCCCTTGCATCCCGGCAGGAGCACTGCCCCCGGCCCCTTGCATCCCGGCAGGAGCACTGCCCCCAGCCCCTTGCATCCCGGCAGGAGCACTGCCCCCAGCCCCTTGCATCCCGGCAGGAGCACTGCCCCCAGCCCCTTGCATCCCGGCAGGAGCACTGCCCCCGGCCCCTTGCATCCCGGCAGGAGCACTGCCCCCAGCCCCTTGCATCCCGGCAGGAGCACTGCCCCCAGCCCCTTGCATCCCGGCAGGAGCACTGCCCCAGCCCCTTGCATCCCGGCAGGAGCACTGCCCCGGCCCCTTGCATCCCGGCAGGAGCACTGCCCCCAGCCCCTTGCATCCCGGCAGGAGCACTGCCCCCGGCCCCTTGCATCCCGGCAGGAGCACTGCCCCCAGCCCCTTGCATCCCGGCAGGAGCACTGCCCCCGGCCCCTTGCATCCCGGCAGGAGCACTGCCCCCAGCCCCTTGCATCCCGGCAGGAGCACTGCCCCCGGCCCCTTGCATCCCGGCAGGAGCACTGCCCCCGGCCCCTTGCATCCCGGCAGCAGCACTGCCCCCGGCCCCTTGCATCCCGGCAGCAGCACTGCCCCCGGCCCCTTGCATCCCGGCAGCAGCACTGCCCCCGGCCCCTTGCATCCCGGCAGGAGCACTGCCCCCGGCCCCTTGCATCCCGGCAGGAGCACTGCCCCCAGCCCCTTGCATCCCGGCAGGAGCACTGCCCCCGGCCCCTTGCATCCCGGCAGGAGCACTGCCCCCAGCCCCTTGCATCCCGGCAGGAGCACTGCCCCCGGCCCCTTGCATCCCGGCAGGAGCACTGCCCCCAGCCCCTTGCATCCCGGCAGGAGCACTGCCCCCGGCCCCTTGCATCCCGGCAGGAGCACTGCCCCCGGCCCCTTGCATCCCGGCAGGAGCACTGCCCCCGGCCCCTTGCATCCCGGCAGGAGCACTGCCCCCGGCCCCTTGCATCCCGGCAGGAGCACTGCCCCCGGCCCCTTGCATCCAGGAGCACCTGCCCCCGCCCCTTGCATCCGGCAGGAGCACTGCCCCCAGCCCCTTGCATCCCGGCAGGCAGCACTGCCCCCGGCCCCTTGCATCCCGGCAGCAGCACTGCCCCCGGCCCCTTGCATCCCGGCAGCAGCACTGCCCCCAGCCCCTTGCATCCCGGCAGGAGCACTGCCCCCGGCCCCTTGCATCCCGGCAGGAGCACTGCCCCCAGCCCCTTGCATCCCGGCAGGAGCACTG